>JANAVB010017598.1:112909-440409 GCA_029216955.1 Iris pallida | reverse complement strand
ATGGATAAAAGGAAGACGCCAGCTACTTACAGCAATGTATAATACATGCATGCTTGTAATATTTAATATTTATTTAAACTTGTTGATAAAAAAAATTATTTGAAAAAGACGTTTCTTACTAAAAAAAACGTTCTTCCAAAGATCATTTTTCTCTTTATTATATATATTTTTTAGCCGTTGTGATTAGGGAAAAGTAAATAAAACTAGTAGGAAACGGAAGGGTGTTCCAATGCTCTCAGTTAATTTGTTTGAAACTCAGTAAAATTTTGTTAAAATTTAATGCTTTCGACAAAATTTTCCGAATTAACATGGTATCACAACACTAAGGCCTCGTTTGGTTCACGGATTTAAGGAATCAGAAAAGAAAAGTTATTCTTTTTCTTTGTTTGGTAGCCACAAATTTGGGAATCAATTTTCTTACAAGCAGAAAAATTTGAGAGAATATGGTTCCACTCATAATCCATGAGATTGACTTTTTCTCCTCATTTTCCAACATTAATTACAAAAATTATGACAAAAGTAACCATGTGTCATTACTTATTTTATCATTAATGTTATTTTTTATAATGTTATTTTTATTTTAAAATGTAAGAATATTTTGATGATAAATCAATATTCAAAAAGAAAAAGGGGAGGGGGATTTGGGAGTTTTTACACTATTTTTATTAGGGAATTAAACACAATATACTGTAGTAAAAAAAACTTATTCCAATAGAATAGTTTTAACTTTTTGTTAAGTAAAAAAAGAAAAGAAAAAGAAGGGGGAAAAATTCAGCTAGTTGTTATTTGTTTAGGTTCAGTTTGTGTGTAATTGTAGGTCGTTGGAGAAGAGCATGTCACTGTCAAGATAAGTAGGCCAGTGTGCATTTATGCAGGGGATAATTTAACAAATACCCCCATTCCAAATGTTAAAACTAGCATATACCCTCACTATTTATTTTATTTAGCAAATACCCCCACTCCTATGTAAAAGAGTGGGGGTATATCTTAAATTTTATTATTTTATATCAAAAAATGGGGGTATTTGTTAGATAAATAAAATAGTGGGGGCATATGCTAGTTTCAACATTTAGAATAGGGGCATTTGCTAAATTATCCCTTTATGCAGAGGCACAAGTCGGGCGGGCTAAACCCGAACCCGATCGGATAAATCCGTTAATGGGTTGGGTTAGGGTTGAAGATATTCGGGCTTGGACTGGGGTTAAAATATTTGAACCCGATCAAAAATCGGGTTGGACTTGGGTTCATGTGTTGGGTAACCCGAAGAACCCGAAACCCAACATATATATAATTTATATATGGGATATTTTGTAAAACCTCCCCTAAATAATGGGCTAATTTGCGAAATATCCCCTAAAGATCTCGAATTGGTAAAATCCCCTTTCCGTCAAGACGCTGTTTGATTTTGGGTGACGTGGCAATCCGTGTGTGTTATTAAGTAAAAAAATAAAAGTTAGACGAAAATACCCCTGCGTACGTGGCAGGGGTCCTCCAACGGTCTTCTCTCTCTCTCTAACGGTCATCTTCTTCCTTTGCTGAACCTATTTATACCGATCATCTTCTTCCTCTCTCCAACCTATTTATACCGATCATCCTCCTCCTCTTTCACTTGATCCTCTTCCAGCGTGCAACTTGTCTACCGAAGATCAGGTTCCTACAAGCATGGGGGGTGCTCCTTCATCTATAGAGAAAGAGGTAATTTCTGTCATTAAAGGAGGAAACACAAATTATTATATTTACAGTAAGGAGGAAACACAAATTATTATATTTACAGTTAGGAGGAAACACTAATTTTTAATTTCTAAATTTGCAGAAATCGAGCGATGAAAGTGATGAGATTGATGAAAGTGATCAGATTAAATGCCAAATTTGTTGCCAGTCGACACATTCAGCAATAGGGTGCCCATTTATGTACTCAAAATGCCGAAGATATGACGGGATAAGAAGAGTGATCTACAGGAGCGAATGGGACCAAATTGTGTTCAAGCCAAAGCAGCTGATCCTTTGGAGTAGGACAGACGAGGGAATGGTGGCATAGAGCTCTATAAAGCCCTTCATGGAATCCAATCAATAATAAGAGAGAGAGAGAGAGCATAGCAACAATAACAATGGCTTTTGTCCTCTCAGAAAACTTCAAGGCCTTCATCAACACTTGCTTCCTCCTCCTCCTCTGCTTCTTCTTCACTTCCCACATTCGTTCTCCCACCACCATTCCTCCTCACCACTCTCTATCATCATCATCATCATCATCATCAACAAGTAGTAGCAGCAGCTGCATTGCTCTTCAAGAGCTTGGCGACGCTGACGCCAAATGATTCTACTTAAAGACTGCTGATCACTCCCCATGCGTCTCCCAGGGCTACATCAACTACCTCCACATGTTCTACTGCCTCTGCGGGGGCCACCCGTCCCTCGGCTACACCCTCCTCGCCCTCTGGCTCCTCGTCCTCTTCTACCTCCTCGCCAACACCGCCTCCCACTACTTCTGCTCCTCCGTCGAGAGCCTCTCCAAGTCCCTCCGTCTCTCCCCGGCCATCGCGGGCGCCACCCTCCTCTCCCTCGGCAACGGCTCCCCCGACGTCTTCGCCAGCGTCATCTCCTTCTGCTCCGGCTCCGCCGAGGTCGGCCTCAGCAGCGTCCTCGGGGGCGCCTTCTTCGTCTCCTGCGTCGTCGTCGGCATCATCAACATCTCCGTCTCCTCCTCCCCCGCCCGCGCCCTGCGCGTCGACCGCCTCAGCTTCGTCCGCGACGTGAGCTTCTTCCTCTTCGTGCTCTCCTCCCTCTTCCTCATCCTCCTCGTCGGCCGGATCACCGTGCGGGGCGCGGCCTGCTTCGCCTCGCTCTACTTCGTCTACGTCGCGTTCGTCTCCGCCACGCACCTCTGCCGGGAGAAGTGCCACCACCACCACCTCTCGGTGCCGATCCTCATCGGCTCCGAGGAGCCGGACGATCTCGCGCCCTCCGCCGCCACAGTAGAAACGAAGCAATCCTCCGTTGTCGCGGTCGAGCGGCCGGCCCACCCGATCCTCCTCTTCCAGATGAAGGACTTTTGGGGAAGGGTATTTTCGTCTAACTTTTATTTTTTTACTTAATAACACACACGGATTGCCACGTCACCCAAAATCAAACAGCGTCTTGACGGAAAGGGGATTTTACCAATTCGAGATCTTTAGGAGATATTTCGCAAATTAGCCCATTATTTAGGGGAGGTTTTACAAAATATCCCTTTATATATATATTGTTTCATACTACTTAAATAAAAAGTTTAAACTATAATTTTTTTTCACCCAAACTCTTCAATTCCTTGTCCTAAATCATATGCAGTTAAAAACGGTTTTTTTCATAATAACGGTCAAGTAGAGTTATTGATATATCACTGATATATCGGATTTATAACGGTAAATATCGGTTTGTATTTTTAACACTTTTTATATATGAGCAACACACTTAATAGTTATCTATTATAAAATATGCAAGAAGAGTTCCTTAAAACATTAAAACTAAATGGTTCATCCAAACCAACATTACAATATAAAAAGTACAACTTCAAAACGGTTCAACTAATATGAAAACAAAAAAGGTCTCAATTTAACTTTCAAGTTTCAACATCTAATTATCTTCATTAGCCTCAACTTCAATTTCATTTTCTTCGCTTTCATCATCACCATCTTCTCCACCTTCTTTCCTATTTTGTTCATCTTCATCTTCTTCATCCTCCATATATTCATCATCGTGAACAAGTGAGAAGAGTGAATCTATAACACCTCGTGACCTTGTACTTCTCTCTCCGACTTTTGGTTTTAACAAGACCTAACCGTTATATATCGGTTTTTTCAAAACCGATATATACCGAAATATCGGTCATATCGGCCGGTATTTTTCAAAAAAAAAAATCGGTGCCGGACCGATACCATTATATATCGGTTATATAACCGATATATAACGGTTTTTAACTACTTAGCCTAAATCTCATTTCAGTTTTATTTTATAATGATTGAGGCTTTATTGCTATTTGATTATGCATTTAATATTACTCTTGTTTAAAATTATTTCAAATATCATATTAGAGTCCGATAAATCCGATGGACCCGACCCAACCTGATCCTCCGGGCTTGGTCTTGGGCTTCATATGTTGAACCCGAAGTCGGGTCGGGCTTGGGCTTGGGCTAGACTTATGATCTATCGGGTTGGGCTCAGGTTGACCTCAAATCCGACCCAACCCGCCCGAGTTGCACCCCTAGGCACAACCATGGCATGACCCAAGCAAATTAATTATTAGTAGCCTGAACAGTTCAATGTTCTCCTTGCTGAAATTCCTCTATATAAATATGACTGTTTTTTTAACTCTCACTATAATGGTAGAAAATAATCCTTTTTTTAGACTCGAATCCATCCAATGAGGACTGTATCTCGTTTTCGGTTGAGTCCTCAAAATGGGATAACAATGGAGTTGAATTTAGTCCCATATCGAAATAGGAGATGGGATCATAATGTGTAGATAATTGAGATTGGTTCAGACTTCACATAAGAATTATCTTTTAAGACATATGAGTCCACTCCAATTTTGCATCTATGGACCAACCCCGTTTTGGATCACACCGTGTTCCTAATAAAGTGGTATCATAGTTCATGGGTACGGGACTGATTTGGACGGCTCTAAGTTGGAGCTAGGATCATCCTTCGTAAGGTGTTAGCGGAAACGAACAAGAATGATCAGCTAGCGAGAACGAGCAAAGATAGTCGGGATAGGTTAGTAAATTTTAGTCCCACTTCGGATAGGAGATGGGATGTAGATCGATAGTTGGGATAGGATGCTCGGCTAGAGGGAACGTACGCGCAAAGGTAGTCAGGGTGGGTAAGCGAAATTTAGTCCCACATCGTGTAGGAGATGGGATGTAGATAGATAATTGGATTGATTCATATTGTATTATATCTCATTTCCGGTTGAGCCATCAAAAGGGGGTGACGATGGACTTGAATTTAGTCCCAGGATTGTATCTCATTTCCGTTGAGCCCTCAAAATGGGGTGACATTGGAGTTGAATTTAGTTCCGCATCAGGTAGGAGATAGAGGGGTGACAGTGGAGTTGAATTTAATTCACATCAGATAAAAGATGGGATATAAATAATTGGAAATGATTCAGATCTTACAAAAAAATTTCTTCTAAGACATATAGACCTAGTCCTATATCATATTCCATGTACCAACTCCGATTTGAGTTACACGTCGTTTCCAGCAAAATATAACTCCACCTCCATTAGACTTAGGAGGCTTTGACTCATATATACATGATCAAATTCCACTCAACTCATCCATATATATCTCTAGGATTATAATACGACTTGGAAAGTGCTCACTTGAGAACGGCTCAAAAGTAGGCGTAAACGGCTCAAAGTAAGCATTCGATTATAAATTCTTTACTATTTTTTTAAAGAAAATTTAGGAAAATAATAACTTTGTAACTAAAACTTTCTCTTTTTTATTCGCATAACCAAACAGTATCTTTTATTCACATATATCATATTAAATTATAATTAAAATATAAATAAATTAATAACAATTCTAATTAATATATAAATATGTAAATAACAAATCTTAATTCATATATGTTTTAATATTTAAATTATTCTTCAATAATAACATAAAGAAGAAAAAAAATTATGCACGTAAATTTACTACGATATACTATGTTTCGGACTCATTCACCTATGCTATAAAGAAACGTACTGCTTAATTATCTTCATTTAGCATACAATTTCAAAACCCACAGATGCACTTAGCAATTGCGGTGAATTAAACTAAAATTATAACCTTAATCAGATTATTCGAATACAAAAAAATCGAGATTTGATGTCACCGACAAACAACTTTGATTCAAGCTTCGCACTATCGGTATCGAAATCGGTATTGACCCTTCCTTTGAGCATCCAGATCAGCGACATCATAGTATTGTAGGTTTATATAAAAAACAAATTAGTATGAATAATTATTAAATTTCGAGAAAAATATAATTTTATATATTTAGGCATAATATTAAGTATCTCATATATTTTTTTTCTAATTTTATAATTAAATAAAATAGTAAATTTTATGTATTTTTTTTTTCTGTTGATGGTTCTTTTTCGTTCTTTTTTTTGTCGAATTAACCAAAAAGGAGACCCCCGATGTTGGGATCAATCAGTACGGATATTGGTCGGTATCGAATCGGGACATACCAAATCGTACCATTATTGACCTTATCGAATTGGTGTCTACCAATATTATAAAATCGTGAAACTGAGTAGAGAGCTGGCCAAGAACATAAATATATACTTTTATTGAAAAGTTAAGGCATACATCAACACACACACACACCAATACCATAAGGATTATTTTGTAAAAGGGTCTCATATAATATATAATATTAGGGTTTAGATTTCCAAATTATCCGGCATTAGAGTTTGGCTCTCCAAATTACTGTTCACTAGCCTACGTGCACAGTAATTTGGAGACCCAAACACTAACATTGGACAATTTAGAGACCCAAACTCAAATAGCAACTATTATGTGAGACCCTATTAACCCATACCATTATGTAGTGTCGTCCCTAAACACTATGCATATTGCCTCTAGCTAGGTAGACTTTGAATTGGAATAGACTAGATGTGGGCTAACTTTGAATTTTTATTATAAAAGATAAATAAAAATTGGGTGGACTAGAGCTCACCCGAGCCCAAATGTGTCGACGTTCCTAAATATTCATACATATGTTCATCATTTCAGGAACGACCTACGGATGTACTTCCTATTTTATCTTGGTAATTATAATTGTGAACGTGACTTTTATAATGTTTCTGAATTTTTCAAGATTGAATTACCAAAGCTATTCTTAATTTATTACCTTTTTAAATTTTAAATTTATAAACTTTATTATGAATTAGGAATAATTTTGATAATCCATTTTTCAAATTCGTAGATATTGTAAAAAAAATTTGACAATTTATAGTTTCATCGTTTGATTAATGAAGTTAGGTTACTTTGAAGAAATGAAAAAGCAAGATTTGACGCGACCAACAACCTCGACCAAGTAGTCTGCAAAATTAATATATTTATTTTTTGACTAATTTTATTATAGTAAACATACAAAACTTGTAAATAGTATAAATGTAGTTGTGTACTACATAATATATTCAATGTAAGATTGTAAACCTATATAACTGGTTCAATTCAAATAAACTAGTGGATGAACTGATTTACCCAGCCTAATGTCGTCCTTTTTAAAACATTTATATAGACTAGTTACAATATGGTACTAACTAGTACCAAATATCTCCACATGCATAGAAGGTACAGACAATGAAGCTACAATTATGTTTGTTTCTTGTTAAGCTAGTCTATCACATGAAGATTGTTTTGGCATGATTGGTCGGTCTACTTCTCAATGTCATCAATCTATAATCAATTGAGAAATTTTGACTGGCATTTCATTTTTTTTACCATATTTAAGGTGCATTTCACACAATTATAATAATGTAAGGTATCCTTCACTTTTGACGAAAATCTTTTCCAACTCACGGTCAACCCCTTTGACCAATTTTTTTTCCAAAATACTCCCGCCTTTTTCTCCGTGTTCCCCACTTGCTGCCCCCTACCCCCCACCGCCGTGTCCACCGGAGCCCACCCGGCTCCCACCCTCCTCGTCCAACGGAGCCCACCCACTACCAAAATAAGTCATAATGGCGACGAAATTAGCGACTTCAGTTAAATACGTCGCTAAGTTTTGTTCTTTTAGCGACGTTTTATATAAACGTCGCTGAACGTCACTATCAGCGACGTTTGAGCGACAGTTAGCGACACCATTTATGTTTTGGACAACTGATGTCGCATACTAGTCGCAAAACGTCACTGTTTTTTTTATTCAGCGACGTTTAGCGACGCCACTTTTATGACGTCGCCAGGTTTTAATAAGTAGCGACGGTTAGCGACGTCTTTAAATGACGTCGCTAAAACATTTCATATAGGGTTCTGGCCCGATCGATTTTTCATTTTTTCACCCAAAATTTTCTAATCTCCCGCTCGCGACGACCCCCTGCCCGACGAACCCATTCCTCTGACGACTCACTCCCTCCGACGACCACCCGACCAGTCTCCTCCGTCGCTGCTCCAGCCCCGGCGACCCCGACCCAACCCCAACGCTGTGTCGGTAAATCCTAACCCTATCTCCCTTTTTTCTGATGCGACACAGACACGACCCTTTGACACACACGTGGGGGTAAACCCTAACCCTAACTCATATAGGGTTCGTCGAGCTTGGGTCCCCATGGACCTATGCATCAATTGGGGATTCGAATACCAGAGCTCATGCTCGACAAAATAATTGCTCGGCAAAATAATTGGGTATTACTTGATGTTCCTTTGCCGACCATCTCACGTACGACATTCAAAGCAATGCCTACAAACCCAACTTTTTTCATGGACTCATAAGTAATAAATTCCACATCCATGTTCATTTTAGACTGCATTTTTACATGTTCGATCTATTTTACATCGGGACTACACGCTAAGAGCAACAATCATATATAATTATATGTTTGAGTCCATAAAAAACATTTGTGAGGCTCGTACGTGTTATATTGCTCTCACATGCTTAACTAGATAATCTCTAACTCGACATGCAAATGAATAAAAAGATGTAGTCCAAATAAATGTCACGACCCGATCCCAAATAATTGGGTCGAACCGGATCATGCCCAGCCTGCACCGTTGTTGAGACGGCGGCAGTAAGCTGTATCCACTATTGCAGGTAATCACAACAACATCTAAATATTTGTCACAACTCAATATCCGGGAATTTAAAACTTTATTCAACTTTAAAATAAATACAGCTGGAATGCAAAAGAACTGAATTAAATGCAGAATTCAAATAACAAAATTTCAAAACAACAAACTGGAAACTGGAAAATCTAGCTAAGCTTTCGGCTCGTCGGCCTCAGATCCTGCGTCCTCCAATGGGGACTCTGGCAATACCACAGGGTACAGAACCGGGTCATAATAACTGTTGTATAACAGCTCAGCATCCTCAAAATCCCCTAAAAATGTTATCTCTAGTCAGGAGGGAGCAAAGTACAATTCATGATAATCTAATAATTGAAATAATAATAGAATCATGCACTTTTAAACAATTTGAAAATAAACAGTTCTCCAGCAGTTAAAATATTGTGATGTGAATAGACAATGAATATGACCGGCTTGGGTTGTACAGTGAATGCTATGGCTTATCCCCGTGTGTATGAGGGGTAAGCTAATACAGTTCTAAATTATTACTTTGGATGTGGTCATACTCATTACACTACTCCCCCAGTCTCCAAACAGTTACAGTAGTTACAGTCAGTGCTCTCAGAGAGAGTTCCGTGTTGCATCGTGGTTTAAACTTGCAATAAAACGATTATTAAATAATTGTAAACTAACACAAAATATACTTGCCTTGGTTTGACTGAATTTGAAAGGTTGAAGACTTCGAGATGGAAATTAGACTCGTCCTCAAAATCCTACATTCGAGAAGTTTGTCTTAGATTCCAGAGTTACCATGCTAACTATGCTAGTTGCAATCTCTAAGTTTGTCCTAGTCAAATTTTAATCTTTATCATACTACCACAAACAAATCTCAATTATCGGGTGCGTTGTAATTAATTACGAGGGAAAGATCAATTTAACTTTTTATTTTGGAAAACTCGTAGTTACCAATTTAATTGGTTAAAACTTTGTATTTTTCGTAATTATACATATAAAACTAAATTTCTTGTTTAATGAGAAAACATGATCTTTGTTTAAATATTACAAACTTATAAATTTTAATATGAGAAAAATCTCATTAATTTTTCTATATCAAAATAATATTTATTTTAGTTTTACGCGTTTACGCTAAAAAACAGCAAAACCAGAAAATGAAAGAAAAACTACGCTACAATAATTACAGGCCACCGAGAAAGAAAATAGAAAAGCTGGGCTTATGCCCTTACAAATTATTGAATTTAAATAAGAATTAGACCTGCGTTAGTCCTGAAATCTCTCCTACAATTTAATTATAAATAAAACTAATAATTAAAATAAATTTAATAGTGAGTCTCAGATATTGGTCCAATCGTCATATAGGCTAATGCTTCAACGTCCGGACGAAGCCGATTTCGTTTGTACTTAGCCAGGGCCCATTGACCAATACGATCGTCGCCCAAAAACCTAAAATAATATTCTTTTCCGAAAAACTATTTTTAAAATTATATAATTAATTTTATAGAAAAATCCGACAGCACCTCCTCTATTTTCGGTCAACCCAAAAACTGAAAAGTGCGCCATAATCACCATTTATAAAAAGTCCCAAACCAGGGAACACCCAGAATTCAACTTTCAAACCATTTTACACCACAATTAAATTCACAGAAATAATTCCCGAATCTTAATCGGAAACCCGCAATATAGTTTCGGGAATTCTCGAAATGAAAGCGGAAATCACAGCGCCTAAAATCCAGAAAATATATTTCGGAAAGGTCCGAAATAAACACAGAATATCACAGAACATCTCCGAAAAATCCGGGGTTACGACTTCGCTCAAAAATCGAATTCCCGGGAGGGAATCGGGGACCAATCTCATCATAGACAATTACGGGAGGGACGAACTACTGTGATTATCCAGAAATTACCCAAATCGACGGAATCCGAAGGGTTGCCTCGGACTCGGGACACGCCTCGCCGGAGTTCGGCTGCGCAACCGCAGACCAGATCGGGAACGGAAACCGACGGGGCACGGAACGACAGTAGCGCAGGCTGGGTCGTCGGTGGGGCGTCGGCCAGGGGCGGATCGCCGGAGGCGCACGGCTGGACAGCGCCGGAGGAAGGACGCGCGGGTGCTGGGAGGTGGCCGGCCAAGGGGGTCGCCGGGCTCGGCGCCGGAAGGAGCCGCGTGCGCGGGTGCCGAAGGTGGGCCGGGGGCTCGCGGGGCGCTTGGGCTTGGCCGGAGTTGCTCCAGGGCGGATCGGGGTCGGAGGGCGCGGGTGCGGCCGAGAGTCGGCCGGAGGGAGCCGCGGGGAGACGCGCGGGTTGAGAGGGAGTGAGATGGTGTTGGAAAAAAGCTTGGGAGAGGGGAGTGATGAACTGGAGAGTTGGTGGTAGAAAATACTTAAGGAGTGGGAAAAGTGTGCTGTGCTTTCTTTGTGGGGAAAAAGTAACGTGTGGGTTGTTATAAGGAGTGGGGAGATGAGAAATGAGTGGGTGAAAAAGAAGGAGAGGGAAAGCAGGGAGTGGCTGAAGAATAGGATGGGGGAGTGCTGGTCGTGGGGGTGGGGGTGGGGGTAGACTAGGATTAGTATTTTTTTTTTAATAACTAGTAATAAATATGAAATCAGAACAAAAATAAGAAGAATGAGTTCAGGTTCGAACTGGTCCAGGCTCGGGTCAGGTCAACAACCAAAAAGCCAATTATTATTATTTATTTATTTTTTGAAATTAATTTTTGAACCCACAAAATAATAATAATAATAATAATAATAATAATAATCACTAACTAAAATTTATGCTACAAAACCAATAATTAATTAATTCTAAAATTCTGGGTTTCACAATCTTCCCTCCTTAGAAAATTTCGTCCTCGAAATTAAAGGCAGGGTTAGGGGGGTAGGATAAACTCAAATCAAGCAGGTACGGGTACTACGCCCGTAACTCAGGTCCAACAAGAAGAATTTCCAAGGCAGTCGTGGATGAGACGGTTTTGGGACAAGTTTCATTTATGAAATCATCCATGCAGAAAAATACAAAAGCGAACCAAAGCACACGAGGTTGATCAGACCATCATGCACCGGTCCTGATTAGACAATATATTAGTGGGTGCACCCAATAAAATACTGTCATGATCAAGCTTGATAAAGAAATAGCTTGCAAAACTAGGCTAACTTAGCAGCATCAGTCAAGTTTAGAACGAAAAGATAAGAAATAGGAGTTATGTGATGGCTCAAATTTTCTGATCTTCTTCTCACCTCTGACTACGCTTGCTACTGGTTTCTCTGGCACTGAAAGGTTGAGTCCAATCTTCAGCTCTGAATTATCCAAAATGTGACTCGGATCCGAAATGTAGCGTCTGAGCTGTGATATGTAGAAGACGTTGTGCACACTCTCAAGATTAGCTGGTAGAGCTAACCGGTACGCTACTTTTCCAACTCGTCTTAAAACTCCAAATGGCCTGATGTACCTGGCCTCAATTTCCAGCTCCGACAAAACTGATCATTCCTCTGGTAGGAGAAAACTTCACAAAAATGCTATCTTCTTCTTCAAACTCCACTGGTCGACGACTACTATCAACCCAATGCTTCTGCCTGCCTTGGGCAATCCTGAGCTTACATTCACCTTCTCTACTGCGTCAGTCACCATCTCTGGACCCAGTAGTACTCTTTCTCCTACGTCGTCCCATGCAAGTGGTGTACGGCAACGACGTCCATAGAGAGCCTCAAATGGGGTTATATCAATGCTGGCTTGGTAGCTGTTGTTGTAAGAGAACTCTACCAAGTGCAAATGATCTTCCTAAGACCCTCTAAACTCCAAGACGCAAAATCTCAGCATGTCTTCTAGTGTCTTGATTGTTCTCTCTGATTGTCCGTCAGTCTGGGGATGGTAGGCGGTGCTGAACTTCAGTTGTGTTCCCAAACTGTCATACAAACTCTTCCAAAAGTGAGAGGTAAATCTAGTATCTCTGTCAGACACAATACTTACCGGAACTCCATAAATCCGGTAGATGTGCCGCATGTATAGTGCCGCCAACTTCTCGGTGGATAAACCAACTTTGAAGGGGATAAAGTGAGCTGACTTTGTCAGTCGGTCCACGATAACCCAAATGGCATCCTTCCCTCCTTAGGAACGAGACAGTCCTGACATGAAGTCCATTGTGATGTGCTTCCACTTCCACTCCGGAATGTCCAGTAGCTGTAGAAGTCCTGCGGATCTCTGTCTGCTAGCCTTCACTTGTTGACAAATTAAACATCTAGCAACATATCTGGCCACGTCTTTCTTTATTCCAAACCATCAAACAATGGTACGCATATCCCGATACATCTTGTTAGCTCCAGGATGTATGGAATACTGCGACTGGTGTGCTTCCTTCATCAGCTCATTCCTCAGTTCGCTAGATGCTACGCAGAGCCTCATACCATTCTTCAGTGCTCCATTGCTGGCGATTGAGAAACCCTCAAGTGTTCCTGCCAACACTTGATCTCTAAGTTTGCAAAGTGTCTCGTCTTGAAACTGCGTCTCCTTGATTTTGTCCATCAGACTCGAGCTCACTTGCAACTTTATCAACAATGAATCAGCATCCAGCTCCTTCCTTCCAGGCAATATAATCTCCAGTCAAAGCTTCTCGATGTCCTCTAGCAGGTGCCACTCCTTGGTCAAAAAAAACATCGCCATAGGGTATCGACTAAGTGCATCTGCGACCACATTAGCCTTATCCGGGTGGTACTGTAGATCGATGTCAAAATCCTTCATCAGCTCTAGCCATCTTCTTTGCCTCATGTTCAGCTCCTTCTGAGTGAAAATATACTTCAGACTTTTGTGGTCTGTATATATTTCCACTCTCTCTCCATATAGATAATGCTTCCATAGCTTCAAAGCAAAGATGACTGCCGCAAGCTCCAGATTATGTGTGGGATAGTTCTTCTCATGAGTCCGTAATTGCCTAGATGCATAAGCAATCACTTTTCCATGTTGTTGAAGAACGCAATCCAGTCCTTTACCTGAGGCATCACTGTAGATTGAGAAACTACCAGTTCCTGCGGGTAGCACAAGGATTGGTGCAGTGGTAAGTCTCTTCTTCAGTTCCTCAAATGAATGCCTGGCAATCTTCCGTCCAGATGAACTCTTCATTCTTCCGAGTGAGCTTCGTCTTCGTCTCAGCAATTCTGGCAAAATCCTTCACGAACTTCCGGTAGTAGCTAGCCAAGCCCAAGAAACTCCTGATTTCAGCAACTGAGCTTGGGGTAGACCACTTCTCAACGGCGGCTATCTTCTTCGGATCCACCGAAATTCCTTCTCCTGTGACAACATGGCCAAGAAAATTTCCCTTGTCTAGAAAGAATTCACATTTGAAAAGCTTACCATACAGCTTCTCCTTCCTCAAAGTTTCCAAAATTTTTCTGAGGTGCTCTTCGTGCTCCTTTTCCGTCTTTGAATAGATCAGAATGTCATCGATGAAGACAACGACAATTTGATCTAGGTATTCATGGAAAACCTTGTTCATAAGGTTCATGAACATCGCAGGAGCATTCGTCAGTCCAAACGGCATGACCAAGAATTCAAACTACCCATACTTGGTGTTGAATGCCGTCTTGGGAATATCTTCCTTCCTGACCCTGATATGATGGTAGTCAGATCTAAGATCAATCTTCGAAAACACCTTGGCTCCGCTCAATTGATCAAGTAGGTCATCGATCCGGGGCAGAGGGTACTTGTTCTTGATGGTGATATTGTTCAGCGCCCGGTAGTCGATGTACATCCGTACTGTTCCGTCCTTCTTGGGCACAAACAAGACAGGTGCTCCACAGGGTGAAGCTCCGTCTCGAATGAATCCCAGAGCCTTCAGTTCATTGATCTGTTCCTTCATCTCCTTGGCCTCCTTCGGGTTGACTCTGTAGCATCCCTTAGAAATAGGGGGAGAGCCGGAGACTAGGTCAATGGTGAACTCTATGTCTCGATCTGGGAGTAATCCGGAAAGACTATCAGGGAAGACATCTACCATAAAGGTGTAACTAAGAATTTTATTCATGTGGAGAATTACAGCAAAAACTCTCATGATTGATCTAAGGACATCCTGTTACAACTTCTTATAACAATAGATAATGCTATTCAGCAGTCCTAGGTACTATTCTTTATGGTTCTGGCTCTTGCATGAGCAGTCTCCAACTGCTTCATCTTCTATGAACCTCGAGTCTGCATCATGCCTTATTGTAGGAGGCAAGGTCTGCTGGATAGGAAGAGAGTCCCTAGGTTGTGGCCTAACAGGTGTTGCTGGGATATGTGCTCTGGTTTGATAGAAAGATAAGGGGCAGTCCTTTACCCGATGTTCAGCAGATCCACATGCCAAATATTTCCCCAATCTTTTGCAAAAATTATTGGCTTGGTGACCAAGCCTTTTACAGTAGTCACAAACCAATAGCTTCTTACGATATGACTGCTGGATAGGGCTCAAATATCATCTAGATTCAGGGGTATCCCTCCTAGGACGAGGTTCCGCTCCAACTTGGTTTAAGATAGCAAAGGCTACATCATTGACGTTCTTCATGACTTCTCTCGTGATATTCATCTGTTCCTGCTGGGCTTCAGCTTGAGCCTTCTGGAACTCCAGGATTTCTTAAAATAGGGCAACCATTTGGGAGGTGTTTGCTGGTACTGGTGGAGCAACAGGAATGGGTACTTCACCAAGGAAATGCAACTCAGTTTGAGAAGAGGTAGGAATCGCCAGTGTAGTGAAAACTTCACTGGATGCATTATGGGGACGGTCAATCAGCTGCGAGGGAATAAACCCTGGACTTGGTTGAGGAGATGGGGTATGATCCGGAGATGACACCTCATCGCCAGCAGGATTGGTCTTGTCAATGGACATTCTCTGGAAGATTTAGGATACAAACATAAGCAAGGTATCCTAGCAGTCTATAATCAAACAAAAATATTTATGTATATAATTCGGACCTATGTTGTGACAAATCAATGTTTTAGTGTTCTAGTTGTTTCTAGGTATATTTTCCTAAGTTGTTGTTATGACCTGCATGGGCCACCACTAAAAATATGTCACGACTCGATCCCAAATAATTGGGTCGAACCGGATCATGCCCAGCATGCACCGTTGTTGAGACGGCGGCAGTAAGCTGTATCCACTATTGCAGGTAATCACAACAACATCTAAATATTTGTCATAACTCAATATCCGGGAATTTAAAACTTTATTCAACTTTAAAATAAATACAGCTGGAATGCAAAAGAACTGAATTAAATGCAGAATTCAAATAACAAAATTTCAAAACAACAAACTGGAAACTGGAAAATCTAGCTAAGCGTTCGGCTCGTCGGCCTCAGATCCTGCGTCCTCCAATGGGGACTCTGGCAATACCACAGGGTACAGAACCGGGTCATAATAACTGTTGTATAACAGCTCAGCATCCTCAAAATCCTCTAAAAATGTTATCTCCAGTCAGGAGAGAGCAAAGTACAATTCATGATAATCTAACAATTGAAATAATAATAGAATCATGCACTTTTAAATAATTTGAAAATAAACAGTTCTCCAGCAGTTAAAACATTGTGATGTGAATAGGCAATGAATATGACCGGCTTGGGTTGTACAGTGAATGATATGGCTTATCCCCGTGTGTATGAGGGGTAAGCTAATACAGTTCTAAATTATTACTTTGGATGTGGTCATACTCATTACACTACTCCCCCAGTCCCCAAACAGTTACAGTAGTTACAGTCAGTGCTCTCAGAGAGAGTTCCGTGTTGCATCGTGGTTTAAACTTGCAATAAAACGATTATTAAATAATTGTAAACTAACACAAAATGTACTTGTCTTGGTTTGACTGGATTTGAAAGGTTGAAGACTTCGAGATGGAAATTAGACTCGTCCTCGAAATCCTACATTCGAAAAGTTTGTCTCAGATTCCAGAGTTACCATGCTAACTATGCTAGTTGCAATCTCTAAGTTTGTCCTAGTCAAATTTTAATCTTTATCATACTACCACAAACAAATCTCGATTATCGGGTGTGTTGTAATTAATTACGAGGGAAAGATCAATTTAACTTTTTATTTTGGAAAACTCGTAGTTACCAATTTAATTGGTTAAAACTTTGTATTTTTCGTAATTATACATATAAAACTAAATTTCTTGTTTAATGAGAAAACATGATCTTTGTTTAAATATTACAAACTTGTAAATTTTAATGTGAGAAAAACCTCATTAATTTTTTTATATCAAAATAATATTTATTTTAGTTTTACGCGTTTACGCTAAAAAGCAGCAAAACCAGAAAATGAAAGAAAAACTACGCTACAATAATTACAGGCCACCGAGAAAGAAAATAGAAAAGCTGGACTTATGCCCTTACAAATTATTGAATTTAAATAAGAATTAGACCTGGGTTAGTCCTGAAATCTCTCCTACAATTTAATTATAAATAAAACTAATAATTAAAATAATTTTAATAGTGAGTCTCAGATATTGGTCCAATCGTCATATAGGCTAATGCCTCAACGTCCGGGCGAAGCCGGTTTCGTTTGCACTTAGCCAGGGCCCATTGACCAATACGGTCGTCGCCCAAAAACCTAAAATAATATTCTTTTCCGAAAAAACCATTTTTAAAATTATATAATTAATTTTATAGAAAAATTCGGCAGCACCTCCTCTATTTTCGGTCAACCCAAAAACTGGGAAGTGCGCCATAATCACCATTTATAAAAGTCCCAAACCAGGGAACACCCAGAATTCAACTTCCAAACCATTTTACACCACAATTAAATTCACAGAAATAATTCCCGAATCTTAATCGGAAATCCGCAATATAGTTTCGGGAATTCCCGAAATGAATTTAGAAATCACAGCGCCTAAAATCCAGAAAATATATTTCGGAAAGGTCCGAAATAAACACAGAATATCACAGAACATCTCTGAAAAATCCGGGGTTACGACGTCGCTCAAAAACCGAATTCCCGGGAGGGAATCGGGGACCAATCTCATCATAGACAATTACGAGAGGGACGAACTACTGTGATTATCCAGAAATTACCCAAATCGACGGAATCCGAAGGGTTGCCTCGGACTCGGGACACGCCTCGCCGGAGTTCGGCTGCGCAACCGCAGACCAGATCGGGAACAGAAACCGACGGGACACGGAACGACAGTAGCGGAGGCTGGGTCGTCAGTGGGGCGTCGGCCAGGGGCGGATCGCCGGAGGCGCACGGCTGGACAGCACCGGAGGAAGGCCGCGCGGGTGCTGGGAGGTGGCCGGCCAAGGTGGTCGCCGGGCTCGACGCCGGAAGGAGCCGCGTGCGCGGGTGCCGAAGGTGGGCCGGGGGCTCGCGGGGCGCTCGGGCTTGGCCGGAGTTGCTCCAGGGCGGATCGGGGTCGGAGGACGCGGGTGCGGCCGGGAATAGGCCGGAGGGAGCCACGGGGAAGCGCGCGGGTCGAGAGGGAGTGAGATGGTGTTGGAAAAAAGCTTGGGAGAGGGGAGTGATGAACTGGAGAGTTGGTGGTGGGAAATACTTAAGGAGTGGGGAAAGTGTGCTGTGCTTTCTTTGTGGGGAAAAAGTAACGTGTGGGTTGTTATAAGGAGTGGGGAGAGGAGAAATGAGTGGGTGAAAAAGAAGGAGAGGGAAAGCATAGAGTGGCTGAAGAATAGGATGGGGGGGTGCTGGTCGTGGGGGTGGGGGTAGACTAGGATTAGTATTATTTTTTTTAATAACTAGTAATAAATATGAAATCAGAACAAAAATAAGAAGAATGAGTTCAGGTTCGAACTGGTCCAGGCACGGGTCAGGTCAGCAACCAAAAAGCCGATTATTATTATTTATTTATTTTTTGAAATTAATTTTCGAACCCACAAAATAATAATAATAATAGTAATAATAATCACTAACTAAAATTTACGCTACAAAACCAATAATTAATTAATTCTAAAATTCTGGGTTTCACAAAATAATATAATATTTGTTATGCTATGGTTTTGATTGTTTTTAGATTGACTTTCTTCTTCGTAGACAAACAAATTTCGATAAATATGAGGGAAGCAAGAAATCTACTTAAATGGTCACAAATTAGTCACTAAATTAGCTTGGAGTACTCTTTTTATGGTTGTAGATATTGTTTTGATTCAGTTATATTTAAATGGTATAATCATATTAACAAACCAAGTTTCAATTTGAATTTGAGTTGACCACAATTTAGATATACTTATCTCTAATTTGGATAAGTGTTCCATCTCTTCTGGATATGTATCTATCTCTTGGATATTTTAACAACTTGATCATTTCCAATTAGATGGATAATTTTTCGTGTAGAAACCTTTCAAAGCATCTTCTTATAGTACTTGCATTCCGCACTCTACACAGACAATGCATCCCGAGTAATACTACTCAGTTAGTTTAATTACTGAAAAAGATATGTTTGTAATAGAACCATATCGTTGTCAATCGTGTTCAGCAATAAGTATAGGTAACTTCAAGATAGGAATTGTTTTACCTATGAGTATAGGTGATGGCTTTACCTAGAGTGACTAGGTAATATATAGGTTTAGGAAGCCTATAGGTTTAGGTAATGGGTTGACACATGGGTATGGGAGATACCTATGTTGTAGTATATGGGATATTGAGTTTGGGTATTGGTTTTTACTAGAGTTAAGGATAGACTAGTGTATAGGTAATTAGGTAAATAGGCCATAGTAATGGTTTTACCTATGTGAATAGGATATTGGTAGGGCAAATACATAGGGTATTAACCTAGTATAGACTAGAATACCTTGGTAAGGCAACGTATGGCCCTAAAAACCTATGTGTGACCTAGTTTGACCAAGTTTGGCAAGGTATTGACCCAGTTGTCCTAGTGTGACCTAGAAATGACTTGGAGACCTAGAATTGACCTAGTATATCAAGTTTATGATTCCAAAACACCAATTGACATTAATATTCTATATTTAGGTCTTCGAGGTACCGTATCGAATATTGTTGACATTTCACACTACCAAAATAAGTCAAATCAACGACGAAATAAGTCAATCCTAGAGTGTATAGAGTGAGCCTCCCTACTTCCTTCCTTCTCATTCGGGTCATTCAGTCGACTATTCCGCATCATAGGATATCTACCTCAACCTCACCCTAGAGAAGTATGGAAATATTAATGTTAACCAAGGTTCACAGTAAAGAGAGGAAAAGAAACTACATAGGATACATCATATCTATTACCACTTGTTGTATCATGATTACTTTTACAAGTGTTTAAACGATGTGCATGTATCTATCTTACAGAATTATCCTCAAATGGATATGGAGCTGAACTACTATCTGCGGAATTGTTTGTGAATGTACAACCGTCATCCTGATGACATGTGCGGTGTACGGGATGAATTCATAGAGAGTTTATACCAGTTCCTGCAGTTTGCCAAGGCGTTCCCTCAGTACATGGATGGTACCAAAATTAAGTGTCTGTGTATGAGATATCGTAACTTGAAATATCATCCAGAAGTGGATGTCACGTATCATTTATACTCGAAGGGTTTCATGCCAAATTACTATCAGTGGAGCGAGCACGGAGAACTTGTATCTTTAGCATTGGAGTATGAGCCTTATGTGGATGTCCACAACAATGCTCCTTACGACGATGGATTGGTGAACATGGTTTTTGACGCGACCGGGCCTAGTTTCGATCCGGATGATCATGATGCACCTGAGGAGGCACTGAACCCCGATGCAGCACAGTTCATGGAGTTGCTGGAGAATGCAAGGACTCCATTATATCCTGGTTGTGAGGATCATTCACCGTTAGAGGTGGTTATAAGATTGTTGAGCATCAAGTCGGATTTTAACATATCGCAAGATTGCTACAACCGCCTTATGGAGTTGCTTATAGAAATATTGCCTGAGGGTACGAAGTTGCCTAAAGACTTTTATCGGTCTAAGAGGATGGTTAGATTGCTCTGGATGGGATACGAAAAAATCGATGCATGTCGCAACTGGTGCATGTTGTACTACAAAGACGACAAGGATGAAGACGCCTGCAGATTTTGTGGTGTCGATCGCTACAAGGCATGTGGTAGAGGAAAGTCTGTCCGTGACAGGAAGCCTACCTCTTCGATGTACTACTTGTCGTTAACGCCGCGGTTGCAGCGGTTGTTTATGGTGAAGGAAACTGCAGATAACATGAGTTGGCATAAGCGGGAACATACCGAAGGAGTGTTGGATCACCCATCTGATGGAGAAGCATGGAAGCACTTTGATCGAGAGTATCCAGATTTTGCTTCTGATCCGCGTAATGTCAGAAGCAAAATCGCAATAAATGAGACGTCATTTTCTTTCTTGGTTGAGCGAATATGTAAGTAGCTCGGTAATTACTGGCCTCTTCTAATGCAACTGCGCAATAAATAACTTATTATCGCTTCTTTGATATTCAGGTCGATCGTCTAATTTTACCCGAGATTGAATTAATTAGAACTCTTGCCAAGGGACCAATTACTTTTGTTAAAATATGGCCAAGTTACTGTGTCAATGGATTTCAGTTCAAGTTGACAAATGCTCCGTTCAGAGACAGCTTCCTGGATCTTGATTCCACGAAAAACAGTTGTTTGTGTATCAAGTCTTCGAACTACAAAGACGTCGATCCAGGAAATGATTTCTTTGGCATCTTGCAAGAGATTGTGGAGTTGTCATATAATAATGGCAGAGAACCTGCAAAGATCATGTTGTTCAAGTGTGAATGGTTCGATCCGATTGAAAATCAAGGTTGGAAAATTGACAAGCATGGTCTTGTGGATATAAACTACAAGCGTAGATATCAAGGCTACGAACCGTTTGTCCTAGCAACTCAGGCTCAGCTCGTGTACTTCACAGCTTATCCGAGACGGGGAGCAACGAAGTCTGACTGGTGGGCAGTATGCAAGACTAAAGCTAGAGATACTTTTGATGTTGACAAAAAAGCTTACCAGGAGGACGAGCTACCTCTTGTAACCAATATTGTCGATGTGGACTCCATGGAAGTTACGCATTACACGACACATAATGTAGAAAATATAGAATTATCCGAAGAGGAAGACGAAGCCAACGAAGGCGAAGATAAAAGTGAAGATGAGGAGGAAGAGGAAGATGAGGTCGAGGAAGACGAGCAAGATGATTATTCTGAAGATGATTGAGAGAGATATACTTATCTGAACTTAGATGTTTCTTCTAGAATATATTATCTGGACTTAGATGTTTATTGTAGAATGTATCATCATATGTTGTCTTGGTTATTATCTTGTCTTTGTTGTACTTTCATATTTCTAGTCTCTATTATTTGTTGTACTTTCATATTTCTAGTCTCTATTATTTGTTGTACTTTCATATTTCTAGTCTCTATTATTTGTTGTATTATCATATGCTGTTATCAGGTATGGCAGGTCATCGCGGAGCGTTCTGAGGGGGACGACGAGGTCATGATCCTCCGGTACTTCCTATAGGTACTGCTAGAGGACGGAGTTTTCCTTCGGTACCTCCTACTGGTACCGGCTCTAGATTCTCGTCGTCGATTACTCCTCCATATCGGACAGTAGCTGGGCCTGCTGGAACGACATCACGTGGCATATCTCCGGGGACGAGTAGTTCCAGGCCTGTTGAGAGTGCTCGCCCGTCTAGCGTTCCTGCTGCTGATACGACGATGGAGACGGATGAGCAGATGGCGGAGGCTGCACCGACGGTCGAGGCGGCAGCTGTCACCCCCAGTTTTCAAATTAGGGGTATTTTTGTCATTTTCCAAGTTTTATAATTTTTGAGAATTTTACTTGATTTTATAGGATTTTTAGGGAATTATTTGATTTAGTTTAAATTTTATCCAATTTGGACTTAAGTTGGAGATCCGGGTAGTCTGGACCCTAGTGGGACCCACATACTAGCTGGTCTTGGCCCACATGCTATCCTAACTAGGCTAGAAATCAATAAACCACACTCTCATGGATTAACTAGTCATTTAGAGGCTTAATTAGTCAAATTAGAGTTAAACCAGACCAAACCCAAACAAACAAACTAAGTCTATTAGGTGTGGAGGCCTAATGGGTCTCCACCCAAACCCATTAAGCCCCCCCCATGGCCGGCCATGTATAGGCCACCTCCCCATCCCCTTTGCTTCATCTCAAAGTAATCTCTCTCTCTCTTCATTTGACTCTTTTCTTTTGAAGCTTCTTCTTCCTCAAGGAAACCAATTCTAGGTATGCTCATTAACCCCCATTAATTTTCTCTCTTGCATTTATTCCTTCACAATAAATGTAGAGGAGACCATTCTCTACATTATGACCATAGCTTTTATAGGTTTTCCTAAAAACTTAGTTTAAGGATTTATTAGGGGTTTTTCTTTTTAGAGAGGAATATATATATATATATATATATATATATTGTGTGTGTGTGTAGAGGAGAGTGGTGGTGGTGGAGTCAGGAGAGAGTGTGTGTTTTAGTGTGTGTGTGTGTCTATATATATTTACATGTGTGTGTGTATGTATATATATATATATATATATATATATATATATATATATATATATATATATATATATATATATATATATATATTACATGTGTGTGTGTATGTATATATATATATATATATATGTGTGTGTGTGTGTGTGTGTGTGTGTATGTATTAATATATATAGGTAGGAGTATGTGTGTGAGTGTATATATATATATATATATATATATATGTAGATGTGTTGTGTGTTTGAGAGTCTATATTTTATATATATATATATATATATATATATATATATATATATATATATATATATATATATATATATATATATATATATAGCTAGATGTTTAGATAAGTATATATATATATATATATATATATATATATATATATATATATATATATATATATATATATATATATATTTTAATATATATATATATATATATATATATATATATATATATATAGGAAGGGAATGAAGAGAATAAGAAGTAGCAGCAATAGCAGTAGGAAGCAGGAGCAGCAGCAGCAGCTACTGCAGTAGCAACAGCAGCAGCATTAGCCATAGCACTGGCAGCAGCAGCAGTTAGCAGGAATAGTAGTATGAGCAGCAGTATACGGAGAATAAGACGGAGAATAAGGAGAAGGAGAATAAGAAGGAGAATAAGGAGAAGGAGACGGAGAATAAGGAGAAGGAGACGGAGAATAAGGAGAAGAAGAAGGAGACGGAGAATAAGGAGAAGGAGACAGAGAATAAGACGGAGAATAAGGAGAAGGAGACGGAGAATAAGAAGAAGAATAAGATGGAGAATAAGAATAAGGAGAAGGGAAGGAAATAAGAGAAGGAGAAGGAGAAGGAGAAGGAGAAGGGAATGTAGGAAATCAAATTAGAGAGGGTTTGTGAGTGAGTCAATTTTAGTGAAAGGGTAAATTAAGATATTGGCCTACGACCAAGATATGGGTTTCGGAGTTCAAGATGGACTCGGATATGGGTTGACTTACAATGTTCTTCTATGACCAAGGTTGACCTAACTAGACTTATCTTGACCTAGAATGACAAAATAGGATTTAAATTGATTTGACTTTACTTCCTAAACATAGTATTGATACGTCTTATTATCTATAGGTCCTCGAGGCGCTGCATTGGATCCAGTTGACATATTATATCATATCACAGGCGAGTACATTCTCTGATAACTGTTTCTCAATTTATGATAACTGTTATGATTCATGTACTTAGTGTAGATATACTCATTCCTGACACATGGTTCTCACGGATTGGTATTCCTGGATCTCGATGAGAGATGTTACTCCTTGTTAGCTTGGGATGTATTGTGCAAGATCCCTTGTAGCTCTTGCGCAATATGTGGTCACTGATTCTAGAGAAAACTTGCTCCCTTCTCATAGAATCCCGTGCAGTGACGTGTCATGTTTGGATCCATTCTACCTGTTGGGGGTGGGGGAGTAGTAGCGTATGCATGTGATCAAATCTATCCCGTATTCCCGAACAGTGTTAGTCATATACCGGACTTATGACTAGCCAGGCCAGTTCTCTACAGGTGCCCAAGCCGATCACAAGTTGAAACTACTACTCACACACATTGGATAGATGGCTTACCCTGATTTGTGTACATACCAGGATCAATTCTACTTTTCTGTTCTAGCTCTAGCTCTACAGCTTACCATACCATGATACATATATGTACACTCCATGATTTCATTGTATATGCTCTATTTACAGTCTTATGGCTTTTATTCTATCTTGAGATCTGTTATGAGATATATGTACTCGTTCCATCCTGACCGGATATGTTGAAAATGTTTACAGATGCAGAGGAGGACAATTATTGCACTTACTACGGCCCACCGGACGTAGTAGGTTTAGAGACAGATACCCTAGATCCGCAGGGTGCAGTACCACAGGGCGAGATACCGCCTACCCTGTAGATAGAGTAGGTTTTTGTACTGGACCTTGTCTCCAGTTACTCTTGGGACTGTTATTGTTTTGTTTAGTATTAGAGACTTTGGACTTAGACTTGTATATTCTTTGTGTTTGGACTTGACAGGTTATATTTTATTGTCATGTTGTCTTTATCTTTCAGTATTTACTTTATCATCTTAGAGTTGTGTTTGAGCACTCATATATTATCATTGCTTGTCCTCCGTTCGGATTTGACTATATTCTCGACATGTTTTTGATATTATATAAACTATTGTTAGAGTAGTAAACCTACAGCGTTCCATGCCGTTTTTAGGGTGTGGGCTGGGCGTTGTTACGCACACGTGCCCTTACAGCGGGTGCGGGTCGTGACACGTTTTTAGTGGTTGACCACGCAGGTCCTGAAGTCGCAATTAGTGCGATGTCGTGGCGGCACTCGTCTTAGAGTGTTGACTACGAGCCTGTGTTATATATAGGAGGTGGTAGGCTAAGAGTACTCAATCACAGTAGGATCTTTCTTTGCTTATCTTGCTTACCGTCTTTGATATTGATTTAATGTATTCTAAGCTGTCCTCCTTTGATATAATCCTTCTTGTGCCATATTGATATCTTCCTTTCAATCTGTCTCCAGGATGGTTATGACTCATTCTTCCGGTGAGGAGCACGGAGAGATTGAGAGGTCTGCTACCTCTGGCGGACAGGCTCCAGTCACTTCCCCTGTAGTTGGGACTTCAGTAGGGGCTCTCGGGGGTACTCCTCCAGCACTCTCGATGACTGTCCCTGGGGTCACTGCGGGTGCTCTTTCTGCAGTGCCGGGGGCTACGACGGGAGCTGTCGGGGGCGTTCCTTCTCCTCCTCCTCAGCAGGGGACTCCTCCGATGGTGGTGGGAGCTGTTCTTCTATTGCCTCCTCTACCCACAAATATAGTACAGATGCTCGCATTCTTTCAGTAGGTGCTGGAGTCCCAGCGGGCCCAGCACGAGGCACAGATGAGACAGACTGAGGCCATGCGCCAGGACATGGAGGATGCCCATAGGTTGGCTCTGGCTATGGTGGAGCGTGGGGCTCCACAGCGGGAGGCGCAGCAGCAGAAGTCCGGTCACCTCTTTGAGTTCTGTAGGAGGAGGTTGGGGCTGTGCCTCTTTTGTGGTGCCGCTGGGCATCAGATGCGGGAGTGTCCCAAGAACCCCCGTATCGTTAGAGCAGCTCAGAGGGCACCTGTTCCGAGGGCACCAACTAGTGTGCCTGTAGTTCAGCAGCGGTATCTACTTCCGACCCAGCAGCAGCAGTTTGTCCAGCACCGCCAGCAGAGGGGTGTTCTGGGTAGAGCCTTTGCTCTTGCAGCCGAGGAGATGGAGCCTATTGCAGATGTTGTCGCAGGTTCTGTTCTGCTCGATTCTTTTTCAGCTTTAGCCTTGTTTGATTCTGGTGCTACGCACAATTTTGTGTCTATTTCTTTTGCTCTTAGGCACAATATCATTGCTGAGTATCTTGGTAGGACTTGCAAGATTATGACTGGGAATGGCATCATCCTGGTTAATAATGTTTGCAAGGGGCAGAGAGTTTCTTTGAGAGGCTGGGAGCTGAGTGCGTGTTTGCTCGTAATGCCACTTTCGAGTTACGATATGGTACTCGGCATGGACTGGTTGAGCATGCACCATGCTAGCATAGATTGTAGGGGAGGCAGGATTCTGTTCAGGCCGCCGAGAGAGCCGGAGTTTGAGTTCACCAGGGGTGCAGCGGAGCCAGGAGATGGATTCTGCGGAGCGTTGTTGGCGGGGACGGTGTTGCCACATCCACTTATTGTTGAGTTCTTTGATGTCTTTCCCGAGGAGTTGTCCGGGATGCCGCCAGATCGTGATGTTGAGTTTTCTATAGACCTAGTGCCGGGCGCTGAGCCTATCTCATAGCACGTCTATAGAATCAACAACAGTGAGTTAGCGGAGCTGAAGAAACAGGTCGATGAGTTGGAGGACAAGGGCTTTATTCGATCTAGTTCTTCACCTTGGGGTGCGCCAGTTCTTTTCATCCCAAAGAAGGATGGTACGGTACGTATGTGCATTGATTACAGGGCGCTCAACAACCTTACCATCAAGAACAAGTATCCTTTGCCAAGGATTGATGACTTGTTCGACCAGTTGAGCGGCGCGAGGGTGTTCTCGAAGATCGACTTGCGTACCGGGTACCATCAGCTGAAGGTGAAGCGGGATGACATTTCAAAGACTATATTTCGGACTCGTTATGGCCAGTATGAGTATACCGTCATGCCGTTTGGGTTGACCAACACCTCGGTTGTATTCATGAACTTGATGAACAAGGTATTTCATCAGTACCTTGACAAGTTCATGGTGGTCTTCATAGATGACATTCTTATCTATTCGAAGACGCCAGAGGAGCACGAGGAGCACCTGAGGATTGTGTTGGACACTCTCAGGAGGGAGCAGCTGTATGGAAAGCTGTCGAAGTGCGAGTTCTTCTTGGATCGCGTGGAGTTCCTAGGCCATGTTGTCTCTGGCGAGGGGATTTCAGTAGATCCGAAGAAGATTTCTGCAGTGGAGTCCTGGTCTACGCCGAGCTCAGTAGCAGAGGTTCGAAGTTTTCTGGGTCTGACAGGTTATTACTGGAGGTTCGTGCAGGACTTTTCCAGGATTGCCCAGCCGATGTCCCGACTTACCAGGAAGGACGAGGAGTTTGTTTGGTCCGAGGAGTGCCAGGCCGCCTTTGAGGAGCTGAAGACGAGGTTGACTATAGCTTCTATCTTGACGTTGCCATCTGGATCTGGTGGTTATACGATCTACAGTGAAGCTTCAGGACGGGATTTGGGTTATGTACTTCAACAGCACAGGAAGGTGATTGCCTATGCATCTAGGCAGTTACGTCCTCATGAGAGGAACTACCCTACCCACGATCTGGAGCTAGCAGCGGTCATCTTTGTTTTGAAGCTTTGGAAACACTATCTGTACGGAGAGCGAGTTGAGATCTATATAGATCACAAGAGCTTGAAGTACGTGTTTACCCAGAAGGAGCTGAATATGAGGCAGAGGCGATGGTTAGAGCTAATGAAGGATTTTGATATATCCTTACAGTACCATCCGGGGAAGGCCAACGTGGTCGCGGATGCTTTGAGCAGGTATCCCGTGGCCATGTGTTTGACGATGGATCGTCACCTTCTGGCAGATCTGGAGAGCTTGGGCATAGAGGTGATAGTTTCTGGGTTTGAGGAGCAGATGTGGGGTCTCCAGGTGCAGTCAGAGCTGATGGACAGAGTCAGGACAGCTCAGTTTGAGGATGAGGCTCTGAGGGTCATCAGGAAGCAGGTCCGGGCAGGACTGTTGGATGAGTTCTCGATAGCGGGAGATGGGTCATTGAGGCATGGTACCAGATTGTACGTGCCGAGCGGAGGACTTCGAAAGGAGGTTCTTCAAGAGGCGTATCGTTCTCAGTACTCTATGCATCCTGGAGCCAATAAGATGTATAAAGACTTGAGGCAGCATGTTTGGTGGTATGGCATGAAACGCGAGGTGGCTCAGTTCGTTTCTAGATACTTGGTGTGCCAGCAGGTGAAAGCCGGGAGGCAGAGACCCGGTGGATTGCTCCAGCCACTACCCATTTCTGAGTGGAAGTGGGAGCATATCACTATGGACTTTGTATCTGGGCTTCCGCGCTCTCCAGGAGGGAAGGATGTTATTTGGGTTATTGTTGATCGATTGACCAAATCGGCCCACTTTTTGCCTTTCAAGGTGGGTTTGTCTACGGAGAGGTTGGCCGAGATGTACGTACGGCAGATAGTCCGATTGCACGGGGTTCCAGTGAGTATAGTCTCGGATTGGGACAGCCGATTCACTTTCCACTTCTGGAGGAGTTTGCAGCTTAGCTTGGGCACATCGCTCAAGTTCAGTACCGCATACCACCCCCAAACAGACGGGCAGTCGGAGAGGACGATTCAGACCCTCGAGGATATGCTTCGTACCTGTGTCTTGGACTTCGAGGGATCTTGGGAGGACCACCTTCACTTGGTAGAGTTTGCTTACAATAACAGCTACCAAGCCAGTATAGAGATGTCACCTTTCGAGGCTCTATACAGACGGAGGTGCCATACTCCCTTGTCTTGGGATGATGTCGGCGAGAAGGTTTTGCTTGGCCCTGAGATGGTAGTGGATGCTACAGAAAAGGTCAGGGTTATCAGAGATAGACTTCAGGTGGCGCAGGATAGGCAGCGGTATTGGACCGATAGCCACCGGAGGCCGTTGGCTTTTGAGGTATAGTTTAGATTTTTCTAGTATTTGAGTCTGATTGTGATTGTTTTAGATCAAGCTTTAAGCCTTGTGTTTTGTTCTAGGTTGATGATCTTGTGTTCCTGCGGATTTCTTCGACGCGTGACACGATTCGTTTTGGTGGCGGCGGGAAGCTTAGTCCACGATACATCGGACCCTTCCGTATCTTGGGCAGGGTCGGTGCAGTGGCTTACCGACTGGAGTTACCGCCCGCACTAGAGGGAGTACACAGCGTGTTCCACGTGTCGCAGCTGAGACGGTACGTGGCAGATTCCAGTCACGTCTTGGACCACTCCGAGATCGAAGTGGGACCGACACTCAGCTATCCAGAGAAGCCGATTGAGATCTTGGACCGAAGAGAGAAGGTGCTCCGGAACCAGGTCATTCCCTTGGTTCGCGTTGCATGGAGACACCACTCTCCAGGTGAGTCTACCTGGGAGAGAGAGAGGACGACATGCGGGAGCGATTCTCATATCTCTTCGAGCCTTGAGGTAAAATTCTTTCTTTTCCTTCCTTGTTCAATTCATGTTGCTGTGTTAGTTCTCATTCAATTTCGAGGACAAAATTCTTTTAAGGAGGGTAGATTTATCACCCCCAGTTTTTGAATTAAGGGTATTTTCGTTATTTTCCAAGTTTTATAATTTTTGGAAATTTTATTTGATTTTATAGGATTTTTAGGGAATTGTTTGATTTAGTTTGAATTTTATCCAATTTGGACTTAAGTTGGAGACCCGGGTAGTCTGGACCCTAGTGGAACCCACATACTAGCTGGGCTTGGCCCACATGCCATCCTAACTAGGAAAGAAACCAATAAACCACACTCCCATGGCTTAACTAGTCATTTAGAGGCTTAATTAGTCAAAATAGAGTTAAACCAGACCAAACCCAAGCCAAACAAACTAAGTCTATTGGGTGTGGAGGCCTAATGGGTCTCCACCCAAACCCATTAAGCCCCCCCCCCCCCCATGGCAGACCATGTATAGGCCACCTCCCCATCCTCTTTGCTTCATCTCAAAGTAATCTCTCTTTCTTCATTTCACTCTTTTCTTTTGAAGCTTCTTCTTCCTCAAGGAAACCAATTCTAGGTATGCTCATTAACCCCCATTAATTTCCTCTCTTTCATTTATTCCTTCACAATAAATGTAGAGGAGACCATTCTCTACATTATGACCATAGCTTTTATAGGTTTTCCTAAAAACCTAGTTTAAGGATTTATTAGGGGTTTTCCTTTTTAGAGAGGAATAAGGAGAAGGAGACGGAGAATAAGGAGAAGAAGAATAAGACGGAGAATAAGGAGAAGGAGACGGAGAATAAGGAGAAGGAGACGGAGAATAAGACGGAGAATAAGAAGAAGGAGACGGAGAATAATGAGAAGGATAAGACGGAGAATAAGAATAAGGAGAAGGGAAGGAAATAAGAGAAGGAGAAGGAGAAGGAGAAGGAAATGTAGAAAATCAAATTAGAGAGGGTTTGTGAGTGAGTCAATTTTAGTGAAAGGGTAAATTAAGATATTGGCCTACGGCCAAGATATGGGTTTCGGAGTTCAAGATGGACTCGGATATGGGTTGACTTCCAATATTCTTCTATGACCAAGGTTGAACAAACTAGACTTGTCTTAACCTAGAATGACAGAATAGGATTTAAATTGATTTGTCTTTACTTCCTAAACATAGTATTGATACGTCTTGTTATCTATAGGTCCTCGAGGCGCTGCATTGGATCCAGTTGACATATTATATCATATCACAGGCGAGTACATTCTCTGATAACTGTTTCCCAATTTATGATAACTGTTATGATTCATGTACTTAGTGTAGATATACTCATTCCTGACACATGGTTCTCACGGATTGGTATTCCTGGATCTCGACGAGAGATGTTACTCCTTGTTAGCTTGGGATGTATTGTGCAAGCTCTCTTGTAGCTCTTGCACAATATGTGGTCACTGATTCTAGAGAAGACTTGCTCCCTTCTCATAGAATCCCGTACAGTGATGTGTCCTGTTTGGATCTATTCTACCTGTTGGGGGTGGGAGAGTAGTAGTGTATGCCTGTGGTCAAATTTATCCCGCATTCCCGAACAGTGTTAGTCATATACCGCACTTAAGACTAGCCAGGCCAGTTCTCTACAGGTGCCCAAGCCGATCACAAGTTGAAACTACTACTCACACACATTGGATAGATGGCTTACCCTGATTTGTGTACATACTAGGATCAGTTCTACTTTTCTGTTCTAGCTCTAGCTCTACAGCTTACCATGCCATGATACATATATGTACACTCCATGATTTTATTGTATATGCTCTATTTACAGTCTTATGGCTTTTATTCTATCTTGAGATCTGTTATGAGATATATGTACTCGTTCCATCCTGACCGGATATGTTGAAAATGTTTACAGATGCAGAGGAGGACTATTATTGCACTTACTATGGCCCACCGGACGTAGTAGGTTTAGAGACAGATACCCTAGATCCGCAGGGTGCAGTACCGCAGGACGAGATACCGTCTACCCTGTAGATAGAGTAGGTTTTTGTACTGGACCTTGTCTCCAGTTACTCTTGGGACTGTTATTGTTTTGTTTAGTATTAGAGACTTTGGACTTAGACTTGTATATTCTTTGTGTTTGGACTTGACAGGTTATATTTTATTGTCGTGTTGTCTTTATCTTTCATTATTTACTTTATCATCTTAGAGTTGTGATTGAGCACTCATATATTATCATTGCTTGTCCTCCGTTCGGAGTTGACCATATTCTCGACAGGTTTTTGATATTATATAAACTGTTGTTAGAGTAGTAAACCTACAGCGTTCTATGCCGTTTTTACGGTGTGGGCGGGCCGTTGTTACGCACACGTGCCCTTACAGCGGGTGCGGGTCGTGACAGCTGCGCCGACGGCCGACCAGCATCATGCAGATGATGCGTACGCACCTCCGGAGGAGATGAGGACGGAGATCTGGGCCGACGGTACAAAGTAGGTGTTTTGGTTTATAATTTTTTTCTATTTTTATCATAAATTAACTTTTTTCATGAATATAATATGTCTGTATATATATCGTCCCCCAGAGGTACAGATATGTCTAGGCCACATGCTGAGGCATAATTATGGTGGTGCTTGGATTAACTACTCTGATGCTCCGGACGAGAGAAAGGCCTTCTGGTTTGCGCGCTTCAAGGTTAAAATATATTTGCTTTTAACATGAATCATATAATTTTTGCATATTATATATAACTGATAAATATTTGGTTTGCGCTCTTCTAGGATATGTTTTTCTATCCACCACACCGGGCCAAGCATATCGATGGGATGTTTCCTGTCGTCGCTGCCAAGCTGATCCGCGATGCTATTAATGATCAGAAGGATCGTGATCGTGCCAAAAAGCCGATCCAAGGTTGGATCACCCCTTATCAGTGGAATGCGATGAAGGCTCGATTCGACGAGCCAAGGTATAAGGAGAAGTCGGAGAAGGCCAAGCGGCTAGGCAACATGCCTCGAAGTGGTACGGTGGGTCGATTCCGATGACGGAACATTTCCGTCATCTGGTATGTCTTTATCTTTTAGAAATATTATTTTAATGCAAAACCGATAAATTATTACTAAAATAATATATTTAATTACAGGTAAGGAAGGTCGGTAACGCCGACATGGTGACCGTCTTCCTGGCCACCCATCGGAAGGGCGAAGACCTTATTGACGAGAGGGCCGAGCAGACCTATGTAAGTATTACAATACGTTATCTTAATTTAATACTTCGTGTCAATTTTAATATAACTTAGTAAATATGATGCAAATAAATATTCATGTAGTAAGTAATAATAAGTACATTAATTAGAAATTAAAAATTATAGAGTACTATCCATACTTTTTAGGCCGAGTATCAGAGGCTGCGGGAACGGGCGGCTGCTAGTGCACCTGATGCAGGAGAGGCCGGTACTTTCTCGCAGCCCACTCAAGCTCCGTCGGTGGACGAGCTGTGGATGACCGCCGCTGGTGGACTCTGTAGGGGTACGTACTACGGTACGGGATCCTATGGCGCCCTAGTTGTGACCCAGTCCTCTATGACATCTCCTGCTAGGGTGCATGGTCCACAGCCGTCCCAGGAGTCTGCCCGAGTCCACCAGATGATGGAGTCTCTCCGTGACGACCTGCTACGACGGATCGAGGAGCAGTCTCAGCACCCTACGGACGATCCTGCGCTGCTAGCACGATTGGATGCGCTCAACCGCGATATTATGGAGCTCATGGAGACGGCTGAGAGGACAGAGCGTACCGTTGGAGGGTTAGAGCGCACGGTGACGGAGCTGCAGACAGGACAGGTAACTATGGCCGAGAGGCTGAGATTGGCACAGGATTCGATGGTCCAGAGCAGTGATAGAATGTTATCTATCATGGATTCATACCACCAGCGACTTACAGCGTTGGAGCGTGCTGGTCCTCCGGGTACGCCTTCATCGTCGTCGACTCCGTCGTCTCCACCGTCTTCTTCTTCGACACCGACTCTACCGATGTCACTGCCTGCTCCATCAGTATCGATTTCACTTGAGGAGTATGAGTTGTTCTTATCCCTTCGTCGCGGTGGTGCCCCTCCTGCACCAGATCCCTGGTAGTCCTAGTTAGGACTGTTTGTTTCATTCTTTGTTTGTGACTTGGATATTTGTTGGTTGTGTAGAACTCGGCAATAATGCAGCCGACCTCCCCTCATCATGATGAAGAGGGGATTCAACCCTCTCCTCTGTCTCAACTACTTCTGTTGCCTCTGCAACAGGCTCTTGCAGCTCTGGAGCAACGTCATCGGAAGACGACGAACTCCATTCTTCTTCACTACCAGAAAACGGCGTGCTTGTTAAACCTTCGGCACTTGAAGCTTCCGTTCTGGCCTTTGCCGTCTCGGAAGCTGCTGCACCCTCGGTTTCCCTCCTGACATGATCTGGGGATACCGGAATCTCCACATCAACAGCATCCTCCGGATCTTCCTCCATGGGAGACATCATGGTCGGCGGGATACGCACTCCAGACGAGCCCGCAGTCCCTTCTCGCCTGCTCCCACCCGACTTTGGAGTACGAGGTTTTCTTTTTAACGGTTCCTACAAGAGAAGATGAAGCCTCGTAAATTGTGGAACCAAAATCAGATTATGTGGGACGCCTTTACCTCTGCGGACGTTGAATCCGATGACGCCATCGGCGACGGCGCCTTCTTCTGCTTCTTCGGTACAGGAGATTCAATCCCTTCGTCTGCACATCGCTTTGATCGATCGCCCGAGGGTTCTGCTTGAGAAACGGAAGGGGCACTCCGGTGACCTATCCCTGACGGACGATGCGATCGGGCCTTCACCGGCATGTTCCTGGTCGTCGCTAACTGGGTGCCTGCAATGAGACTGGTCTCCCTGTCATATCCGGAGGGCGCAGCAGCCATAGCACAGTAAAATTTGGCGGCTGAGTAAAGAAAGGGCGGCCGCGGATCTGGGACGGGCAACGTAAAACGAGCCCCAGTACATCCGGCATTATAATAATGCCAAGCTCGTGCACCATCCAACAAACTTCCAATATACCCCAGAGAAATACTGGGGTTATCCAACATCATCTGGGCATAACCAAATTGCCGCACAAAGCGGCTTGGCAAATATGGTTCCAGGTAGCACTGATTCTTGTTCCTGTATACCAGATGCGACGGCCGGATACTCTGCAACCATCGGAATCCCTATTGAGGCAGAGTGGTGGTACCTTCGCCCAGATCCCTTAGATCTTCGTTGGCCTCAAAGCCCAAGTAGATTGGACCAACTTTGGTAATTTCCCAACCCTGAAGACGGGATAAAACCTTTCTACAAACAGGGACACCAGTATGTGACCAGCTCCTCCGATTGAAACGACGAAGGAGTGCATCTCCAGCCTTATAATCTTCTTCCGAGCCTGGACTCATCACACTGGGATGATGCAAAATCAGCCATCCCATCAAATAGTGAAACGGCAGTTCGGCACGCGGGAAGTTATTGTTTCGGCCTCTGTCATGAATCACATTTCCAGCAAACTCTCTCAAACCTCGCTGCAGGTTACATACCATTGCGGGGAGAAGAGCCAAACGCCGGCCGAAGACCAGCTTCACGGCTGGCAGGATTAAGTTTCGGGTTACCCTCTCTACGGCACCGGATCCGCCAGCGAACACGCAATCCCGGAGCCATATCATCAGGTAGGACGCCAACACCGCCTTGGGTGACATCCGATAAGCAAGATGCCAGAAGCAGCTGTAGGAGCGTGCATCTGACTGCTGGTCCTCATTTTCTCGGGGATTTTTCTCCCCTAACCTGCTCATTTCGGACAACACTTCGCTATGAGAGAGCGCCGGTGGAGTGGAAAATTGTGAGGGATCCTCCTTGTCTTGTCTAAAGACATAATCTCTCCAAGCGGTCACATGAGGCTGCGTCCCGTTCCTATCCCGTCTCTGCATATAGTAATGATGACTCGCCACTTCCTTAAAGACGGCCGTCATCTCCTCAGCCCTGTCCTCCAGGACTTTAAGTTCCTCGTTGGTGGGAAAGTACTCTTCATAGGGTTCCGACCCCCAAGGGAGTTTTGATACCTCGTACATCTCATGAAGTGCGAACCCTAATTCCCCCACCGGAGTAAAAAAGGTCCCGGTATGGACATCAAACATCTCCAGTAGTGCGAGGAACATATGCCTGTTGAGATCAACACCCGCCTGGGTAGCACGGATCGCGGCAGTCAACCCAATCTCTCGAAGCTCGGTCCGAAACCGTGACAAGATCCAGAGTGTCAGTTTATCCCACTTGGAAACGTAATGGCACCAACCCTCTACCCGAAAATCTCCTTTCGGGTATGAGTGTTCCATCAAAAACATACGATGTGTAAAGGTCGAAGCACTATAAGCAAACGTATCAATGGGTACGTCACTGTAGAGGCTCCCGGGGCGTAGAGTCCGCCAAGTGAAAGAAGACCCAGACCGTGTGGCGGTCAAAGTATCCCTTTGGTCAAAGGTAGAATCAATTTGGATGACGCCAGTCACCGCTCCCTCCTGAGAAGGGGTAAGATCCCAAGACATCCTCCTCTGGGAAACAAGGCGACAGAAGGATGTCAAAGGCCATTGACGTTCAAGTTGCTTGACAGTCATATGCACCCCATTCGCTGTAAAGAACCAGTCCTCCTTGACCTTCAACACCGTCGCATCAGTAGAAGTGAGGCGGTCTCCGAATAGGAACTCAAGCTTCCAGAAGGTCAATTTATCAGATGTGGAAGATTTTAAAACACCACGTTCCATCATCCGTTTGAGGAACCCATACTGCTGCTCACGGATTTGGGTCATTCTCTCGGGAGGCTGATCCAGCATAAGAGCCTCTTGAGCGGGGTTTATTACTTCCTCATCATACTCTACTCCCATCTGGTTGAAGACAGCCTCCAAGAACACTTCATTCAAAGACGGGATCGCTACTGACACTAGCAAAGATCAGAAAAATGTTAGAAGCAACAAGAGAAAGAAGAGCTTCGGCGCATCATCAAGGTCTAAGCCCATGCGTGTCAGCAGCCTCGGCGCATCATCAGGGTCTAAGCCCATGCGCGTCAGCAGCCTCGGCGCATCATCAGGGTTTAAGCCCATGCGCGTCAGCAGCCTCGGCGCATCATCAGGGTTTAAGCCCATGCGCGTCAGCAGCCTCGGCGCATCATCAGGGTCTAAACCCATGCGCGTCGGCGAACAAAGACCGCGGCACATCATTAAAGACCCAAGGTCTATGTGCGTTGGTGTACGAAAAAAATGAGACTTACCAACCACCTCCGGCCGAACTTCGACAGGCCGTCGGGGAACGTCAGCCGTGACAACTTTCGCCGCCTCCTTCGCTTTCTCCTTCCCCTTGCCGGCACCACCGCGAGGAGTCTTGGGAGCCATTCTCTCAGAGAAGAAAAAGTTAGGGTTTTGAAGAAAAAACTCTAAAGAAAGCAAAGACACAGAGCAGATGAACTCTCTCTCTCTCTCTCCAACCCTTACCTATTTATAGGGCTTGGTCGCACGCGTGAACCGATGACGTGTAATCTCAGCCGTCGCTTCAGGTTCCGTGAGGAGATAACAACAGATACAACCAAAAGATCATCATCAATCTTTTGGGTTACCAAGACGTCATCATCATCAACTGAAAGGAGCATGCGCCCGAACAAGCATGCGCCCAAAAATCATGCGCCCTGACCTCCATGCTTCTTATTCAAAGTATTCCAAAACTTATTCAAAAGTTTTAAAAACTTTGAAGGGGGTCTTGTAGAAGCATGGAATTTCACAACCAGAAAGCCCATGCGCCAGGCATTATATGCGCCAGAACTCAGACAGCTAATCGAATAAGCCATAGACATTCGAAGAAGGACTTTTTATTTATATATGTAAAAGTCTATTACATGTCTAGAAAAGATTGTACAAAGAAGAATTTCTACAAAGGAAGGATCCTAGATCTACAGCCAACAGCCACCATGCGCCTTCCAGATAGGCGCAGCAACCACCATGCGCCTTCCGATAGGCGCAGCAGTCACCATGCGCTGTCAGCCAGGCGCAGCAGATGTCATGTGCCTCCAGCCAGGCGCATCCTACCATCTCTTCAGCAGCTCAGTGATGTGCATCTCTCCAGCAGCTCAGTTATGTGCATCCCTTCAGCAGCTCAGTGATGTGCAACTCTTCCAACCAGGCTCACCTGGCCGAGCAGAGCCCAGTTATGTGCCGCTCTTCCAGCCAGGCTCGCCTGATAAGTACTTCGCCAAGCAAAGTATTTAACCCTCTGGCTGGAACCAAGGAAGAGAAGAGCACCGCAAATGCTGTGGCCAGGGGAGGCTTCGAAAGAGCCTCCAAAGACCAAGGAAGACCGTGATCGAAATCATGGCACAAGGAGCTTTCAACACAATCAAAGTGGGCAGCACCCACTTTGAAGGAAGAGAGAGCCTAGCATCACCATTCCGATCTACGGTTCTTCCGGAACAACGGAGACGAGGCCCGAACATCCCTATCTTTGGATGCAACAGGCACCTTCCGCCTGCCTCAGAAGCCCTCGACTCCGTCTTTTGGATGTAACAGTCACCTTCAAGTGCATCGAAGACAACACGACGTCTCATCTTCATCCTCGGGAGCACTTCGTCAACAGAATGCACCCACATATCCAAGTTCATGTTGGAAGTACGTGAGAGAATGAGGAGCAAACCTTCTCTCCATGCCACTATTTATAGGCTGTGCAAATCAAACCCATGCGCCAAGTGGATGACTCTCTGAATTCTGTGCAATGAATTTGCATTAAATGGATGAACGGGACGCCTCGAATTCAGCCAAACGGCTATTTATAGCACTCGAGGAGTGAGACAGCCGCGTCATTAATGGACATGTCGGATGCGCCAGCTAAACAGCGTATCACACGGACGCGCCCTCCAGCATCAGGCGCATCACACAGACGTGCCCTACAGTACCCAGCACATCACAGAGGATGCGCCCTCCCTCACATCTCCATGCCGAGTGGGACACCAACCAATGTGCCCACTCAGCTGTCCATCGAACATCACAAACATTAAATGCTGAACTGACACCAGAGTTGACAGCACGCTTCCCAAAGTTTGAACAGTGACAGCTTTTTCAGAGAACGAAGCGTCGGCAACGTCAGCATCATCATGACTCTATTCCGACGGCTACTGCCACGTGGCCATCCGCATGCGCCTCTATGGCTATGCATCCAAATCGCCATGCGCCTTTACGGCCATGCGTCCAAACCAGCATGCGCCTCAAAAGCCATGCGCCTCAGACTCTTCACTGATCCCGAAAGACAGAAGGAGAGTCTCCAGTTGAAGCTTTGCATGCGCCTCAAAAGCCATGCGCCCCAGACTGATCTTTGATCCCGAAAGACAGAAGGAAGGTCACCTGCATGCGCCCCAAAAGCCATGCGCCCTAAATGATTTGTAACTCCTAAAGGTTATGAACCGCAGCCTCCTCCTGCGCCCAGATCCAAGGCGCAGCTCACCAGATCACTGCCCCCCCCAAATCCGAGATCTTCGAGCCATGGGTCGATGACACGTGTCCTTTGACTCAACTCGTCCAAGATTTCAGCAACAGAAAGATCTTCTCCTCTGCTACGTGCCGGCTCACAACAGCAGTATGAAGAGTTCTTCCCCTCAATCAGGGCGCATCATCTATGCGCCTCCATCAGCAACCTCCACGTGGCGTCCCCACACACCGGCGCATCCTACATGCGCACATGAGCAGCCAGCCTGCAAAACTATAAATAGAGGGATCTTCTCCTTCACACACACACACAGAGAGAATCCACAACGAACATACAAGGAATCATCAGAGAGGCAGATACAGACACTCAACGTCTTCCTCCTCTCAGCAAGCTCCAGCACCCAGAACAATCCACGCCTTCAGAGAACCGATAACCGTCGTCAGCCGGTCAACGGAGTCAACGCATTACTACTCGCTCCATTGGCACTAAGGACCCAGCTTAAACAAAAGTGTACTCCTAGGACTACATCTAAGTCCTACATTGTAACACTGTTCTGTTTGTATTAAAGTTTTCAATCAAACAATTTTAATGACAAACAAGCTGACGACTCTGCGGGGGACCTCTTTCTCCTCTTCCAAGAAAGTCGTGTCACAGGCCGACGACGTGAAGGTGGGCTCCTCCCACAAGACGCTGGTCGTGCGCCTCAATCAACAGGCGTACGAGGAGTTCATTTCTGAAGGAAGTGCGAGTCCTTCGAAGCGGCTACCAAAGCCGAAGAAGATCCGCACGGCCTGGGTGCGCAAGGTCGACGCCTCGGGCACCACCACTGAAGGGGATGCAGCAATCCAGCCTTCCCTTCCTGTTGACGTTCTCAGCAACCAAGGTGCGCCCGCCGATGCAGCGCATCTCTTGAGGAAGCGTGCGGCCGACCACGTTCCCCAGCCATCTCCCTCTCAGGCGAGGAAGATACGTCGACGGAGCAGGGGCGCAGCCAATGCCCCGCGCATCACCTCTGATGCGCCATAAAAAGCCTCTATCTTTGACAGACTCACTCGCTGTAATGGCGAGAAGAATTTGGATGCTGAGTACTATGCGCCCCAGCGGGCTGGTACGAAGAAATCCAAGACGGCACGGGCCATGCACCACAAACGTGCTATGCCAGCAGCCGGCCAGAGGCACGCGCTCGTCATCACGCGCACTGCCGATGGCAAGCTGTACACGGTTGACTCAAGTGCTTCTGTACCAACAACGAGTCGATCTTCGAAGCCCTCATCTCGCTTGGGCGCATCTACTGCGTGCACAACCAAGTCGAGAGAGGCAAACTCAGTGGTCTTGAACTCCCGCGCCTCCTCTGGTTGTGCGTTTGAGGTCCGTTCAAGTCACTTCAAATGTTGTGGTTCCCCCACTACTGATCGTGATGCCTGCTTGGTATTAGATCAGGGGGCGCAGCACTCACCTGACCACCCGGCGTTTGGCCTTGCCATACGTCTGAAGGGGGTGTGAAGGCACCACTCTCCTCCAACGACCTGCGCAACATGATCACTCACAAGCGCCAGTCAGGAGAGTCGACCAACAAGCACGATGCGTCTCTTACGGGGCATACTTGTGCGGTGGTCACCATCAACTGCTGTTGCAAGACGACAGTTCCACCAAGACAGTCGGTCTTCCAACGACTACAATCATCGACACCTCTCCGACGTCGCCTTGGGGCGAAGGTGTCAGCTGAAGAGGAGCCAAAGGTCGCTTCATGCAACGTGGTCTCCAACTCCTCATCAATCCGGAAGACGACTGCCAATTCCTCGTCTTCATCCAAAAGCCAGCCGAGGAAAACCAAGGCAGCTGTCTCGACCTCTGGAGTGTTTGAAGGCACTCGGTCGAGGAAGAAGTCCTCGGAGGAAGCTGGGGGTAGCCAGACCCTTGTTGAGCCTCCTTCCGAAGACGAAGATGTCCAAAGCACAGCTGCGGCGGATCTCCATCATCAAGGCGAGATTACTCTCCCTGAAGCCCCTCAAAATGAGGATGTCCTCCAGGACACTGTCGGGGTTAGTTCTGGAAACGAAGAGCTCCTTCAAGACGGAGCCGAGGGCAAGCAGACCCTTGCAGATGCGCCTGTTGAAGATAAACTCCAGAATGTGGCTGGGGGTGGCCCAACACCAGGAGAAGTGACTCCCCCGCATGAGAGTGAGGCCGAAAGCGAAGCCTCAACCAATCCATCCACTCCTGGCCGTGTCAGGACAGTATACATGGCTGGGGATGATGTCGAGTCTGATGCGCCGTTACAGGACATAGTCCAGCGCATAGACTCATTGGAGGGAGGACTCAAAACCCTCTCTGCCTCAATGCAAGTACTGACTCAAGCAGTGTTTGAGATGCGATCGGCCTTGATCAGGACACCTTCAACTGGTCCTGACCCAGGAGCTAATGGGGAGTCGAGTGTGCCCCTCCAACGGGCGCCCTCGGATTTAGAAGCACCTCGGACCTCAGAGCCCTCAAACGCTCCAATCCAGATGGTACCTCCTTCCCCGACTCCTAGCTCTACGGAGGATGTGGTCGAAATGATCAAAGACCTGCGGGAGCGCTTCGAGTCCAAGAACAGGCAAGAGGAACGCCAGAAGATGGGCATTCCCCAGCCTTATCCCCTCGAGTGGAACAAGGTGGTTTATCCCCCAAAGTATAAGCCACAAACACTCACCCCATACGACGGGAAGGACTCTCCGCGACGGTACCTGACGTACTTCCAGTCACAGATGGGGCATCTTCCGAAGGAGGACGCGCTCTTCACCAGTATCTTTGTCGGGGCCCTGAAAGGAGTAGCATATGACTGGTACTGCAGCATCCCCGACAATTCCATATCGTCCTTCGACGACCTGATGCGCCTCTTCCTCGACCGCTTCTACGATGGCGGGAAGGACATGACGATGGCGTCTCTCATAGAGATACGTCAGAAGAAGAAGGAAACGGTTCGGGCGTTCATCGAACGCTTCCGACAGGCTTGCTTCAGGCTACCTCCAGGCATGCCAGAACATGCGCTCCTCTCCGCTTGCAGCATGAACATGCTGCCTGCAGTAAAGCTCTAGCTCAACTCTACTCCCCCTCCTGACTGGAGCTCCCTGATCATCGAAGCTGAAGCTGCAGAAAAGAAGGTGGCCAATGCACGTCTTCTGGGTGTCAGCTTCCCCGCCTTTGACGATAAGGGGAAAAAGTCCGCAGCTAACAGCTCCGGACGAGAAGCAAAGGGGAAATAGGCATTGACTGTTAATGCCTCAAAAGGCGCATCTGCGCCTACTCAGAAACCTCCACTGGCACCAAGACCCAAGGAGGTTTATTCATTCAATGATGACGACACCCTGCAACTTTTTGAGATACTGAAGCAGGGTGACAAGATCAAGCTACCGGACCCAAAGCGGCCCGATGAAGTTGGGAAAGTGGACAACCCAAGGTACTGTCACTACCATCGGTTTGTCGGACACCCGACCAAGGACTGCTACGTCCTCAAGAATTACATCTAGCGCATGATCAATGCGGATGTAATCTCCGTCGACTATGAAGAGAAGACGGTGTCGGCCAATCTGGTTTCGCTTCAGTTCGGCACCTTGCCGCCAACTACCACACAAGATGGCGTCGTCCCCATCCCTAAGGCGACAATGGAGGTAGTAAACTTACCACCTACTCGTGACAATGTGAGTGGACTCACCCCGCTCACCACATCTCGAGGAGAGGTCCTCTGGGTTCACCCCGACCTCGTCTCCGAGGTGACTCAATCGGAGGTACGCCCTACCTCCAAATCAAAAGGCAGGAAGATCAAGTCTTGCCGCACAGTCTCTTCTTCAACAGAAGAGGCACTTCCAGTACAAACACGTGCACAACAGAGCTTCCAATCCGGCGAAGCCGCCGCCGAGGTGGTGCCTCCTAGCACCATCCCTGAAGAGGGTCCATCTAAGCCCTCAGCAGCCAATAAGCAGAAGCAGGTGGAGGCCCGTTTTGACAGACCTCTACGGAAGGAGAATGCTTCGGGGCTGTCCAAGCCTCACAACTTCGACATTCTGGCATAATTAGCCAGTACACCTGCGCGCCTGTCTTTGTTCGAGCTCCTGCGTCTTTCTAAAGATTCCTGAGAAGCTCTCTGCGAAGCTCTGAAGGACGCTGAATCCTTTCTCAGTCAGGTCAAGCAGTCTGAAGACCTCCCAACTACTTGTGCCCACTGTCATTGTGCGGATGAAGTTATCCCAAACATAACTTTCACCCAACAAGACATGCTGCTCAAGCATCACCGACATAACCGACCGCTGTATTATACAGGGTACATTGGCTCGGTTAAGGTGAGCCGGATTCAGATCGATCCTGGGTCTTCCCTAAGCATCATTCCAAAGGCGCTGCTATCAAAGCTGGGGATCCCGATGTACCGGCTGGCTCCCTCCAATACAAATATCAGTGGCTTCAATGCTAGCAAGAGCGAGCCATTGGGCAAGATCCGACTGAAGTGTCACATTGGCAGCCTCAAAACTGAGGTGACTTGTTATGTAGTAGATGCCGAGGTCAACTACAACATCCTGCTCGGTCGACCATGGCTGCATGAGTACATGGTGGTGCCCTCCACGCTCCACCAGTGCATGAAGTATGCATCCACCAATGGCGTCATCCGGACGGAGTTTGCAGACATCGATCCTTTCAAAGGGATTGAAGCCTACTTCACCGATTCCGACTTGTATAAGCCCATTGACGAGGAGGAAGCCAACGACGCTGATGATGAGGCAGAGACGGCAACAGAGCCGGACATGGAGCCTGAGACGACTCCCGACGCCCCCTTGAAAATCCGACTGAAGGGGAAACCACCCCAGAAGGCGCCTCCAATGAGCATCAAGCTATCAGGGAAAGCGCCGGCTCGCGAAGCACCCCTGAAGATACGCCTCCAGGGAAAGCCACCTCAAACATCGGCTCCCCTGGTGGCAAAATTACAAGGAAAGGCACCACTCACCAGAGGCGCAACCGAGGCGCCTCTCAAGGTACGTCTCAAGGGCAAGCCGCCGCAGTCATCCAAGGTGTCAGAGAAGGCTAATATAACCCTCTCAGACCCCAAAGCTGTGTTGGACTCTCCTAGTCTGCCCCCAGTTCTTACAGACGAGGAGCTTGGTGATTATATCTCGGCTGACGTAGAGGCACCCTCCTTTGACAATGTAATCCCACGGGATAAGATCTCGTACTTTATCAATAATAGAGTGTCTTTTAATTATTCTTGTCTTCCACACTGGAATGCCATGTATACATTAGACAACGCTCTACGGTCGTTGCAAACACAAATAACGACCGTCTACCATAATCAAATAGTACCGTCTCAAGGAGTCTTCATAGTCCCTCCACGGAGCCGAGACCAAGGCACCATCATCTCGGGCAAAGTCGAGCGTCGTCGGGACCTCCTATCAATCGAGCCCGAACCTGATACCGGCAGAGTACAAGTCTATCGGTACACGGATGCGGCTAAGCACATCATCCAAAAGATGGGCTACGACCTGAAAAGCAACAAAGGCTTAAACTACGGCAAGGGTCGACATCTTCCTGTCCGGCTTTCGATGCCCAATGGAAAGCCACAGGATTATTATAATCGGACTGGACGAGGGTTAGGCTATGTCACGCCGCCATCAACCCCAGAGAGTTCAGATGCAGAAGACATAGAACATTCCCATTCGTCCGAAGCATCGACTTGGGAATTCGATACCAGTATCGGATCAGTCTTCAGGAAAGTGCTGTCAGCTAACATGACGTCAGCACAACCTCAAAAAGGTGAAGGCGAAGACCAAGCGCCAGAACCCTTCGAAGAAGAACCCTGGGCCCAACGCCTAGGGGAACAATGGGAATCTCGTTTTGAGCTTCGTGAACCTCCCACCGAAGACGAAGTCGAGCAGATCGACCTTGGAGATGGGTCTTCTTCCAAACCCATCTTCATCAGTAAAAGCCTAGAAGGAGAAGATCGAGAATCTTTAATCCAACTGGCTAAAGAGTATATCGACGTCTTCGCCTGGAGCTATGAAGACATGCTGGGACTCGACCCACAGATCGCAATACATAGGTTGAACATCTTACCTGATGCCAAACCTATCAAACAACAGCAGCGACGCTTCCGTCCGGACATCATGAATGCCATCGATCAGGAGGTAGACAAACTCTTGACCAGCGGGTTCATCCGTGAAGAACAACACCCGGATTGGGTAGCCAACATCGTTCCTGTCACCAAGAAGAACGGGAAGATACGAGTCTGTATCGACTTCAGGGATCTCAACTCTGCTTGCCCGAAGGACGAATTCCCGCTTCCAATCACCGATGTGATGATCGACAACACATATGGCTTTGAGCGCATGTCCTTCATGGACGGGTATTCAGGCTACAATCAAATCAAGATGTTCCCCGATGACGCAAAACACACGTCATTCAGGACTCCAAAGGGTATTTTCTGCTACACAGTAATGCCCTTCGGCTTGAAGAACGCCGGTGCGACATACCAGCGAGCTATGAGCACCATCTTCCGTCAACATCTTCGCAAGACAGTCGAATGCTATGTTGACGACATCGCAGTCAAGAGCCGCCTCAAAAGAGATCACCTACAGGACCTGAAGACGATCTTCGATCTCATGCGGGCGCATCAACTCAAAATGAACCCCGCTAAATCCTTTCTGGGGGTTTCTAGCGGCAAATTCTTGGGCTTCGTCATTACAACGAAAGGCATTCATGTTGATCCTGAGAAGACCAAAGCCATCCTCAACATGGACCCTCCGAAGAACCTTCGAGAACTTCGAGGCCTACAGGGACGTCTAGCATATATCTGAAGGTTCATAGCAAACCTTTCCGGTAAATGTCAACCCTTCACTCAGCTCATGAAGAAGGGAGTCTCTTATGTCTGGACAGAGGAGTGCCAGAAGGCTTTCGACGACATCAAAGCCTACTTGACGAGCCCACCAGTCCTGGTGGCGCCAGTCACCGGCAAACCATTTTTCCTCTACGTCCGTGCCATGGATCATTCTTTTGGTGCTCTGCTCGCTAAAAACAGCGATACAGGCTACGAGCAAGCAATCTACTACCTCAGTCGAACACTCATCGGGGCCGAACACCGGTACAACCCCGTCGAAAAGGAGTGCTTGGCTTTGGTGTTTGCCATCCAGAAGACTCGTCATTATGTCTCGGGTCAGACAATTCATGTCATTTCCCGAGTCAATCCGCTCAGAGTCCTCATGACGAAGCCAGGATCATTGAACTCCCGGCTGGCTACATGGGCGATCTTGCTAACACCGTACAACATGGTGTTTGTGCCCCAAAAAGCTGTTAAGGGTCAAGCTCTGGCTGACTTTTTAGCTGCACACCCCATCCCAGAATCCTCAAAACTCTATGAAGATATCCCGGATGAGGTCCAAGAATCCAACGTCACCGAAGGAAGCTCCGTTTGGCGGATGTTCTTCGACGGCGCTTCGAGAACAGGCCCCAAAGGCCAAATCATCGCAGGAGTGGGGGTAGTCTTAGTCTTCCCCGATCAGCTGGTCATCCAGCGTGCGTACTCTCTTTCGAAGCCGTGCTCCAACAACGTTGCCGAGTACAATGCACTCGTCATGGGACTCCAGCTCGCACAACAGCTGGGGGTCGACCATCTGGAAGCTTACGGCGACTCAAAACTCGTCGTAAACCAGGTTCGGGGACAATACGAAGTTCGCCATGAAGATTTAATCCCTTATCATGAAGTCGCGTTGAACATCATTTCAACCTTCACCGGGTTCTTCATTAAATATGTCCCCCGTTTACAAAACTTGGAGGCCGATGCTCTGGCTGGCCTCGCAGCCTCATTAGCAGCGCCCTTTGGGACTCAACACTATATCATGGTAACAGGACGAGATCTGATTTGTCCTAGAAACAACCTATGCTTGCAGGTGGCTCACGCCATGTCGACAAATACTGGTGTTAATGTCCGAGACTGGAGGTTCCCGTTCATCGACTTCGCTATCTACGGAATCCTTCCAGAGGACACGAAGGAAGCCGTCTCAGTCAGGAGACGCTCTCTTCGATTCTACTACGATACAGCTACCAAAATGCTGTACCGACGCTCCTTTGATGGGCTCCTCCTTCGATGCCTGTCCAACGAAGAAGCAGCCGAAGCTCTTCAAGAAGCTCATGACGGAACTTGTGGAGCTCATCAACCCGGTCCTAAGTTGCAAGATCGACTGCGACGTATGGGCTACTACTGGCCAACCATAGTTGCCGATGCTGTCGAATATGCCAAGAAGTGCCACGCGTGCCAACTTCATGCAGACTTCATACATACACCATCGGAGCCGCTACATCCTACAGTCGCCTCCTGGCCCTTTGAAGCCTGGGGCATGGATATTGTAGGGCCAATCACCCCTCCTTCATCGAGAGGACACCGTTTCATCCTGGCCATCACCGACTACTTCTCCAAATGGGCGGAAGCAGTTCCACTAGCAGAAGTAAAAAGCTCCAGGGTGGTCAGCTTTATCAAACACCATGTCATTTACCGTTTCGGAGTACCCCGGCGGATCATCCATGACAATGGTCCTCAGTTTATCAGCCACATTTTCAGCAGGTTCTGTGACAAGAATCGCATTCAGAACGTGGCCTCAACCGCCTACAATCCGGCAGCAAACGGATTGGCTGAGGCATTCAACAAAACTATCGTTAGGCTGCTCAAAAAGGTCGTGTCATCCAACAAACGCGACTGGGACAAAAAGCTTGGCGAATGCCTTTGGGCCTACCGCACAACGGTACGGACTCCAACAGGCAACACTCCATTCTCCCTAGTCTACGGGAGCGAAGCAGTACTGCCTCTCGAGATACAGATACCTTCGCTCCGCGTAGCAATCACAAACGAACTCACAGAAGAGGACAATCAACGTCGTCGTCTGCGGGAACTGGAGGCACTTGACGAAAAGCGTCTCTTAGCTCAACAACGCATCGAGCTCTACCAAGCCCGTATATCACAGGCTTTCAACAAAAAGGTCAAAAAGAGGACTTTCCAAGTTGGCGACCTAGTTTTAGCAGTCAGAAGACCAATGGTGTTGACCCACAAGACACCAGGAAAGTTCGAGCCCAAGTGGGAAGGACCTTTCATCATAGAGACGGTATACTCAAACGGTGCTTACCGCCTCGCCAAACCCAATGGGGACTTGTTTATGATGCCCATCAACGACAAGTTCCTAAAAAAGTACTATTCTTGACATCCTCCAGACATGTACTTCCTCAAACAACCTCTTTCCACAAACTCATACGCCTCCGGAACCCAGCTGTTCCGTAGCATCTTCCAGTAGAAAGATAACCACGTCCATATTACCTCTGAGTTGTCTCTCTACACCCTACAAAGCAGAATCTTACACTTCGTAAGCCTACGCTACCCTTCATGTTTACCACGTCCATATTACCTCTGAGTAAACATCTTGTACAAACAACCCCTGCGTTATTGTACATTTATCGCAGAACTTCCACGTCAATATAACCTCTGAGTTGTTCAGCGTATCCCCCAAGATCATTCCTACCACGTCCATAATACCTCTGAGTAGGGAGATTCTATCATTTCGAACCCAATGATTGCCATGTCCACATTACCTCTGAGCAAACATAATGGTTCCTTCAAACTTATTATCTGTACCTGAAAACCAAGGTGCGCAAAAGATAATAGGTCCACACAAATCATCAAGTTCATGACAACAAAAGATGAACACATCACAAAAAAGTTGTAGACTTCTTTATTCTTCAAAAAAAAAGGAGTACAAGAAGCTACATCATCCCCCAGCTAGGGTTGCAAAAGAACACAAAAGAAAAAGGGAAAAAAGCTATGGTCCCTGAATCTCCCCAGGATGGGCTGAGAGCTTCCTGACTCGAAGCTTTAAGTCGACTGCGCGGGCCTCCACCGTCGCCAGGACTCGTCGCTCTGCTTCCTGGCGCATCAATTCAACGGACCCAGCGGAAGTATCACTTGCATGCTTCTCATCAAGCTGTTGTCGTTGCTGCGCCAAGGCAAGAGTCCGCTGAGTGAAAGTCGCTTCATCCTTCTTGAATGCTGCATGTTCAGCCCGGACACGCTCGACCTCTAACTGGAGTCGGGCCCGTTGGTCTTCAAGGCGGCGCATCTGGGTGTCGATATCCGTGATATTAGCCTCCAATGCAGCTCGAGTTTCCACCGTCGTCTTCATGGACTGAGACAACTGCTCTACCGCAGCCTCGGTCTCAGCCACCTCGCGCTCCCAAACGCCCACGGTGGCCTGGTATGAAGACTCGATCTCGGCAATCAGCTTCCCCTTCTCTGTATCTATCAGGACAGAGAGGTCGTTTCGCTGGATGCGTTGAAGTTCCGCGAGCCGCTCATCCAGTTCAATCACTGAAGCCTCCAGAATTTCGGCCATATGGTCGTGGCCTTGATGAATACGAATCAGCTCGATGCAGGGCATTGCCAGAGCTTTTGCCGTCGCAAAACTCCCATTGGCATCCATCACAGCAGATACACCCTTCTGTAATATTTTGTACACCCCCTCGACGAGGAATTTCACATACTCATCTGCATCCGCCAGGACCTGCGGTGTCATGGCAGGAGTTGGAGGAGCTACTGCAGTTTACGGACCGGAAGAAGATCCGCCAACCTCAACCAGCGAGGCTTGAACCTCGGCATCAATGGGCTCTTCATCAACAGAGGCTGGACTTCTAGCCCGAGGAGCCGAAGCAACAGAAAGAGCCGGCACAGACGTCGAGATGGTCCCCCAAGTAGAAGGAGCTACAGAGGGTTCTACACCCTTACCCTTCTCAAGCCCGGAGAAACCTCCGACGTCAACAGCCACCTCTTTTACCCCCAACGTCCTATCAACAGTTGGTACCTCCCTTGGCGGAATAGGGAGATTATCACTTGTCTCTTGACCCGTCGCAGTGGTCTTGACTGGCAGACGGGTCTCATCATCGAGTCCCTCAACAGGGACGGAATCTGTCGCTACCTCCTGAGTGGTAGCCGCCTCAACTTCCACGATAGAAGCCGGGGTAGGACTCGGCAATAATGCAGCCGACCTCCCCTCATCATGATGAAGAGGGGATTCAACCCTCTCCTCTATCTCAACTACTTCTGTTGCCTCTGCAACAGGCTCTTGCAGCTCTGGAGCAACGTCATCGGAAGACGACGAACTCCATTCTTCTTCACTACCAGGAAACGGCGTGCTTGTTAAACCTTCGGCACTTGAAGCTTCCGTTCTGGCCTTTGCCGTCTCGGAAGCTGCTGCACCCTCGGTTTCCCTCTTGACATAATCTGGGGATACTGGAATCTCCACATCAACAGCATCCTCCGGATCTTCCTCCATGGGAGACATCATGGTCGGTGGGATACGCACTCCAGACGAGCCCGCAGTCCCTTCTCGCCTGCTCCCACCCGACTTTGGAGTACGAGGTTTTCTTTTTAACGGTTCCTACAAGAGAAGATGAAGCCTCGTAAATTGTGGAACCAAAATCAGATTATGTGGGACGCCTTTACCTCTGCGGACGTTGAATCCGATGACGCCGTCGGCGACGGCGCCTTCTTCTGCTTCTTCGGTACAGGAGATTCAATCCCTTCGTCTGCACATCGCTTTGATCGATCGCCCGAGGGTTCTGCTTGAGAAACGGAAGGGGCACTCCAGTGACCTATCCCTGACGGACGATGCGATCGGGCCTTCACCGGCATGTTCCCGGTCGTCGCTAACTGGGTGCCTGCAATGAGACTGGTCTTCCTGTCATATCCGGAGGGCGCAGCAGCCATAGCACAGTAAAATTTGGCGGCTGAGTAAAGAATGGGCGACCGCGGATCTGGGACGGGCAACGTAAAACGAGCCACAGTACATCCGGCATTATAATAATGCCAAGCTCGTGCACCATCCAACAAACTTCCAATATACCTCAGAGAAATACTGGGGTTATCCAACATCATCTGGCATAACCAAATTGCCGCACAAAGCGGCTTGGCAAATATGGTTCCAGGTAGCACTGATTCCTGTTCCTGTATACCAGATGCGACGGCCGGATACTCTGCAACCAGCGGAATCCCCATTGAGGCAGAGTGGTAGTACCTTCGCCCAGATCCCTTAGATCTTCGTTGGCCTCAAAGCCCAAGTAGATTGGACCAACTTTGGTAATTTCCCAACCCTGAAGACGGGATAAAATCTTTCTACAAACAGGGACACCAGTATGTGACCAGCTCCTCCGATTGAAACGACGAAGGAGTGCATCTCCAGCCTTATAATCTTCTTCCGAGCCTGGACTCATCACACTGGGATGATGCAAAATCAGCCATCCCATCAAATAGTGAAACGACAGTTCGGCACGTGGAAAGTTATTGTTTCGGCCTCTGTCATGAATCATATTTCCAGCAAACTCTCTCAAACCTCGCTGCAGGTTACATACCATTACGGGGAGAAGAGCCAAACGCCGGCCGAAGACCAGCTTCACGGCTGGCAGGATTAAGTTTCGGGTTACCCTCTCTACGGCACCGGATCCGCCAGCGAACACGTAATCCCGGAGCCATATCATCAGGTAGGACGCCAACACCGTCTTGGGTAACATCCGATAAGCAAGATGCCAGAAGCAGCTGTAGGAGCGTGCATCTGACTGCTGGTCCTCATTTCCTCGAGGATTTTTCTCCCCTAACCTGCTCATTTCGGACAACACTTCGCTACGAGAGAGCGCCGGTGGAGTGGAAAATTGTGAGGGATCCTCCTTGTCTTGTCTAAAGACATAATCTCTCCAAGCGGTCACATGAGGCTGCATCCCGTTCCTATCCCGTCTCTGCATATAGTAATGATGACTCGCCACTTCCTTAAAGACGGCCGTCATCTCCTCAGCCCTGTCCTCCAGGACTTGAAGTTCCTCGTTGGTGGGAAAGTACTCTTCATATGGTTCCGACCCCCAAGGAAGTTTTGACACCTCGTACATCTCATGAAGTGCGAACCCTAATTCCCCCACCGGAGTAAAAAAGGTCCCGGTATGGACATCAAACATCTCCAGTAGTGCGAGGAATATGTGCCTGTTGAGATCAACACCCGCCTGGGTAGCACGGATCGCGGCAGTCAACCCAATCTCTCGAAGCTCGGTCCGAAACCGTGACAAGATCCAGAGTGTCAGTTTATCCCACTTGGAAACGTAATGGCACCAACCCTCTACCCGAAAATCTCCTTTCGGGTATGAGCGTTCCATCAAAAACATACGATGTGTAAAGGTCGAAGCACTATAAGCAAACGTATCAATAGGTACGTCACTGTAGAGGCTCCCGGGGCGTAGAGTCCGCCAAGTGAAAGAAGACCCAGACCGTGTGGCGGTCAAAGTATCCCTTTGGTCGAAGGTAGAATCAATTTGGATGACGCCAGTCACCGCTCCCCCCTGAGAAGGGGTAAGATCCCAAGACATCCTCCTCTGGGAAACAAGGCGACAGAAGGATGTCAAAGGCCATTGACGTTCAAGTTGCTTGACAGTCATATGCACCCCATTCGCTGTAAAGAACCAGTCCTCCTTGACCTTTAACACCGTCGCATCAGTAGAAGTGAGGCGGTCTCCGAATAGGAACTCAGGCTTCAAGAAGGTCAATTTATCAGATGTGGAAGATTTTAAAACACCACGTTCCATCATCCGTTTGAGGAACCCATACTGCTGCTCACGGATTTGGGTCATTCTCTCGGGAGGCTGATCCAGCATAAGAGCCTCTTGAGCGGGGTTTATTACTTCCTCATCATACTCTACTCCCATCTGGTTGAAGACAGCCTCCAAGAACACTTCATTCAAAGGCGGGATCGCTACTGACACTAGCAAAGATCAGAAAAATGTTAGAAGCAACAAGAGAAAGAAGAGCTTCGGCGCATCATCAAGGTCTAAGCCCATGTGCGTCAGCAGCCTCGGCGCATCATCAGGGTCTAAGCCCATGTGCGTCAGCAGCCTCGGCACATCATCAGGGTTTAAGCCCATGCGCGTCAGCAGCCTCGGCGCATCATCAGGGTTTAAGCCCATGCGCGTCAGCAGCCTCGGCGCATCATCAGGGTCTAAACCTATGCGCGTCGGCGAACAAAGACCGCGGCACATCATTAAAGACCCAAGGTCTATGTGCGTTGGTGTACGAAAAAAATGAGACTTACCAACCACCTCCGGCCGAACTTCGACAGGCCATCGGGGAACGTCAGCCGTGACAACTTTCGCCGGCTCCTTCGCTTTCTCTTTCCCCTTGTCGGCACCACCGCGAGGAGTCTTGGGAGCCATTCTCTCAGAGAAGAAAAAGTTAGGGTTTTGAAGAAAAAACTCTAAAGAAAGCAAAGACACAGAGCAGATGAACTCTCTCTCTCTCTCTCCAACCCTTACCTATTTATAGGGCTTGGTCGCACGCGTGAACCGATGACGTGTAATCTCAGCCGTCGCTTCGGGTTCCGTGAGGAGATAACAACAGATACAACCAAAAGATCATCATCAATCTTTTGGGTTACCAAGACGTCATCATCATCAACTGAAGGGAGCATGCGCCCGAACAAGCATGCGCCCAAAAATCATGCGCCCTGACCTCCATGCTTCTTATTCAAAGTATTCCAAAATTTATTCAAAAGTTTTCAAAACTTTGAAGGGGGTCTTGTAGAAGCATGGAATTTCACAACCAGAAAGCCCATGCGCCAGGCATTATATGCGCCAGAACTCAGACAGCTAATCGAATAAGCCATAGACATTCGAAGAAGGACTTTTTATTTATATATGTAAAAGTCTATTACATGTCTAGAAAAGATTGTACAAAGGAGAATTTCTACAAAGGAAGGATCCTAGATCTACAGCCAACAGCCACCATGCGCCTTCCATATAGGCGCAGCAACCACCATGCGCCTTCCGATAGGCGCAGCAGTCACCATGCGCTGTCAGCCAGGCGCAGCAGATGTCATGCGCCTCCAGCCAGGCGCATCCTACCATCTCTTCAGCAGCTCAGTGATGTGCATCTCTCCAGCAGCTCAGTTATGTGCATCCCTTCAGCAGCTCAGTGATGTGCAACTCTTTCAACCAGGCTCACCTGGCCGAGCAGAGCCCAGTTATGTGCCGCTCTTCCAGCCAGGCTCGTCTGATAAGTGCTTCGCCAAGCAAAGCATTTAACCCTCTGGCTGGAACCAAGGAAGAGAAGAGCACCGCAAATGCTGTGGCCAGGGGAGACTTCGAAAGAGCCTCCAAAGACCAAGGAAGACCGTGATCGAAATCATGGCACAAGGAGCTTTCAACACAATCAAAGTGGGCAGCACCCACTTTGAAGGAAGAGAGAGCCTAGCATCACCATTCCGATCTACGGTTCTTCCGGAACAACGGAGACGAGGCCCGAACATCCCTATCTTTGGATGCAACAGGCACCATCCGCCTGCCTCAGAAGCCCTCGACTCCGTCTTTTGGATGTAACAGTCACCTTCAAGTGCATCGAAGACAACACGACGTCTCATCTTCATCCTCGGGAGCACTTCGTCAACAGAATGCACCCACATATCCAAGTTCATGTTGGAAGTACGTGAGAGAATGAGGAGCAAACCTTCTCTCCATGCCACTATTTATAGGCCGGGCAAATCAAACCCATGCGCCAAGTGGATGACTCTCCGAATTCTGTGCAATGAATTTGCATTAAATGGATGAACGGGACGCCTCGAATTCAGCCAAACGGCTATTTATAGCACTCGAGGAGCGAGACAGCCGCGTCATTAATGGACATGTCGGATGCGCCAGCTAAACAGCGCATCACACGGACGCGCCCTCCAGCATCAGGCGCATCACACAGACACGTCCTACAGTACCCGGCGCATCACAGAGGATGCGCCCTCCCTCACATCTCCATGCCGAGTGGGACACCAACCAATATGCCCACTCAGCTGTCCATCGAACATCACAAACATTAAATGCTGAACTGACACCAGAGTTGGCAGCACGCTTCCCAAAGTCTGAACAGTGACAGCTTTTTCAGAGAACGAAGCGTCGGCAACGTCAGCATCATCATGACTCTATTTCGACGGCTACTGCCACGTGGCCATCCGCATGCGCCTCTATGGCCATGCGTCCAAATTGCCATGCGTCTCTACGGCCATGCGTCCAAACCAGCATGCGCCTCAAAAGTCATGCGCCTCAGACTCTTCACTGATCCCGAAAGACAGAAGGAGAGTCTCCAGTTGAAGCTTTGCATGTGCCTCAAAAGCCATGCGCCCCAGACTGATCTCTGATCCCGAAAGACAGAAGGAAGGTCACCTGCATGCGCCCCAAAAGTGATGCGCCCTAAATGATTTGTAACTCCTAAAGGTTATGAACCGCAGCCTCCTCCTGCGCCCAGATCCAAGGCGCAGCTCACCAGATCACTGCCCCCCCCCCCCAAATTCGAGATCTTCGACCATGGGTCGATGACACGTGTCCTTTGACTCAACTCGTCCAAGATTTCAGCAACAGAAAGATCTTCTCCTCTGCTACGTGCCGGCTCACAATAGCAGTATGAAGAGTTCTCCCCCTCAATCAGGGCGCATCATCTACGCGCCTCCATCAGCAACCTCCACGTGGCGTCCCCACACACCGGCGCATCCTACATGCGCGCATGAGCAGCCAGCCTGCAAAACTATAAATAGAGGGATCTTCTCCTTCACACACACACACACAGAGAATCCACAACGAACATACAAGGAATCATCAGAGAGGCAGATACAGACATTCAACGTCTTCCTCCTCTCAGCAAGCTCCAGCACCCAGAGCAATCCACGCCTTCAGAGAACCGATAACCGTCGTCAGCCGGTCAACGGAGTCAACGCATTACCACTCGCTCCATTGGCACTAAGGACCCAGCTTAAACAAAAGTGTACTCCTAGGACTACATCTAAGTCCTACATTGTAACACTGTTCTGTTTGTATTAAAGTTTTCAATCAAACAATTTTAATGGCAAACAATATATATATAGGAAGATAGAAAGAGAGTTAGAAAGAGTGAGGTAAAGGGAGAGTAACAAGTGTGTGATAGAGAGTGAGTGTGTGTGTGTAGGAGTGACTACAACCTGTGTATGTAGGGACTGAAACCTGTGTACAGTGAGGGAAAACAGTGTGTGTGTGTGTGTGTGTGTGTGTGTGTGTGTGTGTGTGTGTGTGTGTGTGTGTGTGATTGTGTGTCATTCACATTGGTGTGTGTGTGTATATGGCCTGTGTTCAGCAAAACAGGAAACCAAATATTGCGTTTACATATTCCAGATTTTGAGGGGACTGTGCAGACCAAATCTCAGGTTTACATATTCCAGATTTTGAAAAACAGTCCTATATTGGTTATGGTTATCTTTTTAAACTGCAGGGAGAAATAGACATTCTGTATTTTATTTTTTTATTTTATTTTGCAGATTTAGCGACGTTTACCGACGTTTACCGACGTTTACCGACGTCCACCGACGTACGTTTGCGTCGGTAAACGTCGATAAATCTGCAAAATTTTCCAGGGTATCGACGTTTACAGACGTCCTTATACGTCGGAAAACGTCGGAAAATGTTCGTGCACGTCGGTAATCATCCCAGGAATTACCGACATTTACTGACATTTTAAATGACGGTAAACGTCGGTAAATTTCCAGGATTTTACCGACATGTAGCGACTTTGTACACGTCGCTAAATCACCGACAACACGACGGTAATCGTCGGTAAATTCCCAGGTTTTTACCGACGCGTAGCGACGTTAAACACGTCGCTAATCCACCGACGACACGACGGTAGACGTCGGTAATATACTGACGTATATATACGTCGGCAAACGTCGGTACTTGCGATGTTTGGCGACGTTTTGAAGATCAGCGACTTATATTTCCGCGACAAGCCCAAAACGTCGGTAATTGCGTCGGTAAATATTTTTAGCGACGAAATTTGTCGATTTAGCGACGTCTTTAGGCGTCGCTAAATCGACTTATTCTGGTAGTGACACCCCCCCCCCCCCCCCCCCGTGCCACCGGAGCCCCGCTAACCCCCATTGTTGCCCCCGCAGTAGCAACAGCAGTAGTAGCGACGGCAAAATCGGGAGGGGGCGGAGGGGGCTACGCGGACGGTGGTGTGGAGGGGAGGGGGGAGGGGGAGGGGGCTGTGGGGACGAAGGCACGGAGGGGGGGAGGGGGGCGGAGGGGGTCACAGAGGGAGGCGTTGAAGGTGGTGGTGATGATGGTGATGGTGGTGATTATGGTGGTGATGGTGCTGGGGAGGAGCGAGGAGGGGGGAGCGGAGAGAGGGGGGGAGCGGAGGCATGCCGGCGGCGGGGAGCGGAGGCACGCCGGCGGCGGGGAGGGGGGCAGCCATGGAAAACGGGAGGACACGGGAAAGAAGACGGGGTTATTTTGGTCAAAAAAATGGTCAAAGGGGTTGACCGTGAGTTGGAAACGATTTCTGTCAAAAGTGGGAGGTACCTTACAGTATTGTAATTGTGTGGGGTGCACCATAAATATGGTAAAAAAAATGAGGTGCCAGTCAAAATTTTTCTAGTCAATTCATCATGTGGTGAAATGCTCGGAAGTAGTCTTTTGTACCAAAAATGAAACATAACTTTCCATCATTAACTTGGGATATATAGCAATTTAAGTCCTATTTAGGGGTAAGCATTCGATTTATTCAGTTTCAACATCGAATTGAAATAGTCAAAATCGAATAAACCAAAATTCTAAAAATTTAAAACCGAACCGAATCGAAATTAGCCCAAATCAAAATTTAACCGAGCCGAATACTCGATTTGGTTTATACATTTAGTTCGGTTGGACTATTTCTATTGTATAATGGATCCGATCCTAAATTGAAATCGTGGTTAAATTATATTAAATATTATAATTTTATACATATATTTGTTGTATTTCAAAATTGTGTCCAAAATTGGATAGTTATTAAATTATCAAAGTTGGACTTCAAAATGCATACTAGAAATCAAAGTATACACATTGTTAATCGTAAATATGTTAAGTCTTATCTGATTTTTTGATTTTGTACCGTAATAGAAATATTCAAAACCGAAATCGAACCGAACCTCTTATTTTGTTCGCTTTTCAGTCCAAAATCGAATAATGATCCACCTACTCCTAATTAACAGGTTGGTCCAATAACTAAGGGTTCTCCTCTCTAGAACAGGATCATCTAGTTCCATGAAAGCCACCACCAAGAAGGTCACTCGGAAGGGAGGTTAGGGTTAGGATTGTACACACCTCCTAATTTTTGAAAAATATTAATATTTACATTGTTAAATTGAAAACTTACGAAAACTTATGAAAATATTGAGATATTGTTTTTCTAACTTGTGAGAATATTTATCAGTTACACAATAAATTTGAAAGTATAAATTTGTTCCTTCAAAACTTGTATATATAAAAGTTAATTTCGGTAATTAATTTTGGCCTCATCTTCCGTAGATCTTGGTTACGAATTTCTTCTGGTGCCCCACTTGAGCTTCCGATGGGTCGTTGTATCAAAAGTATCTTATTTTGGCTCTTCTATTATGCGCATGAGACACGAAACTCGGCTAGTTCTTGTCAACAGCGAGGAGAGGAATAACTTTTTGGTCTAGGCGAATGGTCTTGAAATTGAATCATGGAAAAGACGTAGAGGTGTATGTATAAAAATTGATAAAAGTGAACCCAAATGACATGTAATCAGGGCCGGTCCTGAGCTCATGGGGGTCCAGGACGAACTTTCAAAATAAAGCCCCCATAGTAACCACTACACTACAATAATTTTATGTCTAAAAAGGTCCATAGTATCTACTAGTACTATTTTGAGATACAAAATTATTAACATATTTATTTTTAAACTATTTTTTTGGATTCTTATGATCTGAAAATTCTGGACCAGGGCCGGCCCTAGCATGTAAAAAATTTGGTACGTTATACCAGACATCTAAAATAAAGTGCGTGAGAAACAAATGAAACGTGTCTTTTTTAACTGCCAGTTGCAATTTTTTGTCGCGTTTAGAGACACCGTGACAAAACGGATCAAAGTGTTCACACTAACAATGAAACCCTACTTATAACACAGCCTTATTATGCGTTCATTGCAAAAGGAGACGTTGCTGTCGCATATATGTGTAGGATTTACTAGAAACCAAAAGCAAACTGCAACTTGTGGAGACTGTAGCTGCATGCGTAGGACAAATTAGACTTTTGCATATATATTCACGTTATCGATCGATTAAAAACCCCCATCTATCTCACGTACTTCACCTAACCTAGTCATATGCATATGCTATGATCAAGTAAGTAGTTATTTTCAACAAGGTTGTCAAATCTTATATTAATTTTCAAATTTAATTTGTCGTCCACCGTAATATAAAGATGCATCATGCCTGCGGTCCAAGTGGTCGGAGTTCGAGTCCCAGTGAAGACGAGTTCACCACAACGAGTTCACCACAATTATCCATTGCTTCAAATATATATATATATATATATATATATATATATATATATATATATATATATGTTTTAGAACCAGCCAGTTTGTATTATGAAATCAATCTATATTATACACGTTGGATGATAATTGAATGGTTGATATTAGATGACTTAAAAAGATGGTGGGGTGCAAAAGGGATTGATGCCTCCTATCATATTTACTTTGACATTATAGATCGAAGTTTGGATAACAGTATTGTTAAAATTAAGATCTCACCATTGGACCACCTAAAGATTTGATGGTCCTCAGCCTGCTCACAGTGTGTTGCCTACAATATTGTAATATATGCTTCAAAAGACTATGTACGAATAGTTTGTCTTTAATTTTGAATCTTAACTTGTATTGTAATTACATGGCTACATTTTTATTTCATATATCCACTGCAAAGTGGAGGTTTGGATGGGTTTAAGTCTACTACCGACTGATTACAACATTCTTACAACCTCTTTCTCCTACCACTTACATATGGGTCCCACTGGATCCCATCTCTCCTCTCACCTCCCTGCTACATGGACTACATCCGACCCGACTACTTACCCCCCCCCCCCCCCCCCCCCCCCCCCCCCCTTCCCCTCCTACAATCGAAGTCAGACACGTGACGGTTGTAGGAGAGATGTAAGCATTTGGTTGTAGGCATAGCAAAACTAGTTTTTCAATGGGATCCAAATATGTTGTCTAGGTAACAGGTTATACTGTCCACCTTTTGTCCTCCTATTCCTCCGTAGGTCCCACAGGTTAAAAAAACAAGAACAACAAAAAATAGAGAGGGGACAAAAAAATGGAGGGTATAACTGGGACAACAGATCTGGTCCCTTATCAATGTAGCCATATTATGTGTGGTACAATTCACGAGAAATTTAGTGATTAGTATGTATACTATGTACATGACACTCATGGCATCGAAATGAGAGTGCTATCTATTTGCCAATTGAGGACACGATGAGAGAACGAACTTAAATGGTTTGGACACATGCGATGATGTAGATTATAGATGCACTAGTAAGGACAAGCGATAATAATTTGGACTGAAGTATTAAAGAAAGATATAATTTGTGTTAGTATAAAAAAAAGGCCTTTAATAGAGATTCAAACCACCTACTTGGACACCAAAATTTGGGGTAAAAGCTTTGATTTTGTTGTTGTAAGTTTTAATTTATGTAGCTATAGGTAACATAAGAGTAGTTGCTTCTTTGGTTAGAGAAAAATTTCAAACTTTAATAACAAACGATAACTAAGCCACACTTGTAACCTTTCTATAGTTGTAGCTAAGCCACACTTGTAACCCATTGCTCTTGTACAAGTTTCCTTAATTTCGAGCTAACCCTCGCGAACATTAATTTCCTTAATTTTGAGTTAACTGACTAGGATGTCAAAGTATCTACACCTAGACTCGTTCGTAGCTCAAACCACTCGGCTAAGTCGTTTGGCTATTCTTCATTTCCTTAATGATAGATTGTGCACTAGGCATGGCCATTCCTGACATTCTAAATACGTGTACAAATAGTAAAAAAGGAATTATTTTAGCCACTTTATAAAACAAGAACTTTTTTCTGACATTCTAAGTAGTTTGTAAGTGCAATATCTACAAGAAAAAAAATGCTTAAATCTAAAAATGAAGATTTTATATTAATAATATATGTGGAAGTAAAAAAAATTGGACTCTTTCGATTTTTTGGGATCTTGTGCGATCGTACAATTGCACATGGTCATAAACGATTAGGGGTGAGCTTTCGGTTTATTCGATTTCAACCGAAACGAAATAGTCAAAACCGAATAAACCGAAATTCTAAAAATCCAAAATCGAATCGAAATTATCTAAAAGCAAAAGTGAACCGAGTAATAGATTTGATTTAGTCGATTTGTTTGGTTGGATTATTGCTATTATTTAATAGATCGGATCCAAAGTTGGAATCGTGATTAAATTTTATTTAAAAATGTACTTTTTATACACACATTTATTGTATTTCAAAGTTGTGCCCAAAGTTGTACTAATTGTTAAATTACCAAAGTTAAAATTTAAAATATATACATATAATTGTTATTTCAAAATAAACACATTTTTAATCGCAAAAATATGTTTAAAAGTGAGGATATTCACATAATTGTACAAGTTTTTTTCGATTTTTGATTTTGGAACGAAATCTAAACAAAAAACGATTAAAAAAATTAAGTATTTTCAAAAACAAAATCGAACCAATTTTTTTTTTCCTTCTAAACAGAACCGAATCTCTTATTCGATTCAAATTTCGGTCCAAAATTGAATAATGCTCACCCATAAAAATGACCTGGCATTAGACGTTCTTGCGTCAAAAAGTTCATCCTAAAAAGGGGTCAGAGGCGAACAAGCCAGAGCGTTACGACACGTCCTTACGAAGTTGGTCCATGAGGGTGCGATATTGAATTGGGCCAATATGTTTTAAAATAGAAGTTTCACGTAAGGACTAAACAAATTCTAATTATCTACACCTTATGATGCCACCTCTTACCCGATGTGGGACTAAATTACCAACTCCATTATCACTTCCATTTTAGCGCTCAACCGAAAACGAAATACAATCCAGCAGAACTCGAGTACGTCGGTCTGATATCCGTGCTGTTTTTTACATGAGCTACAAGTTGATGGACACTTTCAAAACATATTTCTCAAACCAGACATCTCCCTCTCCTTCTACAGTGTCCACAGAGAGAGAGAGATGTGGGTTGTGTCGAGGAGCTGTCGGTCACGCGACTCGGGCTTCTTCTTCGGCGGCAACTAGCGGAGACGGAGTGTCGCTCTCGTAGGCGGGGGTCTACCGGAGGGGAGGCCCAGCGAAGCGATAGAGCCTCACATGCTTGTGTCGACCGCAGCGGCCGCTTTCGACCGGGCCCAAGCGGTCGCGCCAGCGAACGCGGCCTGGCCTGCATATTGGGAAGAAAATCTTTTGGGAATTCATAGATTTAAGACCTACTTCTACTTGGTAGAGAATAATGGTATAACTATGTGCCTCATTTCAAGAGTCCACTGAAACCCCCCTTCCTTATTCAGGGAAGTTACTAAGAGCATCTCCAACCCTATTATCGCTGTTTTGTGTTGTGTTGTGTTGTGATTTCTATGTGACATGAGTCACAAGACAATATCTTTCTTATATGGCAAGATGATATTTACACAAGACAATGAGATAAAAAAAATGTTCTCCAATACAAAAGTATTGAGGAGACAATAAAAAAATTTTTTTTCAACTTCCAAGGCAACTCCTCCACTTCTTCATTTTTTTTATAAATATTTCTATTCATAATTGATGATGGAGACAGTCATTGTGGAGTGCATTGTCTAGATCTAGACAACCAACTTCACATTGTCCTTGCCATGTCATTGTCATGTCAACTTCATGGTTTATTCTACATTTGCATTGGAGATGAATTTTTGAAATGAAAGCTTGTCATTCTTATGTGGTAACCATTTTTTCTAAACTCGCAATAGGGTTGGAGATGCTCTAAAGGCATCAACCAAAAGTGATAGGAGATATTACATAGGAGACATCACTTAGGGGACGACATGCCATTTCAAATATCCAAATTCTTCCTCCAACTTCCTCTTCTTCTTTCGAGCATTATTATTATTGATAGTTTTGAACTTCATTATAGGAGCCGAAATTATGATAGTTCTGACTATTGTTATAATTGTATTGTGCTTTAGTTCTATCATAATTTTGGAAGTCCTAATAGTAGTCAACAATACTCAGCACTGTCGGAATTCTAACATATATATATATATATATATATATATATATATATATATATATATATATATATATATATATTTTTTTTTTTTTTCTAATATATATATATATATATATATATATATATATATATATATATATATATATATATATATATATATATATATATAACTTTATGTCCTAGTTCTGCCAGAATTCTAACAGTCATAACAACAAAATTATGACAGTCCTTAGTCGTCCTGATAGTCCTTAGTTGTCCCAATACGACTGTCACAATTTTTAAAACTTTCAACTTCCTATAATGGAATTCGAAATCACCAATAATTATATTTGAAAGGAGAAGAAGTTGTGTGAGAGAACTAGGGGATAAGAGTTTGGGCGTTTGAAATTTTGCAGTGTTTCTTGACATTAGAAAATATTTTGGGTATGAAAAATTGATAAATTAAAAAAAAAAATGTGACAAGTCCTTATCACTTTGTGTGTAGGCCTTAGTAATTTCCTGATTCAGTTGTAGCATTATTTCCTGTTCACTACTGAGTTTACAACACCCTAAAAATACATGAGTAGCTAATAAAAGTATGCTCTTGAAAATCAATTTTTTTTTTCTTTTCAAATTTGATAATAAGAAGAATTTTTACTTGACATAGGCCAAATGGATTGAGTCCGATATACATTTACGAGCCTGCTTCGACGGGATGGAGAGTCAGTATTATATATTAGTTGTCATAAATAAAAATAGAAGGGTTTCCAGGACAAAGCTTTTAATCGTAATGGTTAGTGCAAAATCTGAAAAATTCGTTCTTGCAATTAGCTAATAAAAGTAGTATATGGTGTGCTCTGAAGAAAATGTTTGGAAATTCGTTCATGGCATTAGGAAATCCTATGTTTGGATGCTAAAGAAAATGATTGAGAAAGGAAACTGATTCCCAAGGGAAAAAAAAATTGGAAAAAAAGTGGTTCTCCCAACCCACCTAGGGATTCATTGGCATTTTCAAACACCGAAAAGGAAAATGGATGAGAATTACAATTTTCCAAAAGAAAGAAAATGAACAAGGAATTAATTTTCTTTCCTTTCCTTTCCACGAACCAAACGAGGCCTAACACTTTGTTGCGAATAATGACAATCAAACACCCGAATTAAATTTTTCATGGAAATTTTTTAAAATTCCATAAAAAAATTTCCTAGAAAAATAATTCCATGGAATTATTTTCTTTTCCACATACTTTCAACCTTGCAATCAAACACACCCTAATCATTTTACATTCGAAACCACTGCATTGTAGCATCTGTCGTCGCAAGTAGAAAAATTCTCTCATCGAGAATTTGACAAAGGAAATTTAGTTGCGACAAAATTTGCAATTTGCAACTCCATTTCCATTTCTTTTCCAGAAACACCTCTGGGGGGAGAAGGACAAGTAAAAGAAGTTACATCATCGCTATGTTATTATGTAGGGTTTCATTAAAGGAAGGAGAAGATTTTGGATATGGATCATTTTGTTCGAGACAATTTGAGGACAGCGTGATAACTCAACAGCAACTTGTGGTCTCAAAGCCAGAGCTGCAAATCTACATTCTGTGGTAGAGGGCCTTCATCATCTCGGATTACTGTTATTCTGCAATAGAAAAATGAAAAGTCACTACGAAGAACACCATCGTTTGGTTTGCAAATCAGGACATTGGAAAAGAAAAAACCATTCATTTTCTGTGTTTTGATGCCAAAGGACAACAATTGCAATAACGTCCTATCAGAAAAGAGCGAGATATTGATTTCCTTTCCTTTCCTGTCCGCAAACCAAACCAGGCTATATAGATGGGACAATTGCAATAACTTCCTATCAGGAAAGAGCAAGGAATTGATTTCCTTTTCTACCAAACCAGACTAAACCAGGACAATTGCAATAACTTCCTATCAGGAAAGAGCAACCAAATCAGACTATTTAGATGGGACAATTGCAATAACTTTCTATCCTTCAATGCTTTACCATGTTAAATACATAAGCAAGTGTCAAACATTTACGGTGCGTTTGATTGTCGTTATTTTTCATGGAAATTGATATTTTACTATTGGCTGGACCAGGTTTTATTTTCCACCATTTTGGAGGAAAATATGGAAAATGGTAGATTTTGGAAAATAATTCCATGCAAAAAAATATACTCCATCAAACACTACATAAATGAAAATTTCGGAACAAAGAAACGAAAATGTGCAAATAAGGTCAGGTTGGGAGAATACCAGATCAAAAAATGAAAATGGTAGTGAGGGATGCGACTGCTAAACATCAATATTCACTAGTCTTTCGTTCAACTAGCTTGAATAGTTATACGCAACCAATTGCTGGATCTGAACAGTGAGCACTTTCATGCAGGTTGTTCACTGAAAGCACAGGAACTCTTTGCAACTGTTAGTTCCGTTTAAAATCTACGAGGTGGCATTTTGTTAGTACTGGAGATGGGAAATCAAATAATGAAGTTAATAAAATAAAAAAAAAATCTATAATAGCACAATCATCTCAGACTATGTAAAGCAACAGAAAACTCAGGAGATGACATAGATTATAGAACCACGAAGTGAAAGATGAGACTTCAATGGAAAATAATTGGGATTGAATCCAAAAGGTGTAAGTATTTCAAAAAGACTGAAAAAACTTGATACCGACCTAACAACAATTGTTCTCCTTAACAAGATTGCACAATCCATTCAACAAGAAGTATCCGTAAAAGTATCTATTTGCATGAGTGTTTGTAAAAGCAACACCTCGTATGACCGATACAAATAAGATCAATATATAGCTACATAGAAATTGAGGAAATCATTTCGAAATTCACATCAAAACAAGGGTCGTAAGTAGGCTAGCATCTCAACTCGGTTATTTACGAATGCTTTGCATTTAAATGCACAAAACTGGGCACAAGTTACTTATATTGGACATGGAAGATGATCTAAATACATGTCATAAACTAGCTGCGTATCACTCACGATTCTGTAGTTTGAAATTTTAAATAGCTTCATTTGATCTGTGAATGAAAATCCTTGCATACATAATCTCGCAAATGAGGATCCTTGATACAAGCAATAATATCTAATTAGAAAAGAATGCATCTTCATAAGCTACAAATACAATATGATAGTAAAATATATAAATTATCACCAAAATAATACCCTGCTAGCTTTTTCTGCTCTTGCAGAAACTAAATCCGCAAATGCCAACGAGTACAATTTCTGAATATCTCAGGAAAACTCTATTCTTGGCCATCTTCTTGGCTTCTGCTAGACAGAGACTTAAATTCCCTTCGCCCTCAGCCACCTCTCTTTCCCTCTCCCCATCACTTAACCTAGGCAAAAGCACTTCAGGCCTCAAACATCACTTCCTGAAAGCTTCAATCGAGACCCCAGATCCCCGCCAAATCTCTTTACACAATCATCACAGCCCTTTCTACTGCTCATCATAATTCCAGTGACAACAGTACTCCATGCTGACAAAATCATATTCATTCGAATCAATCTCCCATTCGAAACCTTCCCAAGCAGATCGTATATAGCTCATACAAAGGCTTTTGATAATTGTCAACCCACCTTCTGCCTTCTCCTGCCGACGTCTCCTCAAAATCAAGGGCCCACTCACTTCAGAATTCCCCCAATCCTCCATTCTCCTCGAAGATGAACCTCCCTTGGTCTCCATCTCAACAAAAAAGGCACCATCTGACCATTCCAACAAAACAGACTCACAATACCAAGCTGCATTAATTGACCAACTCCTGGCACCGGCGATGAAGGCAATCAAGGAACTCCCAAACATGTGGAGCTCAAACAAGCATAATGGAACTAACCCAGAGTAACATACTTGGCAGCAGTCAAGATAGGCCAATCGTTTCTAGAGGCATTGGACTAGAACACCAGACCGCTGGAGAATCGTAGTCCTCCAAGCCATACATGAGAACTGTTACTTGAGGGTCCTTATTTCAATTTCTCAAGCTGGATAGATGATTTCAACTTAGCATCTCTCCCCTAGCTCAATCTCTGGCCATACATAAAGCCAATATGTCCGGTCACAGAAAAATGTACGAACTGAGATACTCCTTACATTTTGGTCTTCCGTTAAAGGTAACAAAAGCCCAAATTTTGATATCAGATATAGCTTTCTCACTATAAGATATCATCTGGTTGATGAGACGAAGAATTGAGATTTACTTCAGGAGATCAAGATATTTAGTTAACAGATCTTTGGCCAAATAGGTCGAGAATTAAGTCACCATCGTTGAAATCCCCTCCTCTTGGCAACAATAGCCAACGAGTCTAGCCTTATCTACAAGAGGTTGCAATATTTCATCCATGGAGCGAATAAAAGCCCCAGTTATCTTGTAAATAAGAGCAAATATTAGCTCAGGTTTCTAAACACACTTTGAGAAGTGGCTTTATGAGGCCAGAGATAAATGAGCTCGCAAACTCCACAATAACCCAGAGTGGTTGATGCACGGCTTTGATTGCTACATTTTTATTCGACTCCGCAAATTCTGGAGACGGCAGAGAGAGGAAGCTCACAATGTTTACTCATCAGGTCACCAGCCATTGCGAAGAGAGAATCCACAAACATAATGGCTTTATGCGTGCATTTGGAATAACACTGCCTGACCCAGTGAGTAGAGGCAGCCAGCCGCCCAAGGGAAGAAACAAGAGATCGACGATCTGAGACACCTTGCTGTCGGAGCACCACAAGAGCACACTCAACTCGGCGGTCGACGGTGAGATTATACGAGATCATTGAGTCTTGATTTTGGCGATGGATATCAAAATATCCTTAATTTGTTCGAGAGAATTGATGGATATAGGCAAGCTTCCTGAAGAAGAGAAGAAGCAGGAGAGGGAGTATTAGAACACATTGGCTCCAGAGTATATAGTAATCCTAATTCTTTTACAATACATAAGACTGACCTATGAAACAACTGAATTATGAGGAGAGGTGAGTTTAGTCATCAGTGGAGAAGGAACTGCATTTTCCACATCAACAATGAGACTGCCAAGTTTCAACGCTGTCTCTGTGAAAACGGATCAGTTTCAGTAATAGATTGTAAAACATTGTGGAACAAACAACTGAATGGGGACTAGAGCTAAGTGAAAATAATAATTACAAGAACAGGTAGCAAGCAATTAATCCCAGAGAGAGACACATTAGAATCTATGACACTGTTCCAGTAACTAGTAAAATAAGTAGAAATAGCAGATAATCTAAGTCATTCTTGCTAGCATGTAGTTGATATCATTACCAATGTTCTCATAAAGAAGCATGCTTTACATTCACATTGGGAACCTAAAACAAAATGCTCCTTGGTTGCATAAAGCTTAAACTACCGCCACCAACAAGGAAAATTTGTTTGTCACCTATTCTCTCTGTAGATTGCTCGGGCATATTTGGCATCAAAAGGACCGACATGAGGATCATAGCTGGTTGTCAACTTTACTTGTTCCTGGAATCCAGTCCAGACCCATTGCCAGTTGGGTGGTGTAAGGTAAATATACAGCTGATATTTCTAAAAGTTGGCTCCACTTAGTACATTTAATTCATTTAAGGGGGGTGTGTGTGTGTGTGTGTGTGTGTGTGTGTGTGTGTGTGTGTGTATATATATATAAGCGGATCAAAAGCCCCCCTTAGAAAACCCCCTAAAAACCCCCCTCACTCTAATCCGTAATGTTAATGTTAATATTAATGTTAATGTTAATATTAATGTTAATATTAACATTAAATACTAAAATTAACATTAAACTTAACATTAAAATTAATATTAACATTAACATTAATATTAACATTAACATTAACATTAACATTAATATAAAAAAATAAAAAATATTAATATTAACATTAACATTAATATTAACATTAATATTAACACTAATATTAACATTAATATTACGAATTAGAGTGAGGGGGGTTTTTAGGGGGTTTTCTAAGGGGGGCTTTTGATCCGCTCCCTATATATATATATATATATATATATATATATATATATATATATAAGTTGCTCCACTTAGTACACTTAATTCATTTAAGTGGTGGAGAATACATATTTACAGACGAGGGTTTGCTCCCCTTCTTTGTGTTTTCAAATGTGAGACTAAAAGTAAGAGCAAAACTAGAAAGACTTTAGGTCATACAATAAACAAGAACTAACTATCTTCTACACTCCCCCGCAAGCTGGAACGTAGATATCGAGAGCTCCAAGCTTGGATAGAATGTGAAGATAAAGTGGACAAGGCGTTGGTGAGGATGTCGATGACCTGTGACGTAGCAGGAACATCCTGGATCTGAATCTCACGAAGCTTAGCCTTCTTCGGAGTGAAGTGACAATCAAACTCAATATGTTTGGTACACTCGTGGAACACTGGATTTTCAGCAATATGAATAACTGGCTAGTTATCACAATAGAGAACCACATAAGAAGGAACGCCAAGATCAGTAAGCAGACTATTCAACTATATTAACTCAAAAAGGACATGAGCCATCAAGCGATAATCAACTTCAGCATAAGAACAAATAACAGTCTGCTTCTTGTTCCGCTAAGTCACAAGGTTGCCGCCATAGTACTGAAGCCAAAACAACGATCATCCCCTGAATCCGTATAATCAACAACAACATTAATGGCCATGATAAGAGAAGAGTATGGCTGATAAACGAGGCCCTAGGCAAGAGATTTCTTCATGTAGCAAAGATACGCTCAACAATATGAAGATAAAGGAACCCGAACAGAGAGGATAATGCATGTACTGGCTCACATTAGTCACAACAAAAACTGTATAGGCGAGTGAGGGTCAAATATATCAGCTTCCCAATAAGACGTCAATAGTAATCAAGATTGGGTAACGACGAGGCTGCATAACCAAGATAAGAGAGCTACAAAATTGGATGTATAGAAGTATCAACTGGCTTATACCCCAAATAGCCAGCATGATGCAATAGATCCATACAATACTTTCACATAAATAAAATAAGGGAATTGTCGCGTCCAGCAATCTCGATTCCCAAAAACTAACAAAATAATTCCAAACCCTTGGTATGAAAATGAGACAATAACTCCTCTTTCATGATAGAAACTCCGACAATACATTATCATTAATCAGAATATATTATAAACCAAGAAAATCATCGTTCCCTACTGCCAACGATCGGTAAATTAAAATAAGTCAACATTGCTCCCAAGTAAACCTAATCACCCGAACTACTTGACTAAATTTGTCAAACCAAGCACGAAGAGACTGGTTGAGACCATAAATAGACTTGCGCAAATAACGTAAGAGAGACTCCTCCGCAGTCTCATAGCCAGGTGATTGATGCATATATACAGTCTCCATCAAATCATAATTGAAAAAAGCAATTTTGATATCCAATTGATGTAAGAGTCATCCTCGATGTAAAGGTAAAGAACAATATTAAGCTTAGCAACATGAGAACATGTCTCCTATCACATACTACTGAGTAAATCCCTGAGCAACAAGTTGCACTTTCAAGCGCTCAACAAAACTATCTGGATTATGCTTAAATGCAAACACCCACCGACAGCTAACAAAAGAATGACCAAGTGAAAGAGGTACCAAATCTCACATACCATTATATCAAAGGGCATTCATCTCTTCATCCATGGTACCCGTCACCCCCGGATGCAAGAGTAACTCTTGTACAGAAGGTGTGGAAAGATAAGAAAGAGAGAACAAGCAAACTTACATAGTGGAGGAATCATACAATAGTAAGAAACAAAGATAGAAATCAAATGCGAAACCGTCCTACATAGATCGATATCATGTAGTTTATCCCCATTCCCAACACCTTTCAACCATGTATTACCACATTTTTAACCCTTTCCACCCTTCCAACAATATGATGTTGCCACAAGTCCTTTCCCATTAGCATATTTTCCTCCATTGAGGAACATTATACTTGGAGAAAAACAAAAACTTCCTATTAGGGTCTACCACAAACGAGTAGCTACCTACAGAATGGCCTTCCGACTCTTTAACTCTAGCACATATAGGATAATTTTGCTTGGATATTGTAGGAAACAACACTATTTGGAAGAGAGAGAGAGAGAGAGAGAGAGAGAGAGAGAGAGAGAGAACAAAGATAGGTTACATGCAAGGGAGGCCCTGACCGAGGGCAAGCTAGGTGATGGCTCTGGCCCCAAAGACTAAAGGGGCACCAACATATTCTATCTAAAATAGAACCAATGTGTACCATGGGCCATCCTTAATTCAAAACCGTTGTGATGTAGTAGTTATCATGTTAGAGTTATATTCTAGAGGTCCTTAGTTCAATTCTGGATGGCAAGAATTTTTTTGTTATATTTACTTCTATTTTAGTTACTTAAGTTGTTTCCCCATTATATATGGGGGACCATTTCGAAAGTTCGTCTCGGGCTCCCATGAGCTCAGGGTCGGCCACGATTACAAGAACCAAGGTCAACAACAACAACGCTATCATCAACATCAAAGGCTTAGCGAAAGAAGACAAAAAGGAATTAGGGTCGTATAAGAACTCTCTCTGTGGTTGGAGTCCAATCCCTATGTATGTAACAACTTTTAAAATTAAAAAAGTCAGTATGTTTTTATCTCTTGGTTTTGTATAGGATAAACTATAGAAAAATACCTCCAAACTTTACCCTCTCATGATAACTATATCTCATGCTTTTTTGACATTTAACATTGGGTGCATACGGAGCCGGATTATACGGTTCGGATTTGGATCCGATAACAAACGGATATGGATCTATTATTTTTTATCCGATCAGATCCGAATCCATATTTAATTTATCAGGATCCGAATTTAAGTTAATGTATAAGGATTATACTATATTATCGGGATTCAAATCCGAATATCCAGATTCCTATATAAATATATAAATGATATTAATATATCAATGCTTCTAACACTAGGAGTGCTCAATTCGTGATAAACCTATTATATTAAAGTATATAACAATACTCAAACATAAGTTAATTAATACGTATCTAAACCTATATGAAATTATTAGTTCTTTTACGAATCCAAACTTTAGTTTTTCAAAATCCTGTTATATCCAATTCGTATTCGTTTTATATGTATCCAGTTCTTACTACATTCGATCCAAATCCATTTTCATGGATATCAGAATAATATGGTATCCATATTTGTTATTAGAAAACATATAAGGATATGATAATACTCATATCTGATCCATATTCGCAACGAATGCACCCCTATTCAACATACATTGAACATTTTAAAATGTTGCATGTCAAAACTATTTTGATATTTTACTGGGGCATATTACATTCTAGGACATTTATGCCCCCAATTGTTCATTAGCAACCTAGTTGACTCCTATCATAGATAAAATAATTATTAACATCACAAAGTGCTAATCTATAATCTCTATTAAATATCCTCTTCCACTCTCTGGTGACCCACCAACGAGTTAATGAAGGCTGAAAATGTGACTACAACGCATAACGAAACCATCCTCACCTCCACCTAAAATGACTAGTCTAGTCAGTCACCAACAGCATAGTCGTTGCTGACCTCAAGGAAATTTCTTATTTTCTCATCCTCCTGTAGACCCACGGAAAAATGTTTTGGTTGGGCGAACCAAAATGAATGAGGATTTTCGGCTGGGGGTCAAGCCCATCATCCTATGCCAGTATTTACATAAGGGCCATCTTTCACTAAAATTCCTTTAGTTGGCTAGTTATATGCGTGCCACATTCTGGTGCAGGCCTTACCGACTGCAAGATCATAATCTACGGGGCGTACTTAGCGTGGTAAAAAGTTCTATGGAGGAGATGACCTAGATTGCCTTGTGTGTGATGTTGAGGACACTGTCTAACAAGGCAGAAGATAATATCGTAATGGACTAGATGCCGATGGTGACTGACAAAGCACGCATTGGACGGGTCGTTAACAAGGAAGAACTTCTTGGTCTAGTGGAGGGAACCAGAGGATTAAGGTGCAGGCTTGAAAGGGGAGAGAGGTGGCCCTGGTGGGCATGGCATAAAGGGGGAGGGGGAGACGACTTGGCGGATGGCGAAATTCTCGTGGTTAGGGATGAAGATGAAATTTAAGATCACTATTGTGCAATTTCATAAAAAGAGAATAATGGGATTGGCTACTGAATTATAATGTTGCAATTTCCTTTCTCTGGCTTTCTTAACTAACAGATAAGTTTAACACCATTTCCCAAATCCCCTATTGAAAGGTGATCTAGAAATTCATGCTTGAAGTTTCAAATGTTTTGTTGAGCTACTTGATTATCCCCTGAAAGTTTGAGTAATGGAGAATCATCATTTCGACAACCATTACTGGCAGAGTGTCTCGCACATCTCGGTTATGGGAATGCTGTTGAGCTAGATTTAGACAAGTATTCATATTATAGAATATGTTGAGGCATCAATAAATCGGGATTAGACCTGATACTACCTGCAAGATTGTAATAGAAGTCATATAGACCAATTATGATATTCTGCCTCAACCTTGTTAGCTCCTTTTTTCTGTGGACTACAACCTCGACAAGTTGATAGATAGTTCAGCGTTAGTTTGGATTCACATCTACTCAGTTAAAGGGATGGGAGAGATTGGAGCTAGACTAGTATTGCATCAATTATGATGAGACTTCAGTAAATGGATTGTGTCATAGGCTTAAATATAGACCTAGTGAACTCCTTTGGTGTGGTCCCTATTAACATGAACATGTTTTCTAAATCAATAATTTCATTTGTACAAAAAGTCATAAGTCTGAAAGTGAGAATTCTAATCTAACAACTAGCAGTGACGTCCATGATATACATGAGCTAGATCTAACGATTTTAGATATAAATAGAAAATACAAATATGTATGGATTTAATAAACTCACCTTAACCAGAGGGAAACAATGTCTTCTAACATTTTGCAAGTGAATTTTAGCCCATTCTAACTCGTCAAGATTGTCCTCCTTAAAAGTTGATACCTTTGGTGCTAAGCATCAAAACTATACGGATCTATGTTGCACAAACATGAATATGACACTATATGGGCATGAGACCAATTTTGCATGTCCTACTGAAATTTTTTTAGTGTCGCTGAACACAAAAAGCGACGCCAACATAAGTGACTCCACTTTCGGAGTCCATTCCCTAGGCATGGATTGATACATACACCTATTCGTACTCCAAACTCCCAAGAAATTCATAGATTTTACGTTTTACATGGAACTAATGCAATAGACAAGATCAAGCTAAACGCCCCTAATCAATCGGCCTAAATCCAATCAAGGTCCAAAGTCCTAGAAAATGTCCCCACTTCACTCTTTACTTCCTAAATGACTAAAGGACACATAGTACTTTAAAAGTGTGTGTCCTCCCAGTCATATCATTAGCCAGAAGGCCTAAATTGTCCTAGAAACTTTATTTTTCACCAGCACCTTACAATTATTCTGCTACGCTTGACTGCATTTCCTCGTCTTTCTTCACGCCTAAGCATATAAAGCTAATACCTTTCTTCTTCAACTACGTTGTACAAGTTATACTGGTCGCCTAAAAATAGAAAAGACATCTAATTTATACTTTTAGCTAGAAGAGTTTCAATATTGTTCTTCTTCCTCAATGTCATAGAAATATGCGGAAATCACTCAACTTTCCTAGAAAGCTCCATCTATATTTTTGTTGTACAGAATTATTGCAACTCGAGAAATATGCAGAATTATTTTGGGATTCTTCGTGAAAGAGCAGGAACCACCACGGAATCAATATCGTGCCCATGGAGGACACGCTCTAAATTACACTAGGACACGCCAGAATCGGTGCCGTGTCCGTGTCGCCGCATCCGTACCTTAAACAACGCATAACACAAAGCACCAAAAACCCTAAACTACATGTATATTACTTACATCATAACAAATTAATGGGTTCCTTAGTGAAACAAGTAAATCGATTTTCACAATTTCAAAGTTAGGGAAAGAAATTATACTCCCAAATCCCAATGCGAATAAACACTTCCAAAATCAAAAAAATTCACTAACCAGCATGAGCTCGAAGCGTCTCCGGAATCAGCTCACCGATCCCTAAAAAATTAGGCTAGTTATAAAGGCACTTTACATTTTTATCAGCGTTATCCCATTTTAAACTTTGTATTATTTACAAATTTGTCATTAAAAAAATTGATTAGGGCTATCCCACTCTTTGATATAAAAGTCACTTTTTTTTTTCTTTCTATTTTTTTCCTCTTCTTCTTCCTCAACCCATCCAAGAAGAAGAAGAAGAAGAAGAAGAAAAGGAAGAACAACAACAACAACAAAAATGTTAAATCATAATATTGTGGAAACCCTAATATTGTTATCCCTAATTTTTTCTTCATTTCCAATTTCGATGGTACCCAAAGGCTCCTCATAATATACAAACCCTAATATGGGAGGAAACCCAATATTGTTGTTCAACTAGTGCAAACAAGGACTGTCCAATTTTCTGGCAGTCCAACAAACTGAATGGACTGCCAGAAAACTGGGCAGTCCTAAGTCACAGCATGTGAAACAAATGACTGCCCATTTTTCTAGCAGTCCTTACTGTATGTAGGACTGTCCAATTTTCTGGCAGTCCTGAATACAGTAAGGACTGCCAGAAAAATGGGCAGTCCTTTGTTTCACATGTTGCTGCCCAGTTTTCTGGCAGTCCTGAATACAGTAAGGACTGCCAGAAAAATGGGCAGTCCTTTGTTTCACATGTTGTGACTTAGGACTGCCCAGTTTTCTGGCAGTCCATTCAGTTTGTAGGACTGCCAGAAAATTGGGCAGTCCTGGTCGACGCACAGTTTTCTCGTTCGTGCATACTTGTGTTTAATTTAAATGGGTAATTTTCCACTCCGAATGTAGTTTAATTCAAATGGGCTACAGACAATTGAAATAAACAATATAATGGATGCTTGTATTTTTCAATTTAATTTCTAGGGTTTTGGAAACAAATAGAAAAAGAATTTGGGTGCCATCGATCTTCTTGAGAAGGAAATTTGGAAGAGAAGGGGAAAAAGAAGAGAAAATTTCTAGGGTGGAAGAAATTTCTAGGAATTTTCAAATTAACTTCTTGCTTGGGGATTGAGAAATGGTGGAGGAGAAGAGGAAGAAGAAGAAGAGAGGAGTTAGGGTTTAGGAAGAGAGAAAAAAAATTTTGCAAATGAGAGAAAAATTTTGGGTTTAGGAGAATTTTACTTTGGGACAGCCCAAAATCAAAAAAATGGACTGTCCTGAGTAAAACACAAAAAAATCTGGGCTAGCCCTGATCAAAAAGGGCAGTGCCTTTATAATTAGCCAAAAAATAGGGTTAGATGGGCTTTACAAGGTCCAGTTGTGAATAGGTCCAGTTGTGAAATATTAACATTTTTATTTTTTTTTTAGAAAATTTGAGTTGCACCTCACTTTATTTATCCTAATTTAAGGTGCACTCCACTGCTTTACCATAATACATAACACCTCCCACTTTTGACAGATAACGTCCATTAGTGAAGGTCAACTCGTTTGACCCACATTTTTAGACAAAAATATCCTTACTAAAGCGGTTACAGACAATCCAAAATACCCCCATTAGTGACGCCTCGCCTCCATCGTCTCCGCCTTCCTTGACGACAACCCCCTTCGCCCCGTGGCCCATTGATGGCTCCTTGAAGGCCTGCACCCGCCTCGAGCAGTTCTCCGCCGGCAACACCAGCATCAGCGGCCTCCGTGCCCCCCCCCCCCTCCCCACCCCACCCTCGCCGTCGTCGCACCCCCCGACCTCCGTGCGCCTCCCCGCCACGTCCCTCGCCGCGCCCGCGGCGTGAGGAGCAGCAACTTGCCATGGCAGCAGGAGGGGGGGGGGGGGGCTGCCAGCGGAGATGGGGGGCCGTGGTGGGGAGGCGGGGGACGGTAGGGGTGGCGGGGGGGCTGCCGGAGGCCGGGGGGATTGGCGAGTGGGGGGATGCGGTGGGGGGTGTGTGTGTGTGGAGGGGAGTGGGGGGGGGGGGGGGGGGGGGGGGGGGGGGGCGGGTTGCGTTGGGAGGTCCCGAAGGGGGTTGTGGGCAAGGGAAGAAGATTAGTGTATTATGGTCATAAAAGTTCGGTCAAAGAGGGTGACCGTGATTGTGGAACGGTTTCTGTCAAAAGTGGGGGGTGTCAGACATTCTGGTAATTGGGTGGGATGCACTTTGATTATGGGTAAATAAAATGGGGTGCAACTCAAATTTTCTCTTTTTCGTTTTTCATTTTGGAGAATATTTTGTTACATATTTTTAATTAGGAATTTTTTGACTTTCGTCACATTTATTAATATAAAGTTGTATTAAATTTTATTTTTTGTGTTTATTAGACTTACATTCTACTTTTTGTCACGAAAAATATTTTTCGTGACAAAACAAATATTTTCCGTGACAAAAAGTAAAATGTAAGTCTAAACACAAAATTAGAATATAAGTACATATTCATATTAATAAATGGGAAGAACCCTTTTAATTATTGGGTAGAGAAAATTAAGTTATTTATTTAAGATTGATATTGGATAATAGAAGAAGAAAAAGCGATGAAACCAAAGTTGTCATGAATCATGTTAAAAATATTACAAATTAATTTCAATAACTATGTATACATATTTATTATTGAGCAAAATGTGCAAGAATTTGTTTTATCTGTGTACTACTCTAAAATTAGTTAATAAACGTTAATCAATGAAAATTCGGAAACCATTGACGAGTAATAGTAAAGAAATAATCAAATTTAGTATACATTTTTATTTTTCTTCTTCACTCGATACCTATAAAAAGTTGGACACTTCTAAGTATATACATGTTTTATTTATTTTGAGGATTTTTATATATGATACAAGGTTTGCTACGAAAAATAATTATAATAACTAGGTTATTGTTATGTTATATAGTTGTAGAGTTTATATTGGCATATTTAAACATTTCAAAATCACATTCTTGGAAGAAAATGTTAGTAAATAAACATTATTTTTTTTGGAGAAAATATTGTGAGACCAAAGTGTGCAGTTTACACTACGAATTGCATTTTCTGAAATACTTTGAGTAACTTTTCAAAGGTTATATATATATATATATATATATATATATATATATATATATATATATATATATATATATATTCCAATAATATTTTGTATTTTAAATTAAAAAATAATATTGTGAAAATCCAAAATTAATGGATAAAACAGGCAATGACACATTTGAGTAGGGCTATTGTCGTTCTATTTTTTTAGTAAATGTTGTAAAAGGACAAAGGATAACCAATCTATTCTGAGAGGAACTATCTTCCTTCCTATATTTTCGAAAAAAATAGTTTACAAGTTTGTTGCTATCAAACAAAGAAAATGAACAACTTTTTTTTTTCCATGATTCCTTAAATTCGTGAACCAAACATGGCATCAGCTAGCCTATGCGGTTTGTCTAATAAATTGATTTTGATTCTTAGAGATTTGGCCACCTGAGTTTGGCGGATATGATACGCGTTCAACTGGTCTGGTCCATCCTAACAAAATTTTCTTGGAGGACTAATAATTAAATTGTAATTATAACCATTAGACCAATGATCTAATTATGTTACTAGAGATTTAACGAATGATTATGACTCGACTCTTTTGGACACAAGAAAATGTCAATATCTAATTCAATTCATTTATTTGTACAAGGGATACGTGAGACTGCAAGATATTGGAATTGGGAAATCCAAACCCGTTTGGAAAATGTGAACCTGAAAGAGTATTTATTATTGACAAAAGTATTACCATGAAAAATAAAGTTTGAGGCGTAGTCCTATAAGTTGTTATTCGTGTTTTCTTTCCAATACAAATACAATTTCCTATGAAACTTAATTCTACTGTCGAATTCGAGTGACCCTTATGATTACCTAAAAGAGGCATAAGACCCTGGCTGGATGACAGAAGATTAGTGGATCGAGTCATGGAGACGTATTATTATTCCTTCCTTCCGTTTATAAAACACTGACCAAAAGACATGTAATACAAAGTCCTGTGCTTAACGCTGGAAGACAGGATTGGAAATATCTTCTTGTCTCTACATTTGATATGTGTTTCTCAAATACAATAATATAATCTACTTCAAAATTTTGCAACCTTGAAACAAAGTTTCAAGGATTTCAATAAGACACGACACAATATTGACATGACGTCAAATAAATGTTGCATATTTAGGGTAAGATATTTTTTTTTTAGTGTTTGTATGTAATATATGAATTACACAATGTGAAACAAGCAAGAAACACGTGATCAAAATAAAGAGTACTCAAAACCTTTGTATAACAAATAGCTCTACTTGGAGTTTAGAAAATTTTGGATTTGCACTTTTAATAATAGATTTTATATAGGAATTCATCCACGTGTTTTGTTGACATAGGAAAAAAAAAAGTGAAAAGTAGAAAAGTAAACCAATGTGTTTGATTAAGATAGGAAAGTAAAAAGTGGAATGTGAAAGAGTATATTATACTATTAGTAAATTATAATTAATTCACATAATAAATTAATAAATTAAATAATTAGTTTTGTAAATTAATTACTAACTAATTAAAAATTTATCAAGTCAAAATTTTATATTTAAAATGTTAATTATTTTTTGGTTAATTATTAGTAAATAAGTAGCAATAAAAATTAGTGTTATCTGGATGTGGTCGTTTTCCAAACAATAATGATAAGTAATTAATGTTACTTAAAAATATAGAACCGTTTTCCAAAAAATAATAATAATAAGTAATTAGTTTTAATATTTGATAAGTAACTGTAGTCATTTTTCAAAATATAATAAATAATTAATAAATAATCGTAACAAGAAAATTATGCGCGGAACTCAAAATCGTAACAAAAAAATTATGCGTGGAACTCAAAATCTAATATACATTTTCCAAGAAAAATAAGGATCAATTTGATTCCGTTTGAAATAGAAAATTTGTTATTTTCGTCGATATTCTCGTCAAAACAACAAAAAATAAATTTTGTTTTGTTTCCGGAACATGTTCTTTTCATCGTAAAAGATGATTGGAAACGAGAAATAAACAACAGATATCACGGAAGGCACCGACTAATCTTCACCATCTGAAAATGAAATTTATCTCTGAAATTTTACTTATTTCGAGAAAATAGTAGATCCATTGATCCTACAAAATCCATAGAAATTCCTAGATTTCTTTCCATTTTGCTAGAAATTTTATACAAATTACACAAGATCAGACGGTCAAGATTGAACCAAGGTCCAAATTCATAGAAAATGTCTTCTCTCTAAGTCATCCCCCTACCCCCCTTTCCTAACTGGCTAAAAGGAAACACACAGCCTTAATACTATTCAAAAGAAGGGATAGATAGACCCCATTTTCCTTCTGGTAAACATTGTTGAACGTTGTACTTCTTTTTTCTTAAAAGCTTGCAATCGAATCATTGCCCATCACCAAACTCATATGGCTCTTATGGTTAGTAAACAGAGGTGTAATTTTTTTTTTTTGACCAGACAAACGATTTCGGAATCGAACTACGAAAAAGATGTCCAGATGCGTGTGAAAATTGGGAACAGTAAATCTAATCCAAATGACATGCGATACAGCATGCACAAAGTTCTCGTACGTTATGTCGGAGATCGCAAAAGAAAATCATTGGCCGTCCAATCCAACTCCCGGGACCAATGGAGTACGGCTCCCTTGTGGTTCCCGCAACGACCAGACGGATCTTGGTTGCCTATTGCAATGGACGACGGATCTCGCATCCCGCACGAGAGACTACTATGCGGAGGGCCTCCGCTGTGGATGTGTCGGTGTCCGGACCCTGCCAGTGGGAACTCTGAGTAACCGTATAGAGAGAGGATCTAGTTGCACACTGATGGGAACGATTGATGTGTCTTCCCTCTTTTATCTTATCTTTTTCTTTTTCTTTTTCTGGCTATTTTATTATTTTTTTAGAAATTATTAAAAAAAAGAGTTAATTAGTTGTACTTCCTATGGTTTGTACGTATTTTGGTAATTGTTTCCGTTGTTTTAAAAATAAAAAACATCTCCCTAATTTATAGAGTTAATTAGTTGTACTCCCCTGGTACATAGAAGAAAATGAGTGAAAAATTAGGATGTTCTTTATTTTTAAAACAACGAGAACAGTTACTAAAATGTGTACAAACCATATGGTAATATTGAAAAGGTTGTATGTCACCACTGACTTTATCAGAATTCCCTCATTTCTGATTCAATATTTAAAGGTATCGTTGTTACTCATCCATCTGGCATTATCTTTCAACATACATTGTCGCTCATCCATTCTGACATTCTGATTTTTGCTACACATTTTTTGGAACACGTTACATTTTAATTGTCCAACATCATAATCCAAAAAAAAATGTTGATGTTAGTTGTCTTCTAAAAATTTCTTTCAACTTCAAAGATATTTTCTAATTACCAGGTCCGGACTAAATATGAGACCCATGAGGTTGCTGTCTCAAACCAAAAATTTTAGAGAACACCAATTTTTTAATACTATTCAATGTATATAAGTCAAATTCTGAACAAAAGCCTAACATGCTCATTCTAATCATTTAGTTTGTGTAAGAATATTTTTTTTTGTTATATGATATCTAAACGTCATATACTAGAACAAGAGACAAGTTAATTAGTCAGACTGAAGAAAAAGTGGTTGAGAAAGTTGATTATGCAAACTAAATCAGTATTTTTGCTTTCAAAATAGATGAGGTATTTAAGTGACTATCGTTTGATGGTCTAAGTTTTTTTTTTCCTTATTATTATTATTATTATGAACTACCTCAAACATTCTTAACTTTTTCTTTATTTGTCTTGAGTTTTATTTTTATTTTTTGGTTTCGAACTATTCAATTTTAATATTATTTTATTATGACATTATTTTGGATATTATATTATTTTAGTGGTTTTATTTCTCGAATTTTTTGTAGATAATACTATTTGTATCCAATATTTTTTTTATTTTTTATATAAACACTAAGATTTGAGGGCACTACTTTTGGAGTTTGTCTCATGTCTCAAAATCTGAAGACCGATACTGATAGTTACTAAATAATCCATAAGTACTTCCTCTATTTTAAGCATCATGATTTAATTTTATGCATAACATCCTTCTCAAACTCCTTGTAATGATAAGCTAAGTTAGCTTTTGGACACACACTCCAGCCTAGTGGTAGAGAGGAGGCATAGCGCTCAAGAGGTCGGGTGTTCGAGCCCCTAGCGGCTTGATTACGGTTCTATTTACACTATTTACCAGTAGAGACTATGTCGCTTGATTACGGTTCTATTTACACTATTTACCAGTAGAGACTATGTCGTCTTCCAAATATATATATATATATATATATATATATTAACTTGAACTTTATCTTTTTCGTCAACTTAGATGCCATGGGTATATTAACTAACTGCCCTCAAAACTATTAACCAATTATGAGCATACATAGTGTTCAACATAAAGTTAAAAGTGTCAATGTGGCTTTGAAACTTACTTGGAAGCTCAGTAGGTCTTTATCCCTAGCTTGGACTCTTGCTACTTTGCTCTTTCTGTGTCCTTTGTTATTCCATTATAAACAAATGAAAGCTTGAAAGCTCTTTTAATACAAGAACCACTAAACATAGCCATCAATCTTTTGTCCCAACTACCTGGATTTTGTTACCAGAGTCATTTTCGTCTTTGCTGCTATTTTATGAGACAACGCTGCTACGTTGACCGCCGGGGGGGGGGGGGGGGGGGCGCTGGCCCGCCCCTACGTGGCAGGCTGCCATTGGCTCTCCCGCCTGAGGTGGGCCCAGGTTAGCCAGATGGGGGCAATGGTTGCCCGCCACGTATGTGCGGGCCAGCGCGGGCCAGCCCCACGCGCGGGCAAAATAGCTTTTTTCTTTATGATAAGAATCAAGCACTACAACATTGTCAGAGTTTTCAACCCATTTCAGCCGACTACAATAAAAAGTTTTACATCAGAAAAAGCATTTCTGAACAACCACCATGATACAGTTTCACAACAAAGATCTGGAGCTACTACTTACTGGAGTTTACTCGAGTTTGTTTCGCAAACTTTCAAAAGGGACAAGGCTTAAAATAGGGTTATTAGTTTCAGGATCTCGTACAATATTAAAAATTTGTGTTTAGGTTTCCATATTGTCCAGAAAAGGGTATGTGTCTCGTCCTAACGGCAGACTTGGACAGACTGTTCAAAATGGACACCTAAATGTAAATTTTGAATATTATACAAGGGCCTAAAACTAAACGCAAAGTTTGAATATTATGGAGACCTAAACGAGATCTAACAGCCACGCCAAGTCAACTGTCAGGATGAGAACCAAAACCCTCTTGGACAATATGAATACCTAAACACAAAGTTCGAATATTATACTAGACCCTAACTCTTAAAATATTATAAGATTCAAGAAAGATTTATGTCTGAAAGGCGGTAAGTTCAGTAATATTTGGATATAGCTAACACTATTGTGCCTGTAACCTTCTAAGGCGAAACTATAAGCACAGTAAAGAGGAAACAAGTAAGAATACCATTCTATGGATCTAAAAGACATAATATGCAATATTTCGTACGACAAAGATCAGTAGACACAAATATATCTGAATGAAACCATCATAAATGATAATGAACGATTTCTTGCAGTAGGAGCAAATCCAAATGTCAATGATCCCAAGATCTTATGTAATCAAATCAGCACATGTTCCGAAAAACTTTAGACAGGCTGAAGTAATATGAACAAGAAGTTACACTGACAGTAGCAAATATAATTAATGTCAAGAGTATCGAGATATAAATCACTTTGTGCTCTGTGGACCTCATCATTCCAATTTCACAGATACAATTTCTGGAGACAAAATTATACAGGTCAAAGAGGGATTAGTTCCTGAGCTACATTATATTAGATGTCATCTAGTTTCAATGGTGATGTAGAGAGGTTAAGAGCAACTGTACCGGTAGATTATATACTTTCTAGGTGATATGGATATACAGGGTTCTGGCTCAAGTTTACACTTAAACACTATTACTTCCGCTTTCATGTTTAATTATGTCTATATTCATGTAATTTGTAAATTGATCATTGTACAGCTCAAGGATACAAAGAATGAAATTTATATAAGAAACTTGAAGGGTTAAAAACTTCTATATTAAAATGCATGTCAAATAACAAATCTACCATTACTTGAATAAGAACGTGGGAATATTAAATATCGGCAACTAAGCTGGATGAATCTCTGAAAGAGAGTGAAAGAATATAAACAGCTTGAGTCTTAACACATTAAAAGCACAACATTTTTAGCACAAATTTCAAGTGATGTTATTGAGAAACTTGAGGGATTAAGAAAACAATGCACAAAAACTTTAGATACATAATGGTTCACAGAGTTAAGTTATAAATGTGACCTCCCCTAAGCTTGGATGCTTGGATGAGCGGCATAAAAAAGGGGAAATAACAGAGATAAAGACACATGGAGTAGAAGAATGTGAGACGTCTGGACTTCCCATTATAACCCGAAGTACTAAAACATGAGGAGAGCCAGAAGAAATTGGTATTTCATATAGAGGAGATCAGAGCAGATAGTAACTGAAAACATGAATTGCAAATTATCTCAGAGATCTTGATTCTTCCAGATTACTTGAAGGTATTTAGCAGATTCAAAAGAATTAATACTCATCGTGCTGTTATCTTCTATATTAACTGCATAAATCTTTATAAACGTATGATAAATATGGTCTTATTGATATGTAGGTGCATAGCTCAGAGGAGTGATTCTTTTATATAAGTACAACCTAGGATAACTTTATGCCTTCATTTCCATACATAAAGCAATACAATCTAAGTTGTTCTACGTTTGATTATGTCAACATAATTAGTTTATCGTAAAAAATAAAAATTATTGAGATCTCAATTCTATTGTAGCCTCTTTCAATGGGGATGAAAATCTACATGTTTATAATACAGAAGTTCAAAAGCTAAAACCTTACTCTACCCCAGCTGTACAATTAAGAAGGTGCTAGCAAATATAACTGATATAAAGAAAGAAAGAAAGAAAGAAAGAAAGAAAGAAAGAAACAGATATGTATGTCGAGCAGTGGATGCTTTAAGACCAAATACGTAACGTAAAAAAAAAATATATATATATATATATATATATATATATATATATATATATATATATATATAGAAAAGATAATTGATGGGCAAGTGCAGTCGAGCATAACGACAGGTAGAAAAATTAAAGCATCCCTTTTTCTATTTATTTTCCTCTAGACAGTCAGAAATAAAGGAAACGTATAACGGCTAGTCATGAAAACTTCAAGACGTAAAAAACAAAACAAAACCATATATAGAAAAGATAATCGATGGGCAAGTGCAGTCGAGCATAACGACAGGTAGAAATTAAAGCATCCGTTTTTCATATTTCTAATTATTTTCCTCTAGACAGAGTCAGAAATAAAGGAAACGTATAACGGCTAGTCATGAAAACTTCAAGATGGTGTAAGAAAAGGTCCAACTACATCAAATTATTAACCTGTAACACCCCCCCCCCCCCCCCCTCAACCCACACCCTCCCCACCCCACCCCACTCCCCCCCCCCCCCCAACCCCCCATCCCACCCCGGCCAAAAGTAGACCCAACTTGAAGAGATAAGCTTGGATGAGCGGCATAAAAAATGGGAAATAACAGAGATAAAGACACATGGAGTAGAAGAATGTGAGTCGTCTGGACTTCCCATTATAATCTGAAGTACTAAAACATGAGGAGAGCCAGAAGAAATTGGTATTTCATATAGAGGAGATCAGAGCAGACAGTAACTGAAAACATAAATTGCAAATTATCTCAAAGATCTTGATTCTTCCAGATTACTTGAAGGTATTTAGCAGATTCAAAAGATTTAATACTCACGTGTGCCGTTATCTTCTATATTAACTGCATAAATCTTTATAAACGTATGATAAATATGGTCTTATTGATATGTAGGTGCATAGCTCAGATGAGTGATTCTTTTATTTAAGTACAACCTAGCATAACTTTATGCCTTCATTTCCATACATAAAGCAATAAAATCTAAGTTGTTCTATGTTTGATTATGTCGACATAATTAGTTTATCGTAAAAAATAAAAATTATTGAGATCTCAATTCTTTTGTAGCCTCTTTCAATGGGGATGCAAATCTACATGTTTATAATACAGAAGTTCAAAAGCTAAAACCTTACTCTTCCCCAGCTGTGCAATTAAGAAGGTGCTAGCAAATATAACTGATATAAAGAAAGAAACAGATATGTATGTCGAGCAGTGGATGCTTTAAGACCACAGACGTAACGTAAAAAACAAAAAAAACATATATAGAAAAGATAATTGATAGGCAAGTGCAGTCGAGCATAACGACAGGTAGAAATTAAAGCATCCCTTTTTCATATTCTATTTATTTTCCTCTAGATAGAGTCAGAAATAAAGGAAACGTATAACGGTTAGTCATGAAAACTTCAAGACGTTAAAAAACAAAACAAAACCATATATAGAAAAGATAATCGATGGGCAACTGCAGTCGAGCATAACGACAGGTAGAAATTAAAGCATCCCTTTTTCATATTTCTATTTATTTTCCTCTAGACAGAGTCAGAAATAAAGGAAACATATAACAGCTAGTTATGAAAACTTCAAGATGGTGTAAGAAAAGGTCCAACTACATCAAATTATTAACCTGTTCCTGTACTGCAAGACCTCAAGTCTCCGAAAGAACCCCATCTTAACATCAATTGGGGCACATTTAAATTCTTCAATCACAAATTGAATGATGGGGGTCACTAACGAAAAAGGAAGAACACAATTGAAGCAAAGAGTTACACATAAAAAAGCGTCAAATTCTATGGAATCTTGAGTAAAGTCCAGATTTTCTCAAAATAGGCAGAGTTTACCCAATTATGCAGAAACAGGATCCATGCCCTCCGAATATTCCAAATCCGGACTGCAGAGCAATTCAGCAGCCCATCACCGCACAATTATAGACAAAGCTTCCCGAGTGCTTACTAGCAATCATGTTCCACTCTGGAGGTCCATCCGTAGGCACCCAGGAGTGGAGCTCGATCATCCCTCCTCCCATAGCCCTTGGTCCTCCAATCACAACCAGCCTATCGCCACAAGCCCTGAATGCCAGGCCCCAGCCATTCATAGACACGGGTCTCTCTGGCAAACTCCCAAGAGTGATCCATGTATTATTCTCCTTGTCATACTTCCTCACCTCCTTCTGTCCATAATCTGCAGCATAAAGCTCATTATTCACTACTGCCACAAGTGGCGGTGCACCACTCGCACCATTAAGCCCCAAGGACATATTTGGTATCACCCTCCAAGTGCCCGTCTCCGGATCGTACTCTTCCCCACAAGTCAACAGCTCGTTGTTTCTCACCATACCACCTATCACGTAGAACTTCCCATCCATGAACACGCCCGAGCACATTTTTCTCGGCTTCTTCATCCTAGACAGAGTGGTCCAAGTCTGGGTCTCGGAATTGTAAAGCTCAGCTGAATCCAGTACAGTGCCTTGAGAATCGGTTCCACCAGCTATAATAGCCTTCTCCCCGAGACTAGCAGAGCCGAACAAGCACCGAGGTGAGTTCATTCCGACACCAGGAGTCCACGAATTATTGAGAATGCTATATCGCAGTACAATGTAGGAAGTCACTTCTTTCCCGAATACAAGTAGTTCTGTGCCCACGGCAAGAGACTCCTTATCCGAACACATGAAGCATTCATTAGGAGGCATTCTCGGCAAATTAATCCAACGGCCACAATAAGGATCATAGGCCTCCCACTCGAGAACATTGCAAGAGAAGTAGACCCAGTGCTCAGTGAACCCCATCAAGCGGCGAAGCCTATAGAGCTCACCGCTATGGATTAAATTACGGAAGGCACGATTGAGCGAGGCTATCGAACCGTAGTCCGATCGAGAGCAACGGATAAGGCAATTGATCGAGATATCTCGACCGATTGGATTGATGAGGGAGTTGGAATCGGAGTAGGAGTCGCCGCCTTCATTGCCCGGGTGACTTAACAGCTTGAGAGTTAGAGAAGTGGAGAGCTTCGGCGCCCAATTCTTCTTCCTCTTTTTCTCGGAGTCTCTATCGAGATCATCTTGTGGTTCAAGATCGAGCGAGAGCGGACGCTTGCTGGTCCTTTCGAGCAGGTTGTAGGTCATATACATCCATTTAGTTTCTTGCTCACAGGCGCTCGGCAAGGCCCTCGAGATCAGGCAAGATTGTCCTTCCAACATGTCTTTAATCCAAGATAAATATATAGCTTATGCTTTAAAATTACCAAACTCTTCGCCTTATATATGTATACAGTAATCTGCACAAAGTAAACTAAGAAAATTTGAGAAAATTTTGTGATACCAGTGATCCAAAGCATGGGATCAGATCAATTAAAATAAAAAGTTAAATTCCTTTTCAATCTGGACTGATTAACAGTGAAAGTTTCTTCTTTTTTATCCATTTTTTCTATAATCTTGATAGGGATAACAACATATTTTTTTGATTCTACAGCATAATAACCAATTATACTACAAATTAATATCAGCCAATTGAAGTAACACCAAACTAAAATTTGGAGTTTTCCTAATAGGAAGGAGAGCTAAAAACCTCTAGTCCATGTCAAATTGATGATCCAAATATAGAAAATTGGAAGATTTTTTTATATAGAGAGAAATAACTGAATAAAAGCATCAAAAAAAAAGACAACCAAAACACAACAAAAATGGAACTTTCCAAGCATATCCAGATCTAGAAGCCTTCTTTCTCCATCAACTTTAAACGGATCAGAATGAAAAACATCAAAAAAAAAAAGTAAAGGTTGAATCTTTCTGTTATTTTCGACATAACCATCAATAAAAACTGATGAATCAACGATCCGATTGCAAAAAGTCGCAATCTTTCACTTGAACACAATCGATCTGCTAAATCATTAAGAAATCTAAACAGAAAAAAAAAAAATCTCTCAAACACTTTCTACTTCCAACAAAAGCTAGCAATTAACACAGCAAAACAACAAAACTCATCATAAAGTTCAGATCTTTTTCGATTGCAAACGGAAAAAAAAAAAACCCATAAGTAAACTTTCTATTAATAGATGTTAGAAAATCTTCTGAAGATTTGGGGCGGAGCACATGGGAAAACTTACAGTTTGATTTGGGATTTGCCAGGAAAGAAGAGAAGCAGGAGGAGAGGAGGCCCTTAGTGAGAATAAAATAAAAAAAATATTTTCTCAATGTCTTCTTCTTCTTCTTCTTCTTCTTCCTCTCCTTCTTCTTATTATGCTCCTTTTTATTCCCAAAATACCCCTTTTTCTCTCTCCTAATTCATCTCTCTTCTTCTCGTTCTTTCTTTCTTTCTTCTTCTTCCCAAAATATGGAGGTTGGCGTCGGGCTTTGGGGCTCTCTGTCCCTTTATCTCTCTCTAAGAAAAATCATATATTTATGTCCAATTCTTTTTTTTTATTAATTTCTTTTTCTCTCTTTGTTTGAGGGAAAAAATATTAGTTTAAGGGGGTGATGGGACCCACACAAGTGTTAGTGATAACTGATGTTCTTTGTGGGTTTCACTTTCTTGGTATCTTGAGTTCTCAACTTTCACCTCATACCTTTTCCTTTTCCATTATGTATTTATTATTTGTATCCTACCACTTTACATATTAGACTCAAGGAAACTTCATTTTCCATATTTTGGGTTAAAGAAAATTTAGAGGAAAAAAAAACTAAATGTACAATTTTTTTTTTAAATGTACAAGTTTCTGTTTATGAAACGTATTCTTAAGCCGTCTTGCGAACGTTTCAGTATTCTTCTTTTCTTTACACGTTTGCTTTGTTTTTTGAACTTTACACGCCATTGTTTTAGTCGTTTTCTGCGGCGGCAAACAACACTTTAACAGTCGTTTAAGTTTTACAAGGTGATGCCATGGTTGAAATTGGACCAACACATTTTAGTTTGAATTGGAATTCGTTTCAAAATTTATCTTCCTATAAAAATTTGAAAGATTCAATTAGAGCGGTTCATGCTGTCATGCTAGTTACAACAACAACAACAAAAAATTGTAGGTAAGTTCTTAATAATACGAAAAATAGTACACATTTTTGTTTAAGAAATGCACTCTTAAGTTATCTTACGAACGTTTTGGTGGTATTCTTTTATTTACACTTTTGATATATTCCTGATCTATCGACGCCATTATTTTTGCCGCTTACTGTAGCAACTACTTTAATAGACGGTTTAAGTTTTTTATGTAAGTTTCTGCGCGGGTTTGAATTCGACTACTTTATATTAGTTTTAGATTGGAATCCTTATAAAAAAATTATCTCCACATAAAAAGTTAAAACATTCAATTATCACAGTCCACAATATCGTGCGAGTGACGATAAACAGTTAGATGAGTGATTGATAAAATAAACGCTTTGCTTTAGATAATTATTTTAATAAAACATATCATGTCAGTCCCAAAAATATGTAGGATCAGGATACGTTGCAATGGCCAGCTACTTAACAAGTGGACTCAAGTCCAACTCGAATACATATACGTTGTCCAAGAATAGTTCCACATAACAAAAACATAACGAATGGGCAATATGAGTACTAGTACGCAGCCAAATATACATACTTGTCTGAGATAGACCCGAAAAAAACAATATAAGTCTACAAATACTAAGTTATCAATAAGATATAATATAGACTACAGAGAACAAATACATGTAAACGAAAGATAATCATCTACAATCTATCAAAGAACTCTGCAAACCAACTCAACCAACCTGAAAGAAACCATGTTCGCATAGGGACGAAGCAAGATACAAACAACATGATATATAAATTGAAATATATAAAAAAATGCAAAGGGTGATTCTAACCACCTAAGTACATAAATGGAGAACTTTTGCATGCATGGGCTGGGTAGGCTCATGATCTATACATATACTGCAACCAGTCATCTTCATCCGTTCATAATGTTCATCGAAAGTCAGAGACCAACATGATAATCAAGATCATAATCTTCCATAGTTCTATAGGACACTATGGTTCACCGATGTGGATAGTCCATACGCCTATACACATTATGTCCAGTTTGTAACTGTTCGAGTCTCTAAAATACTAATAATAGCAATTACATTATATACGTCACACGTTCCATACGTATCGATGATCAGTTGGATACAATGGTCCATGTCCTATCATGAATATCATATAACATATTATGTGAGTGTCAAAGCCTAAGGAGATATGATAATATCCTCCAATCATAAGGTAGTACACTAAAAGTATGTTAACATACATAAAATAAAAAGAAGACACATAAATCGACAAACTTCATCGATCACACCCAAGTTTGGCTCGGTTACACAGTTTATATAACTAGTAATCACAAGCATGTATAGAAACAGAATAATATGTTGAAATATAAATAAAAATAGTAAACATAACAATTTATAATTATTAGGAGTTGGAATGGTGTTGTGACAACGTTTTGGTAGCAAACTCATCAAGTCAGGAGTAGCACAAAAAATAAAAACGGAATGGACAACTCTGGATGCTAAAATAAATATCACCAACATGTTCGAAATATGTAAGATAGACAGAACAGCCTACCAAAAAGTCGAATTTGGACACATGGATAAAAATGACAGTTTTGAACTAAAACGGAATTCGTAAGTGGGCCCATCTTGCACCAAAAAATGTGCCAGAATTACAGTGTCCAAATTCAGGAAACTATATATTTAATAAGGCTAAAACGATGATACGATCTCCATGGTACGTTCAGATTTGGATTCAGATTTGTAACGCCCCAGAACCAGAATACTGGAGAGCGGGGGCGTACATAGCCAGCTACGTATAACGGAATGGAATCCACGCCGCTATACGGTCACGGCTGTCTAGATATGTGAGGGTTTTACTATAATCCATCAGTCTCTTAAGGTCATAAAATAGCCTATTGTCTCAATCTCAACCAACTAATAATAGTTACAAGATGTCAGACCACCAAATACACAATAGTAAGGCGTCCCATACATTACATATTCAGAATGATCATGAAGCTAGTCGTTACAAAATGTGAGGACTAGCAAGAGTTCAGTTATACATGATCAACCCCCGGGGTTTGTCAATCATGTTACAGTCCGTAGGCAGACAATAAGTAAAAGCTGCAATCGAGCTAACACTTGCTCGTCGGCTAAATGCCTCAAAAGAATAATTTACAATATTACAGTGGAAGAACAAAAGAAACCCACTCGATGCCCTGGTTACGCCTGGTGATCACCATCGGGCTGGAAAGCAGGGAGATCCTTTGGTGCTGCTCCGGTATCTGGCCATACAAAACCAGCTGGGTCAGACCCCAGAAAGAACAAGTGCCACAAAGGAGGCTTCACTTAAGGACTAAAACCAACAAATCATTAGCATTCAACATGTAAGAAAATAATAAGTAACACAGATTGGGGTTTGTGTACTACCAATGCACTTATCCCAATCAGAGAAAATAATTAAATGAAGCATCATTGACATAAGACAACTGGAGAATCATGCTAAATAAAATATAGCTGGGCAATATATGAAGAGAAGACGAAGGTACTATTCCGGAAGCCAGGTTATAATCCTTAAACCAAACAAGGACCGAGATTGTAATCCTTCGCCTGAAAAGAACTTAGTCTCTGATTATTTATTGCTAAAGGTGACAATCATTAAGGTGAATAATGAGGGAGTACAATGATAAAAGTGACAATGAAGAGTATAATACGCTAGAGTGACAATAGAGTACAATTATTATAGTAACAATCTGGAGTGACAATCATTCCATCATTCTGGTACAATCTTTCAATCAATCACTTCTAGACAATACTATACTGGACTAGACTCCATCCAATCAATCACGGCCAATCATTGCCTACGGCTTTCTACATTAACTAACTAGGGTTATCACAATCCTAGTTACTAGCAAGATGTAATAAGATGCTCCAAGTAGTCACAGGCCCTGCAGCTATCCAGGTTATCCAGGCGAACATTATAGTGACAATTTAGAGAGTTCAATCATTAAAGTGGCAATCAGAGAGAGAATAATACACTAGAGTGACAATAGAGTTCAATCATTAAAGTGACAACGGAGAGTGCCCCACATGACAGTGGGCTGGAAATGTGCCTTACTCGTCGGCAGGCTACAAGTCCAAACATTTGCGGCCGGAATAACGGGATCGCCTGTAACTGGGGAACATCTCTTCATGACTAGTGAATTATTCTAGTCATTAACCTTAGTTTATTTCAATATGTACCCCTGACCGTGGTACTCAGGGATCCATGCCCTAGACATGATGCAAGACACACTGGTTCATTTATCAATACATTCACAAGTCACCCGCGGTGTCCAAGTCAATATTACATTATCATGTCAATAGAGCCGTCGCAACGACGCTCAATAAACTATGCCATTCACTTATCTGGAGTGCACCACCATGGATCACTATCAAGTTGTGCACAGAATTCAATACATCAACCATGTTATGCTCATATTGTGCTCATATCAATGTTGTGTCAAAAGGTGTAAGGATATAAGCAGGAAATACCATGCACTAAAAGAAGATAAAATAAAATATAATGCAAATAGGTGCCAAGACTAGACTGCGGTGGGCAGCCAGGGTCAGGTTGCGCCAGCACGAGGAGTGCCAAGTTGCGCTGGACCACAAGGGAGCAAGGGGCGCCAAGGTCAAGGGGCGCAGGCCATTAGGTGGCGCCAGACTGGGTTGCGCCAGGGTGAGCTGCGCTGGGAGGGGGCAAGCTGGACCGCGCCAGCACTGGTCAGCGCCAGGCTGGACCGCGCCAGGCTGGATTACGCTAGGGCGAACTGCGCCAAGCTGGGTTGCGCTAGGGCGAACTGCACCAGCACCAAGAGGCGCTGGACTGGGCAGCGCCAGCGCTAAAGAGCGCTGGGCTAGCTGGGTTGCGCCCGGGACATGGGGTCTTCTTCCCCAAAGCTGAGAGCAAATGGCCATGGAACTCAAAACTTCAAAAGACCATAACTAGGTCAAATCTCAATGAAAATCCACTTTGCAAAGGTCTAAGTTGTGTAAAATTAAATTCTCTACAACATGGAACAATTAAAACATGAAAATAAACAAGTTTTATAGATCAAAACCACCAAAATCTGAAAATACTTCAATCTTAGATCTACAAAATTCTAAGCTCCAAATGGAGAAAACCCAAGTTCTAATGTTGCTTAAAATGAGCTAATAAAGCTATTAGACAAATAAAATGTAGCCCTCAAGTGATAGCAAGATGCAACTTGCCTAGGTTGGTGGTGTGTTAATGGTGGAGAGGAAACAGTAATGAGGAAGAAGATGAAGAAAATAAATGAGAAGAGAGAGAGGGAAATTGATATTTATAGTAGGGTGGTGGTTCTCCATGTCAAACCCAAAATAAACCAAGCCAAGATAAACTAAGGTGAACCAAGTCAAGGCCAATAAACTCTCTCTCTAGTAATTTAAACCAAATGAATAATGAAATAAACCAAGCCTCACTAATCCAAAAATAAACCAATGAACCATTAAAACCAATTGAACTATCCATGCCAATAAAACCAAGCTAATGCAAAATAACCCAAGATAACTAATCATGACTAAATAAAATATGGGTCCAAAACACGTATACGTACACTAAATACGTATCACAAATTTGGGACAATACATCCTACCCACCTTAAAAGAATTCCGTCCTCGAAATTTAATCAAGAGGCTAGAGATGTAAGAAAAAGCTATTCTATCATAGGCAATCTACCACTACCAATCAATCATACAATTATTCATGCAAGCAAGGATTCGAAGCGTAAGGCATAAGAAAGATATTACACCTTACGAGTCAAACCAGCCGGGATGACCTGATCATATATCATCCTCATGCTCCCAAGTTTGACTCTCCCAAAGAGGGATGACTCAAAGCAACACGGACTGAACTGATAGTCTTGCGCTTGAGGTCTCTCTCTTTGGTCAAACATGGACACGGGCCTCTCCTCATACGAAAAGGTTGGTACCAATAACCAGTTTCGAATGACCTAGGATATGGCTCGAGTCTGGGATGTTCCGTCGCAATTAGGATACATAAAATACGTTATGCACCCCACATAATGACGGTAGAAAAGCAAGATGAGAGGACACATATACCTCTCGACCGATTCTGAACCTGAGCCTGGGCTAGGGCAAACTGTCGCGGGTTCTGTTGTTGGAAAGTCTAGGCCCGAGTCGGCAATGGCCTCGGGAACGGGAACTGCTGTTGCTGGTGAACTGGAGCTGGTGCTGGTGCTGGTGCTGGTCCCTTAACCGAGGGACTAGATACTATCGATGCTGAATCAACTCTGAATGGGCAGGACCCCACCCTATGGTCCGGTGCTCCACACAATAAACACAATCCCATCGCCTTGAGATACTCCGCTTCCACGTGTCCAGGCTTCCCACAATAAGAACATCCCACGACGGAAGACCGCGCTTGCTTCTGTTTCTGCTGAGAGTACGTCAGGGTTGAGTGCTGGTCCGACATAACTGAAGCTGCTCGCCTCGGAGCTCCAATAGTTAAAGTCCTAGCTGCTGGGGGTGGTGCCGAAGACTGGTTCATTTGACTATGGGACCGCTTCCAACCTCCGGTCCTGTCCACTATTCTCTGGAAGGTATACTCGTGCCTCCTCGCTGCTCGCAACACCGCATCATAGGTCTGATGCTCGAACTGTTCTACTGCCAATATAATCTCCAGGTGAAGTTCCTGCTGGAACCTCTGCGCTCTGTCAAACTCGGTTGCCACCAAGGTGGGAGCAAACCGACTGAGTCTGGAAAACTCGGCCGCATAACCGTCGACCGTCCTTCCCATCTGCTTAAGATTACTGAACCTGGTCTGCAAGTCATATCGAGCCACTGCATCATAATACTTGGTCTGAAAATTCTCGCTGAACACTGTCCAGGAGACAGGTGTTGCCAATCCCACTGCTTGTGCGACCCACCAACTGCGGGCTAGATCCAATAACTGTAGGCGCACCACAGCCACCTTCTCGTCTTCTGGAGTCTTCGCGGCTTTGAGAATCACCTCTGTATCCTGTAGCCAAGCATCGGTAGCAATGGCATCCTCGCTGCCATCGAAGAATGGAGGGTTCAGGCGCTTGAAACTGTTGACCGCACTGTTCCCTCGAGGACCACTTCCACTCATAGCATCTTGTACTACTTGGTACAGGGCATCTCCCCGACGATCTTGGGACGCAAGTAACTCACAGATGAGTCCTACCAAGTCTCCATCCTCTGACCCTGGTGGCTGGACGGGCTGAACTGGTGGTACTGGTTCTCCAGGAGGCACGGCTCGGGAGGCTGCTGCTGAGGACTGAGTGTCACGCCCCGACCCGGAATCACCCGAATTATCGTCCTTGCAGGAGGCGTGATGCCGCACGAGCCTGGATTTGCGCTCGTGCAAGGCAAGATGACAAGTTCTCAAATGGTTATCTTTTAAGTTGATATTCACAACGAAAGAAAAACAGAGTATACGAAACAAATCTCTTTATTGATATTCGAAATCAGATTACAAAGGCTTTCGATAGCCCAAACAAAATTTGCCAGATTGGCTACAACACTCAGGTTCTCTCTTGCCCACAAAGGATTTCACCGTTCTATACATCATGCCTTCTATATCTCGGCCGCATCAATCCAGTTGCATAGTCCGAGCGTTAATGCGATCGCACGCTTCAATGCGCTTCGGCATTCCAAGCCTCAATACGTTCAAGCAACGCTTTGCTGCGAGCAATCCATTCCCTGCACCCTGCATGAAGCTGGTGGGGGATCAGTACGTTCGTCCTCGCATATACTGAAGCAAAGATCTTCTTTCCAAACCAACATCTTTAATATTTACGTTGAATCATGCAACTTAGCTTATAATCTTGCTATGTTCTCCTTAGGGTCAATTTCATGGCATCTTTGAAAGCGTAAAGCATGTTATCATAGCAAGCATGTTATCGAATTAAATAGGCAAGCAAGCATTCTCGTGTTTGATTCGTGGCGCAACTTAGCTTATCGACGCACCCGCCCTTGCAACCGACGCAAGGTGAATACGCCTATCTGTTTTCCCTGTCATGTTATAAGTACCCTCTAATCGGATCCATCCATGCAGGATATACGCATACCTTGCACTTCCAAACCCATCGCCCTTAACTATATGAAGGTCACTAGCTTGTCAAGCTAGAATAGACTTATATTCGAAACATAAGACGATGTTAACTCCGTGCGGTTGCTAACCAACATCAGAGGCCATCAAAATAATCGCAGCAAGTTGCTTAACACATTCACCATAAGGTCGCTACCCTGTCCGGTCGAAGTGGTGCCAACAATACTCAAACGAATCCCTCCTAGGCCGAACGGTCCCAGCGCCCTGGCGCGTCGCGTTCGAGGGAAACCCATGCACGGACTTTTATACCTTTAAGTCCATTTGACCCTTTGACCATTTGGCCATGCAACGAATCTTATATTTCATACAACCAAGCAAGTTCGCTTATCGCTATTTCAATTGGCATAATGCCCGAATGTCCTCAACGAACGCCCGAAGGCCATGAACATTTCGAAGGGCACCATGCCGCATTACCCATCTCGTATTTCCTTTATTAACTTTCTATGTTCTTACGTTTCATACTTCGTTTCAATGTTCAATGGCATTATGCCTCAACTCAATGTTCGCCAACCGAACGACCCGAAGGTCCCGAACACCTTTCGAGGCATTATGTCATATCCGACAGTTCCGCCACATTTGTGCCACAACTGTATTCTTTCGCAACGAAGCCATCTTTTGTTATCTCGTGCACGTAAGCACGTTTTGACACATTTATCATTTATCCTTCGCATCGTGCACTTGCTGCACGCGTCGAAGCCGTATTTCCACGTTCAATGTCCGTGGCTTGCGCGCTAGGGCGCTCGCCTATTGTCTTTTAATGTTCTAGCCGTTCTAACTCGTGCACGAAGGCACGGTATGGTTCGTGCACTTGGGCACTCGCCGAGTACAGTTATCTCATGTTATTGCGGCTTGTGCACCGAGGCGCTCACCTTAGCGATATCCAATGTTCCGTAGCGACTTGTGCATTTGATGCACGTTTCATTTCAATTGTACTAACTTAGTGTTCGACACATGTTATGATTATCTCTGATCGGACCACGCCCGTGGCGTCTATAGGTTAACTTAGCATACAATGATATATTTGACTTATCGAATAAAGGAGTAAAAAGAAGTCAATCCTCCCACCTTGAGTCGATTTGCCTTTGCCATTTCACCGAGCCGATGCGGCTCGATTCCCTAACTTTGTTGCACGGCCACTCTCCTGACTTAGCCATTCGAGCACTTCGTGCTTATTGAATTATACGTCCGGTTTGCCTTAGCGTGCCCAAGTCTCAGTCCGTCGCAAGGCGTCGATTTGGTTCCGCGGACCCCTTACTAAATATTGCCGAAGATCGACCTCTAATATTTTCGTGTCAAAGTATAACCTGCACACGAAACCAACTAAAATCAATACTTCATCGATTCAGACTTACGCCTTGGTTGATTCGATTTCTTAGAATCTTCGAGCCGATTCAACGTACTCATCCTTCGAGGCAACGCGGCGCTTCGCATCGATTCACTCGATGCATTCTTCGGGACTAGGCAACTCTTCGTATCGACTTAGTTCGATGCGTTGCTCGGGACAACTTAACACTTGTATCGTTATTACTCGATGCGTTCCTCGGGTCAATATGTTTCTCGGGACAACGTAACTTTCGTATCGATTCGCATCGATACGTAATCGGGTCAACGCTACTCTTCCAGTCAACGACTCAGCATAATGTACCGTGCGGAGCGGGGCATTACAGAATATACCACTCAAAACAAGGTTCATCCCGAACCGAAACCAATAATAAATTTCCAAGGGTTTTATTAGATCGTTCCACGATCTCGTCTCACTATCGTTTGGATCGTACAACTTAGTTTGGAATCATACACATATTTTAGGCGACCCACCAATATACGCATTTCAGCCAAGCTCAGTTGTAAGATATCGGAACAACGCAAACAGGTAACTCCTTATCCTCAATTACTTGCCATCTCGTATTCTCGATCGGACCTGGCTCTATTACTTGTTCTCAAAATTTTAGCGCATATGCATATTGATACATACACGATCGTCCAACAAAAGTCAAGGCACACGATACGATTCAAAGATCACATTTCTCACTTTGTATGTTTCATCAGGACTATCAATTCTACGCGTCACGTTAAGCCGTCGCGCATCCGATCGCAACGATCCTTCGCAACGCCTTGCATTCGAAATCGTTAACCAACTACTTTCGAAGTCTGGCTCTGCAACTTATCTCGATACGATTTCTTTTATCAACATTTGGGACTACGCCCGCTAGGTGACTTACCTAGCACCGTGCTTAACTTCTCCCGACGCAACTTTAAATTGACATTGCACAAAGGCCACAATCTATTCGATACGAAAGTTACATCAAGATGACGGTTTGCTCAAGGCAACGATCGCCTTGACACGAAGGGCTCTCCGATACGCCTTACGTTCGATTCCTAACGAGTAGGAATTTACTAGCCAAATTCCCAAATTTATCCGTCTCGCAACATCGAACATAATTTCGATTCACGCAAGCTCAATTGCAAGGTGAATCCGAATCTAATGACATGACTCATAAGTCATTCCCTTATCGTTCTCTCTCGTGCATAGCACGATTCTCGCAATTGCCTAGACTTATCGTCAACATGCATCGTGTTTATTTGTTATCGATGCAATCCCATATGCGATATCGCATGGGTTATCTTACGGCCTGCAGCATTCAATTTGATTTGGCGGTCAAGTCTTCTAGGGTCAGCTGCCCCGAAGCTACACTCGATAATTGTGGATCATCACCGAAGGACAGTGTACTACGAACCATGCTATATCTTATTTTGGAGCCAAATCACGTTCTGACGATTCTATGCGACTATCCAAGTTTCTGAACAAAACCATTTCTATCGGCGCAATCTTAGCGCAACTATCCTCCGAGTAAGGTCATGCACTCCGTCGATGATTCTGCTATTCACGACGCGTCTACTTGCATTGAGTTCGAGTCTATCTTATTTTGCGGTCGACACACGAGATGCTATACGCATCGAGCAATTGTCGATGAGTTATAGTCTCGCCCTGATCAATCACAAAATTTACGATCAACCAAGTTCGTTCATTCTCGTATCGTTACTTACAAAATTTTATAGCGTGAGGCACACTCTATTTTTGTATTCTCACATCGTTTACATTTCCTTACGTATCGATCTCGATACGTCGTATCCATTTCGATAACGTAAGGGTCAACTTTGAATCCGTTTCAACGTCAACTTAGCTCGCATCGCATACATCCAAGTTCGTAACGAACTTTTCCATACGCATCGACTCGTTCTCCGATTTTGCCGCATCCCGCTATACTTCGATCGCGTAACTGAGTTATCGATTATCCAACATCGAACCCTCAAGTCATACGATCTCGTCCTCTAAGTTTCGCGTGTTTTCAGTCGTACTCGAATGAGTTTTGCCGTAACGTAACCAACTATTTCTTGGGCACGATTACTCCCGTCAACCAACTCTTCACCGAAGTCGCATATCGTGCGATTCGATTACAATTCGCATCGCCCCATATTTCTATCGAAATCGCAATTCGTGCGATTCGATTCGCCTAGCCAAACATTCCTATCGAGATCGCAAGTCGTGCGATTCGATTTGCCTCGCCCAACATTTTCATCGAGCTCGCAAGTCGTGCGGTTTGATTTCAACGTTTCGAATTTCCTATCCGTCGTTCCGATTGTTGCCTCAAGGCATAATCGTTTCGCTAGTTCCCGTCATTCGACTGACACATAAAATTTTCAATCGACGTAATCGTTCAATGTTACAAGTTCCGCCTTACCGTTCTAACCGATCATCGAAGAACACTTGCATCAACATGTCGTCATACAAATCCTCAATCGAGTCTCGGTGCTACCCCGTCCGTTGCGGACAAACCTTTCGCGATTCTCACAATACGTCGATGCAATTCATCGCACAAATGGTATTACATATACCACTCGGAATCGAGCCATTCATTGCATCGGTGGTATGCCATATACCACCCAGAATTCAAGTTACCTCCGTCGCAACGTACTCTTTACGAACTAACGATCTCTTCCGACTCACGATTTCTGCAGTGATCGTGCTTGATCACAACCGTAACTTTGATTAATTCAAATCTGATACAACTCAGCCAATGCATTCATTTGCCAACACAAGCTCGGCACGCAACTGAACCAATTTCGTTTCTCGATTTATAACTTTTGTTTTCTTCCGTTGCATCTCGTGCAAAGTTTTACTTTCGATACGCATTGCACCCCGTGCAATAATTTCATTTTCGATACGCATTGCACCCCGTGCAACAATTTCATTTTCGATACTCATTGCACCTCGTGCAACATTTTATTTCCGACATTCAAAGTCAATGCTCAAATCCGTTCAACACATTCGATATTGACTTATCGCTTTTCCTCGCAACGCACATTCGAAATCGATATGTGAATCCATTCGACACATTCAATATCAACTTTCATTTTCTTTTCAACGCATCATTTACAATCAACGCGTGGCAATTGCTGCAGCAACATTCCACGACTATCATCGTATTGATGCAACCAACATTTCTCGTATCGTTCGTTGCAACCAACGAATATCTTGAATTACAATTTACGACGTGTTGCATCACGCGGCAACAAATCTTTGAATACACATCTCGCAACTTGTTGCACTTACAGCAACAAATATTTTTCGACTTTCCCACGAACACCATGTAATTTCCAAACAATACGCGGCAAAATTACATGGTTTGTATTAGACTTATTGTATGGAACATCCAATGCGGCATCGAGTAGAGTCAAGAGTGATTTCGATTGGTGGTGGGCAACGTTTTGGAATTGAAATGAAACAAGCGTCCAGAGGAAATTGAGCCTAGAGCTCTGATACCAATTTGTCACGCCCCGACCCGGAATCACCCGAATCATCGTCCTCGCAGGGGGCGTGATGCCGCACGAGCCTGGATTTGCGCTCGTGCAAGGCAAGATGACAAGTTCTCAAATGGTTATCTTTTAAGTTGATATTCACAACGAAAGGAAAACAGAGTATACGAAACAAATCTCTTTATTGATATTCGAAATCAGATTACAAAGGCTTTCGATAGCCCAAACAAAATTTGCCAGATTGGCTACAACACTCAGGTTCTCTCTTGCCCACAAAGGATTTTACCGTTCCATACATCATGCCTTCTATATCTCGGCCGCATCAATCCAGTTGTATAGTTCGAGCATTAATGCGATCGCACGCTTCAATACGCTTCGGCATTCTAAGCCTCAACACGTTCAAGCAACGCTTCGCCGCGAGCAATCCATTCCCTGCACCCTGCATAAAGCTGGTGGGGGATCAGTACGTTCGTCCTCGCATGTACTGAAGCAAAGATCTTCTTTCCAAACCAACATCTTTAATATTTACGTTGAATCATGCAACTTAGCTTATGATCTTGCTATGTTCTCCTTAGGGTCAATTTCATGGCATCTTTGAAAGCGTAAAGCATGTTATCATAGCAAGCATGTTATCGAATTGAATAGACAAGCAAGCATTCTCGTGTTTGATTCGTGGCGCAACTTAGCTTATCGACGCACCCGCCCTTGCAACCGACGCAAGGTGAATACGCCTATCTGTTTTCCCTGTCATGTTATAAGTGCCCTCTATTCGGATCCATCCATGCAGGATATACGCATACCTTGCACTTCCAAACCCATCGCCCTTAACTATATGAAGGTCACTAGCTTGTCAAGCTAGAATAGACTTATATTCGAAACATAAGACAATGTTAACTCTGTGCGGTTGCTAACCAACATCAGAGGCCATCGAAATAATCGCAGCAAGTTGCTTAACACATTCACCATAAGGTCGCTACCCTGTCCGGTCGAAGTGGCGCCAACAATACTCAAACGAATCCCTCCTAGGCCGAACGGTCCCAGCGCCCTGGCGCACCGCGTTCGAGGGAAACCCATGCACGGGCTTTTATACCTTTAAGTCCATTTGACCCTTTGACCATTTGGCCATGCAACGAATCTTATATTTCATACAACCAAGCAAGTTCGCTTATCGCTATTTTAATTGGCACAACGCCCGAATGTCCTCAACGAACGCCCGAAGGCCATGAACATTTCGAAGGGCACCATGCCGCATTACCCATCTCGTATTTCCTTCATTAACTTTCTATGTTCTTACGTTTCATACTTCGTTTCAATGTTCAATGGCATTATGCCTCAACTCAATGTTCGCCAACCGAACGACCCGAAGGTCCCGAACACCTTTCGAGGTATTATGTCATATCCGACAGTTCTGCCACATTCGTGCCACAACTGTATTCCTTCGCAACGAAGCCATCTTTTGTTATCTCGTGCACGTAAGCACGTTTTGACACATTTATCATTTATCCTTCGCATCGTGCACTTGCTGCACGCGTCGAAGCCGTATTTCCACGTTCAATGTCCGTGGCTTGCGTGCTAGGGCGCTCGCCTATTGTCTTTCAATATTCTAGCCGTTCTAACTCGTGCACGAAGGCACGGTATGGTTCGTGCACTTGGGCACTCGCCGAGTACAGTTATCCCATGTTATTGCGGCTTGCGCATCGAGGCGCTCGCCTTAGCGATATCCAATGTTCCGTAGCGACTTGTGCATTTGATGCACGTTTCATTACAATTGTACTAACTTAGTGTTCGACACACGTTATGATTATCTCTGATCGGACCACGCCCGTGGCGTCGATAGGTTAACTTAGCATACAATGATATATTTGACTTATCGAATGAAGGAGTAAAAAGAAGTCAATCCTCCCACCTTGAGTCGATTTGCCTTTGCCATTTCGTCGAGCCGATGCGGCTCGATTCCCTAACTTTGTTGCACGGCCACTCTCCTGACTTAGCCATTCGAGCACTTCGTGCTTGTTGAATTATACGTCTGGTTTGCCTTAGTGTGCCCAAGTCTCAGTCCGTCGCAAGGCGTCGATTTGGTTACGCGGACCCCTTACTAAATATTGCCGAAGATCGACCTCTAATATTTTCGTGTCAAAGTATAACCTGCACACGAAACCAACTAAAATCAATACTTCATCGATTCGGACTTGCGCCTTGGTCGATTCGATTTCTTAGAATCTTTGAGCCGATTCAACGCACTCATCCTTCGGGGCAACGCGGCGCTTCGCATCGATTCACTCGATGCATTCTTCGGGACTAGGCAACTCTTCGTATCGACTTAGTTCGATGCGTTGCTCGGGACAACTTAACACTTGCATCGTTATTACTCGATGCGTTCCTCGGGTCAATACGTTTCTCGGGACAACGTAACTTTCGTATCGATTCGCATCGATACGCAATCGGGTCAACGCTACTCTTCGAGTCAACGACTCAGCATAATGCACCGTACGGAGCGAGGCATTACACTGAGCTCCTTCTGGCTGATCAACAGGAACGATATCACTGAAGCAATGACATCAGGGATATTAAAGAAGGACCAGGATGGATCAATGATATAAGCATGTTATCGCACAGAAGTCCCAAGCAGAAGTCCCAAGCAGATATATTGAACATTGCAGCAGAATTAGAACAAGATACATTGAACATTGCAGCGAAATTAGAACATTGAACACAGAAGTCCCAAGCAGATACATTGAACATTGCAGCAGAATTAGAACAAGAACACAAGACATTCAAAAGAAGCTCTTTATTGATATTGAATACAAGATTACATTTGTGGGCGCAAGGCCAAATTACAAGTCTCTCGTGCTCACTTTTCTCTCATTTACAAGTCACTCTGCTCTCTCTCATCTCTCGATTACAATGCTTGAGCCAGCAGAAGTTTCGGAAGGCGATGTCCATACATTATGTCTTGTATAAGTTTTCAATCCATGCGGCCGCACGCTTCGAATCGCCAAGGAACTCCGTGCCTCGACGCATCCAAGCGAGCTCCGTGCCACGAGCTTCTACCTGTGCCTGCACATGGAACACTGTGTGGGTGTCAGTACTCAACTGTACTGGTGGAGTGAGCTCCTCGCCCACCCATACAAAACCAACACGTTTCATTTACTTTTGTGCAAAATAAACCCTTTTTCGATTGTCTTTCTATTCTTGCCTTAGGATCAGTTTTAGGACCGACGCATTTGCATACTTGTGTCTAAGGACCATCCCGTGCTTGTACAACGACGTTAACTCATACTTTTGCCTTAGACCCTTCTCGTGCTAATAACGTTAACCTATCAAGTCGTGTTTGCCTTACGGCCATAATCAGAGACGCAACTACATGAAAGACTCCATTTCCTTGCCTCTAGACCTTTCTCGTGCTTTCATTGTCGACGCACCGACTTATACTTATCTTTTGTGCAAACTCTGGGACGTAAAAACTCGGTCGTGCCATGAACTCGATTCGTGCTTCAATATCTCCGAGGCAGCACCTCCTCGCTTAGTCTCGCCTACACTTGTATTGTAACAACGCGGCCGTGCCTCATATTTCGAGGTCGAGCCCAGCAACTCAATGTAACTTCATACAACTCGCCCTACGGCCCTTCTCGACTTAACTCGCAACAGCTCAAGCCTAACACATACAACTCTATGCCAACGACTTAACACTCGATGCCACATCTCGTGCCGAAGCACGCCGCCTTCGTTGTAGCCAAATCTTAGGCCCAGACCTTGTGTTTTCTAACTTCATACATATCCAACTCAACTCAATCCAAAGGCACACACGCGGATTTGTCGCCCGTGCCGACACATCTATAAGAAAGGTCACTGGCATTAACTAGCCATAGTGGACATAGCCTGGCATTCGGGACCCTTGTACCGTCGCTTGCGATCCTCGATGCAAGTCCCTGACCTGCCGGTTGCCTATTACCCAGCTCGGCTGTAACCTGTTTCCTCCTAGGCCGAGTCGGTGCCCATGGCCCAGGGCTGCCGCTCGAAGAAACCATCGCCCTTGTCGACAAGTTGTCCATGACCACGTGCTTACGCTAACTTCTAGACTTAACGTAATACATGGTCTCATCATCATCATTTAGCTACTTTGGTTTACTCTTTTCATACTTCCTTTGCAGAGCCCAAACCAGGGTTGCCTCAGCGACTGAACCACAGTCCCGACATATTTCCTCTCGGCGACTAACCATCGCTTAGACTTAACATTCTTTGAACTCAGGGAACGGCTACTGCATAGCCTTCCAACATAACTTGAACATAACGTATTTTCTTAAGTATCAACAGACCGTGGCTAACTTTCCACTGAACCAACCGTGGCTCGTGCCTTAAACCGACTCGTGTTCTACGTAACGCTATCGCCCAAGTCATACTTCATATGACGGGCCTTGGAATCGTGGGACTATTTAACTTGACAACCGCAGAATGAGCGGGACAGCACTTGGAATGACTTAGGTCAACCGGCATAACTTTGTCTAACTTACTCAAGCCTACAACTTAACCCGAGGGACGAGCAAAGGCTACGCCAAGCCTTGCGCAGTGGAATCGAGCACGCTTTATCAAGCATTTATACGGACGACGCCTATGACTTAGGCTAACTCTCAGCTTTTGCACCGAAGACCAACTTTCCTTCTCCCAAGCCACGGGATGAAGGACCGAGTGTCATTTTCAAAGCACACCGTGCACCAACTCTAAGCCGACCGTAGGACGTTTTCCATGTTCTAAACTCGATTCGATCCGGCGGGATTACTCCCTTTAGCTATGTGGATTCATCTCTTTTATTATTAAGCCTACTTGTGCAAGTTGAAAACAGCAATTTATTATGTGAAGGCAAAGATGAGGCAAGTTCACCGAAACTACCCCAACTGAGCATACGATCGCCTCGACCGAGCGATGCCTTCAAGCTGCCGTTGCAAGGCTAAGTCCGAACGCCGTCGACGTTTTGATTACTCCGATTGACTGAGCGGGATGGGGCACTACATCATACACCACTCAGAAAAAGTTTCGTCCTCGAGACTTTCCTGGTGGCAAGACATTCTACCATTTCTATGGCCAAGACTTAATCGTACACATTTTGCCTACGCGTTCCTTCGATTCCGAGCCACGCTCGCATGACTATCAATCTTTCCGTTAACATGATTTCAAGATCTCGACACTCTTCCATTTTCAAGTCTTGCTTGAACTCATCGTATCACTTGGCTGGATCGTGCACGCATTCCAAGCGTCCCCAAAATACATGCATTCAGCCAAGCCGCATGATAGAAAATTTGTCATTCTCACTCGAGTCGCATCGTGCACATACCCAGGCGTCCCTGAAATATATGCATGTCAGCCGAGTCTCGTGAGCAGGGTTTCCTATTCTCGATTTTCTCTTTCAGTCCATGCCAATCCTCAAGATCAATCTTTTCGACTGCTAACACTTGAAACAGGGCGTCTCGCGTAACCGCTAGGCTATTTCTTTTCGAGTTTAAGTCAATGTCAGGATTGGAATCATAGTTCCCCAACAATAATGCCAACACTGACCCCAATCCTAGGGTCAAACCATAGTCGGTAGTACGGGATTTTCTACCCAAGCTCGCATCACTCAGATTTTTAAACATCGAGCACGATCACCTATTCGCATTAATGCATTCGTTGCGCATATTCGAATCCCTTCAACTCACCAATTCTAACCAATTTATGTATTCGGTCACGAGGTCATCTAGCTCGACAATATATTGTGCCCCAATCTCACGTGAGTCCGATTATCCACGGCGGTTCATGAATCACCATGCAACGCTCCCGCGGAATAATCATTCTCATCAGGGCGTAACTCTTGTTTGAGTTTAGACTAACTCATTCTCGATACGCGGATTGGACCTACTCAATCCTCAAGTTCGATTCTTCAAGCACACAATATTCATTCTCGAGTCACCTCCACGTCAAACCACAAGTCGAAGCAATCAGATTCCCATGCCATCCAAGTTCAATCACTCCCGCTGTATGAATCACCATACCAGCGCTCACGCGGAGTGATCGCCCTAATCGGCGCGACGTATGTGCAAGGCTGGGGTTGCGCTCGCATAAGACAAGAATGTCGAAGTTGTGGTTATCGACGAAGCAAATCCAACCATTTTCATGTTTTATCCAATCCAAGTTCGATAGTCCGACCGTCATTCATTCAACTAGAAAATCCTCGAGCCAAGTTTTATCTTTTCTTCGAACCTTTCAATATCCCGAGTATAGCATCCGTCGGAACAATGACATTTGCACGATCGTCATTCGTCGAGTCAGAGTACCCCCGAGTTATCGCATATCGATCTTTGATACGCCTCAATACCATCGACGATATGCGTAACCTGACGATCTTCCTCTGCAACCAATTTCGAGTCGTACGTTGATGCTGTTGTCCGAGTTGGATATTCCATAATTTCCTCGATATTCAAGATCAAGTTCGATCGCTATTCCTCAAGCTCGTTTCAAGATCGTTGTTCAAAACTCAAGTCACGTTCATTTGCATCAATCCGATATCGTACGTGCGATCCTCTAAGTTTCCTCGATCAAGACCATTCATTTTCATTCATCGTTCCGAATCATTTTCTAACACGCGTTGCCCGATCACAAGTTGTTCGAACGAGATGCTCGTTCGGGACATTCGAAGTCACGACCAACTAAGCGTGACGCGTTCTAACGCTATGCGCGATCGTATCGCCTCGTCGACGTACTCGTTATTATTTCTAATCCTCAGTCTTCGCTCGAATGATTTCCAAGAAAATCTATACACCACTCGGATTCGAGCCATCCGATCTAGCCTACAATCACGTTAGCCTCATGCGCTAAGACATCCTTCAGATTCGTTCGACGAATCTCTAACGTAATCGCTCACGTCATATCGACGTACTAAGTCGTTCGCACTATTTCCTCAAAATCCAAGTCGATCCTTCGCATACGCCTAAGCGTTAGTTCGATAGCGTTCTTATCGATAGACACTCTAAGTGTAGCTTCATTCCTGACCGAGCGGTACTTGATATCACTCGTGATTCGTTTGCACCAAAAGTTGAGGTGCGCGATACGCGACGCAACTTAGCCAAAAGGCCGTACGCATGGTTATCCCGTACGGACTATGTTCGAGTTTGTACGCTCAATTGCTAGGGTCAATGCATGACTATTTAGGCACGCACGCGACATGTTAACTTAGCATGTGTTCTCTATCGAGTCAAGTTTAACATCGTTCGGCACAAAGGCCTACAGATGCATTTGGCGATAGCCTACCGATGCGTTTGGTTGAACGCTTGTACGAGCTTTTGAAAATATTTAGACTTATTGTATGGACATGCCGAGGGATATTTGAGAGAGAGCGCACACTTATTTTCCAATGACGAGCTTTTAAAACTAAGAAATTCAACGTGAAGTCCAAGGACGTAAAGCCGTGCTCTGATACCATTATGTCACGCCCCGCTCCCGTAGGAGCGATCTTCCTCACTAAGGCGTGATGCCGCACGAACCTAGATTGCGCTCGTGCAAGACAGTTTCATAACGGCCGATTACATCGGCGGCGACGGGGTCGTCGCACAGAAGTCCCAAGCAGATACATTGAACATTGCAGCGGAATTAGAACAAGAACACAAGACATTCAAAAGAAGCTCTTTATTGATATTGAATACAAGATTACATTTGTGGGCGCAAGGCCAAATTATAAGTCTCTCGTGCTCACTTTTCTCTCATTTATAAGTCACTCTGCTCTCTCTCATCTCTCGATTACAATGCTTGAGCCAGCAGAAGTTTCGGAAGGCGATGTCCGTACATTATGTCTTGTATAAGTCTTCAATCCATGCGGCCGCACGCTTCGAATCGCCAAGGAACTCCGTGCCTCGACGCATCCAAGCGAGCTCCGCGCCACGAGCTTCTACCTGTGCCTGCACATGGAACACTGTGTGGGTGTCAGTACTCAACTGTACTGGTGGAGTGAGCTCCTCGCCCACCCATACAAAACCAACACGTTTTATTTACTTTTGTGCAACATAAACCCTTTTTCGATTGTCTTTCTATTCTTGCCTTAGGATCAGTTTTAGGACCGACGCCTTTGCATACTTGTGTCTAAGGACCATCCCGTGCTTGCACAACGACGTTAACTCATACTTTTGCCTTAGACCCTTCTCGTGCCAATAACGTTAACCTATCAAGTCGTGTTTGCCTTACGGCCATAATCAGAGACGCAACTACACGAAAGACTCCATTTCCTTGCCTCTAGACCTTTCTCGTGCTTGCATTGTCGACGCACCGACTTATACTTATCTTTCGTGCAAACTCTGGGACGTAAAAACTCGGTCGTGCCATGAACTCGATTCGTGCTTCAATATCTTCGAGGCAGCGCCTCCTCGCTTAGTCTCGCCTACACTTGTATTGTAACAACGCGGCCGTGCCTCATATTTCGAGGTCGAGCCCAGCAACTCAATGTAACTTCACATAACTCGCCCTACGGCCCTTCTCGACTTAACTCACAACAGCTCAAGCCTAACACATGCAACTCTATGCCAACGACTTAATACTCGATGCCACATCTCGTGCCGAAGCACGCCGCCTTCGTTGTAGCCAAATCTTAGGCCCAGACCTTGTGTTTTCTAACTTCATACATATCCAACTCAACTCAATCCAAAGGCACACACGCGGATTTGCCGCCCGTGCCGACACATCTATATGAAAGGTCACTGGCATTAACTAGCCATAGTGGACATAGCCTAGCATTCGGGACCCTTGTACCGTCGGTTGCGATCCTCGATGCAAGTCCCCGACCTACCGGTTGCCTATTACCCAGCTCGGCTATAACCTGTTTCCTCCTAGGCCGAGTCGGTGCCCATGGCCCAGGGCTGCCGCTCGAAGAAACCATCGCCCTTGTCGACAAGTTGTCTATGACCACGCGCCTACGCTAACTTCTAGACTTAACGTAATGCATGGTCTCATCATCATCATTTAGCTACTTTGCTTTACTCTTTTCATACTTCCTTTGCAGAGCCCAAACCAGGGTTGCCTCGACGACTGAACCACAGTCCCGACATATTTCCTCTCGGCAACTAACCATCGCTTAGACTTAACATTCTTTGAACTCAGGGAACGGCTACTGCATAGCCTTCCAACTTAACTTGAACATAACGTGTTTTCTTAAGTATCAACAGACCGTGGCTAACTTTCCACTGAACCAACCGTGGCTCATGCCTTAAACCGACTCGTGTTCTACGCAACGCTATCGCCCAAGTCATACTTCATATGACGGGCCTTGGGATCGTGGGACTATTTAACTTGACAACCGCAGAATGAGCGGGACAGCACTTGGAATGACTTAGGTCGACCGGCATAACTTTGCCTAACTTACTCAAGCCTACAACTTAACCCGAGGGACGAGCAAAGGCTACGCCAAGCCTTGCGCAGTGGAATCGAGCACGCTTTATCAAGCGTTTATGCGGGCGACGCCTATGACTTAGGCTAACTCTCAGCTTTTGCACCGAAGACCAACTTTCCTTCTCCCAAGCTACGGGATGAAGGACCGAGTGTCATTTTCAAAGCACACCGTGTACCAACTCTAAGCCGTCCGTAGGACGTTTTTCATGTTCTAAACTCGATTCGATCCGACGGGATTTCTCCCTTTAGCTATGTGGATTCATCTCTTTTATTATTAAGCCTACTTGTGCAAGTTGAAAACAGCGATTTATTATGTGAAGGCAAAGATGAGACAAGTTCACCGAAACTACCCTACCTGAGCAAACGATCGCCTCGACCGAGCGATGCCTTCAAGCTGCCGTTGCAAGGCTAAGTCCGAACGCCGTCGGAGTTTCGATTACTCCGATTGACTGAGCGGGACGGGGCACTACATCACAGGCCCTGCAGCTATCCAGGTTATCCAGGCGAACATTATAGTGACAATTTAGAGAGTTCAATCATTAAAGTGGCAATCAGAAAGAGAACAATACACTAGAGTGACAATAGAGTTCAATCATTAAAGTGACAATGGAGAGTGTCCCACATGACAGTGGGCTGGAAATGTGCCGTACTCGTCGGCAGGCTACAAGTCCAAACATTTGCGGCCGGAATAACGGGATCGCCTGTAATTGGAGAACATCTCTTCATGACTAGTGAATTCTTCTAGTCATTAACCTTAGTTTATTTCAATATGTATCCCTGACCGTGGTACTCAGGAATCCATGCCCTAGACATGATGCAAGACACACTGGTTCATTTATCAATACATTCATAAGTCACCCGCGGTGTCCAAGTCAATATTACATTATCATGTCAATAGAGCCGTCGCAACGACGCTCAATAAACTATGCCATTCACTTATCTGGAGTGCACCACCATGGGTCACGATCAAGTTGCGCACAGAATTCAATACATCAACCATGCTATGCTCATATTGTGCTCATATCAATGTCGTGTCAAAAGGCGTAATGATATAAACAGGAAATACCATGCACTAAAAGAAGATGAAATAAAACATAATGCAAATAGGTGCCAAGACTAGACTGCGCTGGGCAGCCAGGGTCATGTTGCGCCAGCACGAGGAGTGCCAAGTTGCACTGGACCACAAGGGAGCAAGGGACGCCAAGGTCAAGGGGCGCAGGCCATTAGGTGGCGCCAGGCTGGGTTGCGCCAGGGTGAGCTGCGCTGGGAGGGGGCAAGCTGGACCGCGCCAGCACTGGTCAGCGCCAGGCTGGATTGCGCTAGGGCGAACTGCGCCAAGCTGGGTTGCGCTAGGGCGAACTGCGCCAGCACCAAGAGGCGCTGGGCTGGGCAGCGCCAGCGCTAAAGAGCGCTGGGCTAGCTGGGTTGCGCCCGGGACAGGGGGTCTTCTTCCCCAAAGCTGAGAGCAAATGGCCATGGAACTCAAAACTTTAAAAGACCATAACTAGGTCAAATCTCAATGAAAATCCACTTTGCAAAGGTCTAAGTTGTGTAAAATTAAATTCTCTACAACATGAAACAATTAAAACATGAAAATGAACAAGTTTTATAGATCAAAACCACCAAAATCCGAAAATACTTCAATCCTAGATCTACAAAATTTCAAGCTCCAAATGGAGAAAATCCAAGTTCTAATGTTTCTTAAAATGAGCTAATAAAGCTATTAGAAAAATAAAATGTAGCCCTCAAGTGATAGCAAGATGCAACTTGCCTAGGTTGGTGGTGTGTTAATGGTGGAGAGGAAAGAGTAATGAGGAAGAAGATAAAGAAAATAAATGAGGAGAGAGAGAGAGGAAAATTGATATTTATAGTAGGGTGGTGGTTCTCCATGTCAAACCCAAAATAAACCAAGTCAAGATAAACCAAGGTGAACCAAGTCAAGGCCAATAAACTCTCTCTCTAGCAATTTAAACCAAATGAATCATGAAATAAACCAAGCCTCACTAATCCAAAAATAAACTAATGAACCATTAAAACCAATTGAACTATCAATGCCAATAAAACCAAGCCAATGCAAAATAACCCAAGATAACTAATCATGACTAAATAAAATATGGGTCCAAAACACGTATGCGTACACTAAATACGTATCACGAATTTGGGACATTACAAGATTAGCCGATCATAAAATTTTCATCGATTTGGATCGTGGGGCCTGCAAAGTAGCGATCCGGTCGACTGTCATAGAATCAGACGAAACTTGGTCGCATGACAAGTTAGACGGTACAAGTCTAATGACCCAAGTTTCTTCACAACATGACAAGCGTATAGAAAGTAATTACAAATTTTTTGAAAACTTCGATGGGATTATTTTTATAGATACAAGCTAAATTTGTCGCGCATGCGCGACCAAATCAAAATTTGTCAATGCCCATACGTCGAAAATTAACGTACGAGTCTTTCGGGACAATCAATTCAACTTGGGGTGGTCTGGTGGCGGAACCAACTTCGTATCGAAATTTTTTAATTCTAAGTACCAGATTGTGAAACCTACTTCGATTAGGGTGTGTTTGATTGGAAGGTGGAAAATATGTGGAAAAGAAATTAATTCCATGGAATTATTTTTCTAGGAAAAAAATTCTATGAAATTTTAAAAAAATTCCATGGAAAACTCAATTTGGGTGTTTGATTGTCATTATTTTCCACGGAAAATAGTTATTTTCCATGGAAAATGATATTTTCCATGGAAAATGATATTTTCCTATGGGTTGGACAAGTTTCATTTTCCACCATTTTAGAAGAAAATATGGAAAATGATAGTTTTTTGGAAAATAATTTCATGGAAAATATAAACTATCAAACACTACAATTGGTGGAAAATTTGTGATGGAAATATTTTCCATGGAAAAAAACCCCAATCAAACACAGCCTAAAAGGGTGCGTTTGATTGCAAGGTGGAAAATATGTGGAAAAGAAATTAATTCCATGTAATTATTTTCCTAAGAAAAAAATTCCATGGAATTTGAAAAAAATTCCATGGAAAACTTAATTTGGGTGTTTGATTGCCATTATTTTCTACGGAAAATAGTTATTTTCCATGAAAAATGATATTTTTCTATGGATTGGACAAGTTTTATTTTCCACTATTTTAAATGAAAATATGGAAAATGATAGTTTTTTGGAAAATAATTCCATGGAAAATATATGCTATCAAACACTACAATTCGAATTTATCAATGAAATTGGACAGGGATATTAACGGAATTATAGGAGAGTACACATTTACAATTGGTTCAGGAATTTGGGAAACACATTCTTGAGTTGTTTTGCTAATGTTTTTGTGGTTTTTTTCTTTACACTTTTAACATGGTCTGTGAACAATGGACGCCCATTGTTTTAGTAATATTTTGCGCTTACTTTAATGGTACTTTAAGTTTCCTATATAGGGTGATTTATGAGTTTGAAATTCGATCACCTTATTTTAGTTTTGGTTGTAAATCCACTTCAAGATCTTACTATAAAAAGTAAAAAAAAAAAAATCAATCAAAGCGGCCTTGATATTATGATAGTGACACAAATAGTTGCAGAAATCATGTAATTAAACGACTAACTACTTGTTGTCATAAAGAATATAAACTAAACTATTATTGCTATTATTCTTCTTATTATTATTATTAGATTGATTTGATTTTAACGAGGCATCCTTTTTACAAAATATTTATTAATGGTATTGTTGTCATAAATATTACCTAAGAATGACCAACTATGCATCAAGAATGTGATATAACTATTAGATTTTATTTAATAGCATTTTCTCAAAAAAATTTCTTCCGCATTTTGTATAGGCTTAATTACTAGTTTATCAACTTATTTATTTTCTATATTTTGTGGTGGAAAAGTCGAGACAATCTTTGTAAACATACAATTTTTGTTTAATGAATGTATATTAAGGTTGTTTTGTGAACTTTTTGATGACCTGTTTTTGTTTAGACTTTTGATTTCGTCATTAAATTGTAGAAGTTATATTTTAGTCGCTTTATGTAGTGGCACATACTTTAACAATCAAATAATATTTTCTATATCAGATGCAAAGGTTTAGAATTTTATACATCCATTTAAGTTCATGTTGGAAATCAGCTAGAGCAGTCCACAATATCATGCTCGTGACAAAAAATAGTTACGAAGATCGTGCAAATATATGGTTGACAAAATAAAGCATTGCTTCAGATAAAAATTTCAAAAAAAAAACTATCCTACTTCTGTTAATGGTAACAATACTACTCTAACATCTGCCAATACTACTATAACATCTCCCAGCTCGCATATCACCAAGGGGCATCATACTAGGCGAAAACTTGATTAGAATTGTTAGTACTTGGATTGATTCTACGTGTGTTTCGTATGTAAAGTGTAAGGAAGAATGATAAGAGTTTGATCCTTAGTATGTGGCTTAGGGGCTGAGGGGGGGGGGGGGGGGGGGGGGGGGGGGGGGGGGGGGGGGGGGGGGGGGGTTGGGGGTTTAGTGGAGATTCAAGTGAAATATGGACGTTTCAGTTCTATGTTTGTAATTTTAGGCCTCGTTTGGTTCACGGATTCAAGGAATCCGGAAAGGAAACTTGTTCCTTTCCTTTGTTTGGTAACCACAAATTTGGGAAACATTTTTCTAACATGGGGGAAAATAGGAGGGAAAATGGTTCCTCTCATGACCCATGGGATTCATTTTTCCTCCTCCTTTCCCAACATTAATTACAAACATTATGACAAAAGTAGCCTTGCTTTATTACCTATTTTACCAATTAACTCTTCATTATAATTATGTTGGCATTGGATATTGTTGGAACAATGATATATTTTTTCTTTCTTTTCCTACACCAACCAAACATAGGAAAGAAAATTTGATAGAAATTCTACCTTCCCATCCCCATGGAAAATACATGGGAATTGATTTCCTTTCCGTGAACCAAACGAGGCCTTACTGTCAATTTGTTCTCTCAATACAATATAGTTAAACTTAAATGCTCTATGTGAAAGTTTCTGTTTTCTGTTCGAGGGTAAGAGTTTGGTCCTTAGTATGTGGTTTAGGAGTTCAGGTGGGACTGAGGGTTTAGTGGAGATTCAAGTGAAATGTGCTTAGTACGGACGTTTCAATTCTCTGTTTTAATTTTACCAAATTTTGTTCTGTCTGTATAACTAAGGGTCTGCTTGGCAATTGTAGGGGTAGCGGTTATGAGGTGTTTTTAGAGTACCGATTATGATGTGTCCGATTTTGGGTGGTTTTTAAGTAGCGGCTTTTAAACCAGTCCAATCCATGCTTGGTAATTCACTAACGAGTGGTTCTGAAATTTTTTTACACGAATAGATTAAATAGGGAAGGGTATCAGTAGCTATAATTATATATATTTTGTGAGGATATAAATGGAATAAAAAATAGAGCCGCTCAAAACCCACCGATTTGGGGTGTTTGTAAAGCCATCCAAAAATACATTACACCGGTTTTGAGAAGTTTTTGAGCCGACCAAAATCAGTGCCTCAAAAAATTAACAAGCAGGAATTTTCATAAACGATCGGTTCAAAAACACCTCAAAACCGGTGAAAACATCGTTACCAAGCAGACCCTAAGTGAAACTTACATGTTCCGTGTGAAAATTTATGTTTTCTGTTTGTAATTTTAACAAATTTTGTTTAGAAGACCTTGATTAAGCGTGCCATAATGCTTTTTAATGGTGCCATTAAAAATCTAGATTTAATTGCAAGCATCTTAGTTCGAGTGTCCCGCGTCCGGGGATTAGAGCTTAATTATGGATGATTGGTTGAAAGGTGCCTGGTCGCTATTGGGTCCCAGTCGAAAGCGGGTCGTAGGTCCGACCGGCTTGGGCGCTTGCGTGTGGGGCCCATTTTTTTTTTCCTTTCCTTCTTCTTCCGTTTGGTGCTCGTGGACTATCGGATTTGGAAAGGAGGAGGAGGAGGACACGTGGAGGGAGGAGATTGGCGGGAGGTCAATTGGTGACGGCCGTAAGTGTCATTGTGGTTCCGTTGTGATTTGGACGGGCGTGGAAACGGAATTTGACTGTTGAATTTTCACTTTAGTTTTATGCGGAAAAAGAAGTACTTCTGTTTCACAAAATTTACAGGAACACTCCTAATATTTTAGGTTTTTATATTATTGCATACACAACCAATTTGTCTTTTTACTATACCATTAGTACAATAATAAAAAAATTCTTAAATTCAACTAAATTCATAGTCAACAGAAAGTTTGTTTCATTTCAAAAAAAATGTTTTGTGGCCAAAGCCGATGTAGTTGCCAGGAGCAGAACATGAATGATTTCTTGGGGCCAAATAAAACTAATTCAAGAATTTATTTTCTTCTTAGAATAAAAACAAGTTAATTTTTCTTTCTTTCTTTTGCGCTTCCTTTAATTTGGATGATAATTCTGATTGCATGCCTAATAATAGTCGATATATAAGTTTTACTAAAATTACTTCCGACTCTGACGAAAATTAGATTTTTTTTTTTTTCCTGTATTTCTTTGGGGTATTCGCATCCCACTCAATGCTAACAATCAAACCGATGGTTGTTACCACACAAATCCTTGACATACAAAAGATCAAATTTAGAAGACCCCACTATCTTAAGGGCTTATAATTTGTGCATCCGCCAAAGTAGCTGTTGAAAATAATCTAAAAATTGAATGAATATTTTCAATGGTGTTTAATGGAAAATATGTGTCCACTTTTCAATAGTTGTATCTATTTAAAAATGTGTGTTCCTTTCAAATATTGTGTCTACTCACATTTGTGTCGTTTCGCCAGTTGTAAAAGCATAGTCCTATGAGTATTCGATTAATTCATTAAAACAACTTATTCACTCATTCAAGGATTCAGTCCAACAGAGAGAGGGAGAGAGAGAGACTACATTCGTTGCTTCATCCAATTTCTGCAGTTTGAAGTGATGCTATCTAAGGAGGAGTTCTGCTGTATCTTTGACTCATTAAACCGTAAGTCCTGTGTGGGATGAATATTGTCTTAAGGACATTGAACCAAATTCAAGCCTTAATCTCGGTCAAATCATTTATTTATATTTTATTCACAGTTAATAAATACAAAATTGGCATTTGTAACAATAGCATTATTAAGAATTATAAAAATTTAGACTAATTATTTCATAATTTATTTACCCTAATTTCAATACAACAATCCATTGTCCATGGGGAGAGTAGAGAGATTTTCCTCTTGTTCGAAAAAGCATTTTGCATATGAATACTTATTTCATTTTTTAAATTTCTGTCATACAATGAGGTATAGTCAAGACTATCAATTTTTGAAGAAAATCTTAGTTTCAACCATTCAACAAGAAAATTCTCCTAAGACTCGATTGCAAAGACCAACGGATGTATTAGCGACAAAGTCGGCCTTACGGATCTAACATTGCTGTCACAAAAAAAACATTTAGGAATAGTCCCTCTCTCCCAAGTGGTCATACCAAACTGGTCGGTATGGATTAAACCCCAAAAATACGGTTTGACAAATTCATGGAAATTAGATTTGCAATTACAATCACAACTTCTCTTGGGTAGGGGTGAGTATTATTCTATTCTGGATCGAGGATCAAATCAAATCTAATAAAATATTTGGTTCGGTTTGAAAAAAAAAATGGTTTAATTTCGATTTTGTAACTACTAAAAGAAGCTATTCGATTTTGATTTATGTCCAAACTCGAAAATCGAATAAAACTTATACAATTAATAAATATGCTCAATTTTATGCATATATTATGTTAAAAGTGTACATATTTTTGTGTATATTTTAGAACAACAATTCCATGTATGTTTTTCAAAGTCAAACTTTAATAATTTAACAACTCCTCAAACTTTGGACTCAATTTTAAAATACAACAAAAATTTATGAATAAAAATTATAAATTTTTAATATAGTTAAACAATAATACCAACTTTGGGCCAAACCTATTAAACAGTAAAAATAGTCCAACTGAACAAGCTGAATAAACCGAAACGTTTATTGGTTCAGTTTCAATTATGTCTAGTTTCGGTTAAATTTTGGTTTTGGATTTTTAGAATTTCAGTTTATTCGATTTTGACTGTTTCGATCCGGTTGGAACCGAATAATTATTCCTGGATGGAAGAGGCATTACAAAAGAAGTTAGTACCAAATATAGAGAATCAAAATTATAATATGACCACTAATCAGTCTCTAAGTGCTGACTGCTGAGCAATTAACTATAATATGTAACACTAACTATATTATAAACACTAATCATACGTCATGTTCCAAGGTGCTGTTGGATGGAGCTTATCGATGAGCCGGCGTTGCGCTAGGTTCATTGAACCTGGACCAAGTCGAACAACTTGGTCTATTCTCTTTGATGTCCAGTTACACTACAAAACTGACATTATAGAGATCGGACATTGGCTACGGACGAATCGTCTTCGTTCGTCCTCGAATCGATTTAACAGTGCCGGATCAGATTGACTAGATTCATTGAGTTTGAACATATCGAGATAATTCAATGACCTAGGGTTTACTTGGCAATTGTATTTTTATGGATATTGAAATATTTTTTAGTCGGTTATTTATGAAGTGTTTTAAAAAAAATCTTGATTGGTATTTTTTTGAGTCACTAATTTTGGTCGACTCAAGATTCCATCTCAAATTCAGTGCAATATAATTTTGGGTATGTTTATAAACACCCAAAATCGATATTTTTTGTAAGTTTTTTCTTTCTTTCAATTTATATCCTTAAAATATATATAACAACAACTGTCCAACCATATTTCTTATCCTTGTTTCTCTTGAAGTCTCATCTGACGGCTACTTCTTTCAAAATATGTTTTAGTTTTGCGGTCCATTTGGTGTGGTAGTGGATGATTGCCACAAAAATTTGTGGTCTATTTGATGTGGTAATGAATGATTTGCTCTCAATATTTGTGGTTATTATTTATCAAACCATTTATGCTTACAAGTTATATGAATATATAAGTTATTATTTGGGAGGACACTGACATAATTTTTTTTTAAGAGGGCTTTTATTTATATATGGACATATAAGTACCGCTCATTAATGAATTAATAAGCATGTGTTAGATTGGTGTAAAAATTGCTACTTAAAACTGCTCAGAATTGGATTCCTCATAACTGTTCATAACCGATATTTAAAAATACCTCATAATCGTTACTCCAACAATTGCCAACCAGAGACATCGCTTATTGAGCTTATCAAAAATTGTAGTCACAAAATTACTGATGTAAACCATATTCATTTTGTATCTACGTGCCGGAAATTGTTTGCCAAAAAGTATAAATACCATTATGGAAAATGATCAAATAGACAAGTTATTAGTAAAAATTATGTAGTTTTTAAAACAAATATAAGCAGCTTTAGATAACATAGCTCCCAACTATCCACAGTTGATTATTGGCAACCATAGCGAAAGTTATGCCTAGACCACGGTTGATCATTGACAATCGGAGCGAAAGGTGTGTGATCGGTCTCACAAAAATATTAGGACTTTAGGCTCGATGAAGCAGTTTCAGTAGTGGTGGTTGTGCTGCCCTTGAGGTCCCTGTTAGGGTTTATTTGAATTGGTCACTAATAATTTGGTGTCTTCACTTCATGTTGAGCCAAATTCTAAGTGTGTATATTTTAAATTTTGAATTATTATTTATTGTCTTGTACGTATGAGATGTGTTAGTTCAAGTGATTGATGGATGAAAGATTTTTTTTAGTGGACAAGATTCTGTTTGTTGTTCTCACCATTTCATGAAGGATTCTCTTTAGAACTGGACACAAAGGAGCTAGCGTACGCATATGCGTGGACATAGGCAAAGGGCGCAAAGTACTGCACTTTGCACATCGGACATAGTTCCATGACGTTCTATAAGTCTACGGCACTGCACTTTTGTGGGCCATCTGTTATGATGCTAGGACGGTTCACTTATCACTACCAAAATATGTCCATTTAGCGACGGCCATATCCGTCGCCCATCCGTCGGCAATCATTATTAGCGACCGATCACTGACGGATCTTGGCGAAAATAATCCGTCGGCAATCAGCTCGTCGCTAATAATGATCCGTCGCTATGTAGTCGAAGAGCGACGGAAAAGCGACGACTTTTCGTCTTCACAATACGATGCATTAGCGACGACTTTTCGACGGGCTTTCGTCCATTTCAAGTATTAAATACTTAACTGTGTAGACGCTAGCGACGGATTGTCCGTCGGTAAATCGTCGTAACAGTGTATCAGAGGGTATCGTTCTGTCGCTAGTCCGTCGACCGCCGTCGCTAACAAAGGACGGATTAGCGACGGAATACTAACGGATTATCCGTCGACCAAGTTCTGAAAATGCTTGACAATTCCAGAAACGTGGCGACGGATTTTTTGTCGCGACACCGTCGATACAGCGGCTGATTTGTGGCTGATTATCTGTCGCCAATTTTCTGGAAATGTCAAGCTTTTCCAGAACCTTGTCGACGGATTTTCCGTCGCTATTCCGTCGAAATATATACCACCAGAACGTTGCCGACGGATATTCCGTCGACCACCCGTCGCTACCTGGAAACAGTTTTAAATCTCCAGTTAGCGACGGAAATTCCGTCGAAAAGTTATCGGAAACTGGAAAAGTCCGTCGCTAAACGGTCACTAGTCCGTCGCTAACTGAGATTTTTTTGAAAAAAAATTGCAGCACGAAGGATGTCCACTTGAGCTCCGGGGCAAAATTTTGGCTCGGAGCAAGAATCTGTTGACGGAGCACATCCACCATGCTGTCAAAAAAATAGTAACGGTGAGAGACCCATCTGAGTAGGACGTATACTCTGATAATATCTCCTCCAACACTCAATCCCACTACTGATATCATTCTTGTAAAGGTGATCTCTCAGAGTATACGTCATACTCAGATGGATCTCTCAGATTATCCTCTCTGGTTGGTTGTCGTATCATCATTGTCGAGGGATGAGGGTCGGAGGACAGTCAACTTCATCTACGGCTACATAGTTTTTGCCTCGCCAGTCGAATGGATGCAAGGACTATGTCCTGATCACCATGTCGTAGTCCAATACAATCCAGAGATTGACACAGTACTAATTCATATATGTAGTCCAATACAAATAGTCTAATACAAAAACAACCCAATACAAATAGTCCAATACAAATAAGTACTAATAGCTATTGAGAACCATGCAGCTCACGCAAACGCTCAGTGACACGATCACGCAACCACCTCGAATAAGCGGGATCTTTGGCGTGAGGAGAGATGTAGTCCCTTGCAAGTGCTGCATGAATAGAACTCCCGGTCTCACTAGCTACCGGTGCTGGATGAATAGAACTCCTGGCCTCACTAGCTACCGGTGCCACTTCCTCCTTAACAGTAGGAGGAGCCACCTCAGCATTTGTCACTCCCCGTTCCCGGAATGCGTATTTTTATACGTATACCGCTTGCCTGAATTTATTTAGTATCTGTCATGCATTTATTTTGTATTTAACTCTTTTAATTTTATGCTAATTATTTTTCTGTATTTTATTTTGCTTTTTCTTGGCTCTTGGTTCATTTCGGTTCATGGTAAACCAACTTGGTTTGGTTTGGTTCAACATGGAAAGGAATGGATGGCTTGGATTTGGTGGAGAGAATGAATGGTGGAGATCCACCTGACATTGATATAAAACTTCTTCTTTCATTCTCTCTCTTCATTCATTCACATTTACTCCTCCACCAAACCCTATCCCACTTGTGAGAGGCAAGTACATCTTGCACATCATGGAGGATTTCATGCATCCCCATTTATTTTTAGTCTATTGTGCTTGTCTCTTCTTTCTCTATATGTTTAGGTCTTGTAGTTTTTGTTTTCCATGGTTAGCTTTGTGTAGATCTAAGTTTTCCCCCTTTTTGGTTTTCTTGAGTTTTGATCTATCAAACTTCATCATTTCCATGTTTTGATTGTTCTATGTTGTAGAGAATTCAATTCTACCCAATTTTGGCTTTTGAAAAGTTAGATTTCGACTTGATTTGAGGAAGTTATGGCCAAAACAATTTTGGTCAAACTTCTATGTTCATCTGTCCTGATTTTGGCAGGGACGATGAATAGTACCTGGCTGCATAAGCTTTTCTGGCCGCATGACCATTTCTGGCCGCATAAGCATTTCTGGCCGCATGACCATTCCTGGCCGCATAAGCTTTTCTGGCCGCATGACCATTTTGAGCCGCATAAGGATTTTTGGAGCCGCATGAGCATTTTGAGCCGCATAAGAATTTTTGGAGCCGCATGAGCATTTGGAGCCGCATAAGGATTTTTTGAGCCGCATAAGCATTTTGAGCCGCATAAGGATTTTTGGAGCCGCATGAGCATTTTGAGCCGTATAAGGATTTTTGGAGCCGCATGAGCATTTTGAGCCGCATAAGGATTTTTTGAGCCGCATGAGGCTAATTTTGGCTGATTTTGATTGTTTGATGCTCTTTTTGACTGTTTTCTGGCCCGAATTTCTCCTAGCTTCCAACATAAAAGTTGTAGATCTTTTCCTTGACTTCAAGAATATGTTACCAACTATTTTATGCTAGTTATAGACTCGATCATGCTTAATACTAGTTGACTTTCATGCCTTGTCACGAATTGATCCGACTGTTACTTCGACTAATAATTGATCATGCGTTCCTAGTTGGAACTAAGAGACTGGCTAGTCGTCTTATTAAATTGAATGAATGAGACACGTTCATATTAATTATGAACTATTGTAATCGACTGGCTGATCCCGAATATTGACATACAGGCACATGCAGGCTGCAATTTATTTATTTATTTATTTATTTATTTACTTATTTTACAAAAGCAGCATGTGTACTTTATGGTCAAGGCATGATTACTCCGTGGTTAGTTTTGATTGTTGTATTACGCTATGTAAGACCTGCAACCTAACCGCACTGGTATCGTTGTAGAGTTGTGCATATCGTATCCCGTACGAAAGTACTCATTTGAATGACCATGACCCACGACATGGAATTTCACTTAACGTAGAGACTATTAAGTTAAATAAAATAATTACTGCATGGAGAGAATGGATTCCCGAGTTCTTACATGGCAGCCCTCTTGGGACTAGTAGTGCCCGACAGGCCGGTTGGTCCCCACAGATACTACAAATCTGCCACACGGGCAGGGAGCGGTATCTGGTTATATTATCTATTGTATATTGTATATTGATGACGGGCGTCCCACTGGGACTCGTCTAATTCATGATTGGCGCAATTGATTGACTGGGTAAACTAGCCTTGCTTGTACATAGTAAGAACTGAGGAATCCATATTGCATAATTCCAGGATAACTTGGAACTCACAGTAGCAAGCCATAGTAGTTGAATGGCCGTTTAAATTAATTTATTTGTGTACTGTATGTCCTCTGTTACCTAGCCGAGATGATCAGAATGTCAGGACATGACGTGCCAACTTCTGTCCTTGTTTGGTTGGAAGGTTGGTTCGAAGTGTCGTGATACTATGTGAATCCCAGTAGAAAGCAGAGATCTATTTATCATATTTTCTCATTACTGGTTTTAATCCCTCATATCGTGCTTCCTTGCGGTACTTGCTGTTAGAGGTCTAACCTCTCTGGTTTTGCATGGCCAGATTTAGAGCCGGTCCCCGAGGATCCAGCTTACTTTTACCTCCACGATGGTCAACAATAGAGGGATGATCGCAGGAGGGCTCGAGTGGGTTTTCTTACTTCTCCGCTCGTTTTGTTAAATACTTTATACTTTGCCGTTTGGCACCGACATGTTAGTTGGATTGTCTTGTACCTACTTTTGCATAATTGTAACTAAGTCAGGCTGCAGCTGATAACAATTGTGTATACTTACTACATCATCTGGCTGTGTTTAGTAAAGCCAGGTATCAAGAACATTTTGACTGAGCGTTTGGGACGCCTTACTGCTTTATCTCACATGTTCTCTATTTCTATTTCTTGTTTGAATGATTGAGACAATAGATAGGAAGTGACCATAGTGAGACTTTTTATGTAGTATGCACCCCCTCGTCTTATTAGACATCATTGATCGTATTATACGGTATTCATCTACCCGTAATACGTAGCTGGCTGAGTCATTCTCCCGCTTTCCATTATTCTGGTTCTGGGGCGTGACAGCATTCACTGTTTCCCTCAAACGACGTGCCGCTCCTCGGGTCATGGGTGCCATCTGGTAAGATCGATATTCACAAATAATATAATTGTAACATAAGCAAGCTAACTAAAGGAACCATCATATAATTTGAGTACATTTTCGAAAGCATATAAAGTACAGAAAATTTAATTTTTTGCCAAGTGTGAGAACGGATGGCTCAGAACACAACCCAAGATTCATTCTAGCATACATTAGTGTGAATCATCTATGTTCTGTACATATGGTGTAGTATATGTTCTTATCGTATCTAGTATCTGAAGAATGTAACAGAATCAAGATGAACTCACATAATGTAATACTAAGACATCATCTACTACTATATAAGATATAGTGATAGGTTGTCGTATCATCATTGCCGAGGGATGAGGGTCGGAGGATAGTCAACTTTATCTACGGCTACATAGTTTCTGCCTCGCCAGTCGAATGGCTGCAGGGACTATGTCCTGATCACCATGTCGTACCGTAGATTAATACAAATGGAGCTGGAGCTGGAGCCAAAATACAGTACTACTTCACCATGTCGTACCATTTTACTCTCTCACTCTCTCTCCTCCCCCCTCCGGCGCTCTCACTCTCTCCGGCGCTCTCACACTACTAATTCCTATGTGTTTTAAGTGTGAGAACGGATGGCTCAGAACACAACCCAAAATTCATTCTAGCATACATTAGTGTGAATCATCTATGTTCTGTACTATGGTGTAGTATATGTTCTTATCGTATCTAGTATCTGAAGAATGTAACAGAATCAAGATGAACACACATAATGTAATACTAAGACATCATCTACTACTATATAAGATATAGTGATTGGTTGTCATATCATCATTGCCGAACGATGAGGGTCGGCGGACAGTCAACTTTATCTACGGCTACATAGTCTCTGTCTCGCCAGTCGAATAGCTGCAGGGACTATGTCCTGATCACCATATCGTACCATAGTTTCTGTCTCGCCAGTCGAATGGCTGCAGGGACTATATGTCCCGATCACCATGTCGTACCATAGTATCTGAAGAATGGCTGCAGGAACTATATGTCCCTAACCTGAACCCTATTAGGGTTAGGTATTGGGTTACCGATATTGTGAACCTAGGTTGAAAGCATAATAAGATTGTAAAAGCATAATAAGGTATTGGGTTACCGGTCCGAAACTGTCGATACTACCGATATCGCCGATAACCTATTTCTTAAACTAGGGTTTGTCATATCGTCGATACTACTCATTGTATTTGTACCCTGCGCTGCCCTGCGCGCCACCCCCGCTGCCCCGGAGCACGTTGCCCCTCGCCGCCCGCCGCATCCCAGCGCTGCCATGCGCGCGAGCCCGCCGTAGCCCAGCGCTGCCACGCGCGTGCCAACCCCACAGTCTTCGACGCGTCCGCAGCCCACGACGCCCCCGGCAGCCCACGACACCCACGACCACCAAGAGAGAGAGAGAGATTACCTTTGGGAGAGAGAGGAGAGGTCGCCGATCACCGTCGCGGGAGAGGGAGAGAGGAGAGTGAGGTCGCCGACCGCCGCGGAAGAGAGAGAGAGAGGAAAGAGAATGAAATTTGGGGGGAATGAAAAGTTCCTCCCGTCGTTTCAATTTAAGCCTGGGCCCTTTATTTAGCGACGGACTAGCGACGGATAAAAACCGTCGCAAGGCCGTCGCTCTTTTTGATACTTGCCGACGGAACATCCGTCGCTACGTCGTCGAAGAATTGTCCCGCCATTTCTTTCAACAATTCCCGCCAAATAATCGACTGCATGGCGACGGCTATTTATCCGTCGCTATATCTCCGACGCCCTAGCGACGGATGAGCGATCTTTTCTCCCCCTTAAAATAAAATAAAAATTGTATCGGCTGGTCGTCGGTACGTCGTCGGTTATTTGCCGCAAATCCGTCGCTAACGCCGACGGAAATTTTTCGTTGCTAATATGCCGTCACTAATTTACTCTATTTTGGTAGTGTATGTAACCATCGTATTTATATAGAGTTATTATTAGCAACCGTCTACTTGATGGGGATTAACTCCCTGAATTTTTGTCCACCTTGTTAGTGGACGGTTATGGCTGCTAAAGGGTTGTCTTCCGATTAGTAATATGTGTTTTTGCACTTAAAAAAGAAAGAAAAAAAAATACACAATACAAAAGGGAAAAGAGGGCAACAATTCAAAAACAACCAAGTATTCCATTCTCCGTCTGATATCAAGTAACGTGACATTTTTTAGTGTTCCAGATGTTCGTTCGAACTTGTTCCTTGGGAGTGGATCTACGAAAATGGTCGAATCTTGCTTTGAGAAACGATTGTCGCCCCATCAACGCAACGACAACAAGTGCTCGGGATCTTCCCCGTAGTAGCAGCAATTCTGCTGCAAGTTTGTAGAACATTGATTCTGGTATCCAACAACTTTGTTGTTTAACAATGTGCACTTAGTAATTCCATATACGACAACAAATTTCTTGCTTGTCTATCATTTGTTCTAAGTCACGAAGAACATTCAGCAAGCTTGCTTGCTAGCTCACCACTTATGTGGTTAGGGCTATTAAAGACTTACACAAAATTTTGTCATTTTAACAACAATCTCAAAGCAATATTCCGTATCTTTGAAAGATTGCAAGAATCTTATCAAGATCTAAATGGATTATCGTACAAGTGTGCTAGATACTAGCTTTCACAAGTTTGAAAATTTTGAGGGAGAGTAATACAATAACTAGACAAGGAAGATTAGTTTAAATCTTCATCTTGTAAACGTGGAATACATTTTGACTGAAGTGGAACTTGTGATTCCTAATACGTATAACATACATGTTATTTGTTGCTATAATCAATATTCAACAACAGTGGAAAAGAGAACAATTAATCTATGCAACTTGTTAATTCTCAATTCCTCAAACGATTCACTAGCCAAATCCTATAGCGAGAAGAAGACAAGATATTTGGTAATATCTACAAAAGTAGTACAAGGACGATGAGAACATGTCCCAAATATATCTTGTTAGCAAATTCAAGTCTACACAATTTGAAGATGATCAGAAGACAATGTTACCCAATATAAATGAGCTCATGAAGCTTCATCAGAAGCTAGAGGAAGAAGCTATGACTTTAGTGGATACATTTATCGTAGGAGTTATTATCTCTAAACTCCCAACCAATTGGAATCAGTTCCCTATCGATATGTACCGAAAGAAGAAGTAGATCAAATTGAAAGATCTTATGCGCTTCATCGGCATTGAGGACGAGGCAAAAAAACAAGATCAAGGTGGACTCTTTGTCTAAGCAGGTTGCCAAGGCAAACATAATCCAGTCAGGGGGTTAGAAGAGGAAGCAGATCAAGTAACCTCCAACAACCAAAGGAAAGATTTCCACCATAATCTGAAAGTGAAATTGTCTACTTCCTTTAAGAATAAGTCCAAGAAGGACGAGGCTTTACTCAATTTTAGCAAAAATGACCACTTCATGAATGATTGCAGATTCAAGCAAATGTCAATGCTAAAGGTATATAAGAAATGTGAGCTTAACTTTATTGCTATGACTGCGCATGTTTACTCATCTGGCATGGATACCGACTTCTGGGTGGACACATAGGCCTCCTGCCATGTGTGGGTTTTCAAGTAGTTGTTCACCACATATGAACCACCATATAATAATGTAACGATGACGAAGCAGATGTAATATGAAATGTTCAGAATCGGTACTGTGGTGTTGAAGCTGACTTCAAAAAAGTCACGTACAGTGGATAATGTAAACCATGTTCGAATGTAGCTAAGAACGTGATTTCTTGAAGCCCCATGTGTATTGCAGGCTTGAGGATCAACATTAATGCTTGTCAAATAATGATGTCCTGTAAGAGAACATACTTCATGAAAAAAAATTTGTATCAAAAGGTTGTTGAAAGTTTAGCTCGTAACTCCGAGAGATTGTACTAATGAAATCTATGTTGCTGAAAAAATCTATGCTCCTGGGTCGATAGTGGTCCTCTTTGATGTTATACTCCTTCTCTGCTAGTCGAGGCTGAACTTGTGGTCTATGATCTCTAGTAGATAGTTGGGTAAAATCTTGGGACAAACTTGCACTTGGTGGTCAAGTGATCCACACTGAAGGCAATGTTCAAAACCTCTTTTTGTATATTGACATGGTGTGACCGATTTTCGAACAAAAGCTGCAAAATGGTAGTGGCTGACCATATCGGCTATTGTGGTTAATGTTGATGATGATGTTGGTGAGTGCATGATGCTTCAGTCCTCCTTGTGGTGATTTGTCTGAAGTAATCGAGGAGAAATGCCTCTTTTGTACAGCTATCTCTTGTCTCGTGATAGATTCCTGACGTATGGCTGCATTAATGATAGATGTATATGATGTCAGATCTACTGATGCCGTCAATCTCTTTAATTTAATGTTTAACTCCGAATGAAACTTCTCCATCTTGTGTGTCTCCATAGGAATAATCTTTGGGGCAAAGCGACTATGCCTACTAAACCCTGCCTCAACAACAATAACTAAGTGGTCCATTCTTTGTCCGACGTAAGGCAAGGTTACAATATCAAACTTTACAGAATATCTTTCAAACTTGTGCTTCCTGGGAGCATATGGACGAAAATGGTCGAATCTCGTTTTGAGCAACGATAATCTTTATCATCCAACAACGCTACGACAACAAGTTCTCCCGGATCTTCTCCGGAGCAGCAACAATTCTACTATAAAATTTTGGAACGTCGGATCTGGCATCTAGCAACTCAGTTGATTAACAATGATCAAAGACTCCTAGTCCAAAACAAAATTGTCTGTCATTTGCAGTAGCATATATTCCCAAAATTTTACAAAAGCATGCTAAACTTTACAAAGACCCCAACAGATCACCAACTTAGTCCAAAAAAATTAGTGCCTTTTTTATACTAATTTTTTTAATTCCTTAGTATAATGTAATTGAACTGGGTCCCAAAAAGTTTCACAGAAAGACGCTAACTTAGTGTAAATCAAGATTTTTCAATACCTCTCGGATATCAAAATTTTTATTTTCTTTTGGATACTAAATTAAATTGAATTGGGTCAAAAAAAATTACAAAACCAAATTTTTTGGGTCCACCTTATTATTTTTTATTTTTTTCGGACCCTAACGATGGCCTAAGTTTGGAGTCAGCTCTCATCCGCGTATAGGTTATTTTGTTTTTGTATTGTTGGAATTTAATATGAAAAAATAAAGATTCAATCTATGTCACAATTCTTGGTGCAATGACAGAAGTTCGGCTAGTTTTCCTGGTACCGGTATTCTACTAACGTTATATACAAAATATCAGTTCATGTAGACTTTATTTTCTTTGAGAATATATCTGATTTTATTGAAAATATGATTTATATGGATTGGAACATAATCGATTTTGAAGACTGTGTCATCTTTTGGGATTGTACAATGTACCTGTCCATTAGTACCGGATCGGATGACTGGGTCTTGTCCTGTGCCCAATCTGGCTCATCAGATCCAAATAGCAGCCTTTCATGCCATAAGTACTGGTCAGTAGTACTGGTCAGAAATGTAATTTATCAGTTATGGAGTACAAATTTGAGACAGATAAATTGAAGATAGTACCTATTTCTCAATGGGAAAAAAAGAAAAAGAAAAATACTATTTGGGAATCAATTATTTTTGTTGGAAAATAACTAAAGACACGGAAAGGGTGGTGGGTGGGGGACCGAAAGTCAGTCGAGGCTCATGGTGCAACTCGGGCCGGACGGCCCAATTTCCGGCTCTGGGTCCGGCCCGGCCAAATCCGGTCTGGGCCGGCTCGAGTCCGGTCAACGACCCGGACCGTTCCGACCCATTGATAAACCGGTCCGGACTGGGTTGTACCTCCGGACCCGAAAGTCCAGACCGGTCCAGTTTGACCGCAGGTTCGGGCCGGTCAAATCCGTCAAATCCGACCTGGCCGACCCGGTCCGGTCCGGTTCGACTGCTTTTGAATTTATTTTGTTTATTTTTAAACGTTTAAAGGCCAAAATGACCATTTAACCCCAATTTTACTTCTTGTTTTTAGACCGTTGAAATGATATTTTGGTCATTTTGCTGAAGATAACCAAAAATATCATTATAATAACTCTTTTTTGGGATAAAATAGGTCATTTTGTACCCCCAAAAAATTATAAATAGGCCATAAATTTTTGAATTTAATCACACCAACAATTTCTTTCCTCTTACAATTTTTGCAAGCAAACTAGTGTGAAGAGACGATTTCTATCATGGATAATGATTAACAACCACAAGATCAGAAACCTGCAACCTGCATCGCAACTGTTGGGAACGAAGCGCGGAAACCGTTCCCCCAAACCAGAAAGTCCTGCGAGAGAACCGAGCAAAAGCACACAAATCAAAAACGCCAAACACAATCGCAGACACAAAAATTTTTGACGTGGAAAACCCTTGCGAAAAAAACCACGGGACGATCGGAGTCCAACCCTGAAGAACCTCCACTAATGGAATAAAGAGAATACACCACAACTCACTTGAAAGAAGAAATTTTTTGATTGCAGACTCCGAAGAACAAGAGATGCCGAAAAATTATTCGAAGCAATCTCTCCTTCACAATAGTCCTTAATCCTCTCTCTCTCTCTCAAAGATTGTAAAGCACTCTTTGTTTTGAGATAATTTTACAACTAGCATGCATCACCCTTTTATAAGCCCTTGGTAACCCATACATGGAAGACCAATATATATGAAAACTTCCAATATAAATCAATCATATATTTAATGGAAATCCAATCATAATTAGCTTACCATAATTGGAAACCCAATAATATGGAAAGCTACTATATGAAGGGTCCAATCATAAATATATAATCAAAGTAAATATGGAAATCCAATCATATATTTCGTTACCATATATGTGCCAAAATAAAATCCATGCACTCTCCAAGCTTCTCCGACACACGGATGGCGCTCGTCGCTCTCCGGGGTATTCTCCACATAGGTGGGAACCCCACCCACTCCAACAGCAACCTCAACGCGCACCGCAAGAAGAGCTTGAGTCAGAATCAGAAATTTGGCATCATTTTAGCGGAGTTTACAATGAGCGTGCAAGTGACGATATCAAAAGAAGATACTCCACTAAAGTTCTTATTGTAAGTTTGCATTGTAGGAAACGATTAAAATGGGACCATAGCCATGGTATAAGGAAGCTACGCAAACATTTAAAATCATGTATCAACATCTAGTAATCTTGTATGATTCATTAATCGCAGTTTATGTACGTTAATGTACTAGTAATCTTGTATGAGTCATTAATTCATTCATTACAATTTATGTAGTAGTAATCTTATATTAGCCATTAACTTCCAAATTACGCAAATCTTGTTTTATTCATTAATTTTTAAATTATGCAAACGCAGCAAATCTTGTATTGAAAAAAATTCTTGTAATGTTGTACATTAACTTTTACTTTCTAATTTGTAATTTTTTAAAACCTAAATGGTAGAAAGTAAAATAATTTTTGTCTACCCATTAATTTTTACTTTCTAATTTTTTTTGGAAAAAATTCTTGTAATGTTGTACAAACTTTTACTTTTTAATTTGTAATTTTTTAGACCCTAAATGGTAGAAAGTAAAAGATTTTTTTTGGGTTTTTTCCCAAAAAAATCGGGTGGCCCGGTCTAGCACTGAACCGGCCCGGCCCGACCAAACCGAGCCATGGGTTCGGGCTGGGTCCATCTTTCTCTCCTACGAGCCAATCCGGCCCGGCCCGCTGCTCCGACCGATCTAAGCCCGACCCGGTCAAACCTGGGCCTGGGCCAGCCCGGCCCTGTAAACACCTTCAGTCGAGACTACCATGTCCCCCCACTCCGCACAATGGTCCCAGCCCCCTGCTAGCATGACGACCCATGCTCGTCCAACGGAGGGGCCGCCACGTGGCGAGGCCTTCGCGGTCCACCCGGCTTGTAAGGGAGCATTGTTCTTGGTTTATAATTATGTTCATTATCTCGATTTATTGCTACAATTTATCACAATAACATAAAATAAAGGGTAATTAGCGTTTAGCTCCTGCATTTTATACCAGGAGTTTTAAGTCCTAGTATGTCCAAATGAAAAATTTAGATCAAGAATTTTTTATTTGGGTTTTTTTTTTTTATTATATCTTGAATATGAGTACAAGGACAACAACCAACACATACACATTAGGGATTACTCTTGATTTGCAGCCGACGTTGTTTGTGGGATGGCTGACTGGTCAACGTATCTGCTCCTATTTTTAAGCCTAATTTGTTCGTGGAATGGTGGTTGCTCTCCTTTTTAAAGAGAGCAACAACACTTAAGTGAGAGAATAAGAAGATCGGATAGGACATAATTCTATATGAGAGAGAGAGAGTTTCATCAATAACAACAGACACTTTTGTATTGGCACTAGTTCGAATGTCTAAGTAGCATGCCAGTGTTTGTCACAAAAGGAGGTGACGAAGAGTTTTTTTGTTTTTGTTTTTGAAGTTTTTTTCGAATTTGCTGGTTCTTGAAAGCGGATTGATAGAAATATTGGACGAATTTCGGTTTCAACGACGGTGATCTTCGTCACCCCAACATGCAAAATATGCTAACTATGTTAGCAAAACTCTTACCAGTGTTTACTCCTTACTTTTAACAGCTTTGTTGCAGTCTTAATCAATGTTGTAAAAATCGGACCGGACAGGCGGTTGGACCGGATCCAACCGGTTTAAACAAAAAAATCGGTCCGATTCGACTAAAATCGGGTCTTTTAAAGAACAGTCGGTTTTTTGTCAAAACCGGGTTCAACCGGTTCACAATTGAACCGGCCAATTTTGGTTATTTTTTATTGCAAAAAAAATTAAAATAAATTATTATGTGAAATTTGGACCATTTGATTCTTTATTTGGTTTTAATCGACCTTATAGTTGTAAAATTAAACCAAACTAACATACTTATGACCAAACCAAACTAAACAAAGAAGTAAATATGAATATTTTACCTATTTGAAACAAACTAAACCAAGTCTATTGAACTCCAATTGAACCCCGGTTAAATCTCGGTCCGACCTATATCAAAAAATTTCGGTTCGATCATCGGTCCGATTTTTAAAACATTGGTCTTAATAGCGGTTTTCACCGCTTTCCCACTATTTCAGCAAGCTAGACTTGCTAGATTGTAATTCAGTTTTCTCATACTTGTACGAGATTTTCAAAAATATCTACAACATGTTACACTGGCCCATTTACGTGTACGTATAGAATACATGAAACTGGTGGCAACAAATATACGATGGGTAGTTAATTTCTAGTAACTGATACTTGTACTAAATATAAATATGTTATAGACAATTATAAATTCTAATTATGTAAAATAGAAAATTAAAGTATGAATTGAAAAAAAAAATCATCCACTTATAGGGCTTGTCCTAAAGATAAACTATTTGATGGAGAACCAATTAGTTTTTTTTGGTTAGTTTAGATATACATTATTTTTTACCTCTTTTTATCAAATTATGATTTGAAGTTATCTCAAGGATAAATCTTTAAAGATTAACTTTATATTCTTTTTGTTTATTAAAATTATATAAATAGTTTGTAAGTTACTGCATTATTAATGGAAGAATTGAAGAATGAATCGAAAAATTTAATGCCAAAATCCTAAATCTTTTTTGTTACCTTTTATGCTCCCGACATGGACACCGAATTTGATTTCAATTACAAAAGTCTCATCTTCGAAATTTAACGCAACACACACATTTCCAAACTCGGACACTTATGTAATTATATTATTACAAATTGATGGTTATATTTTTGTATCTATTATAATTTTATGAAAAATTGATAATAGTTGGTTGTTGGCTTATCTTTTAAAGGGCTTCCTTGTCAAATTGGTCATATCTATAATTTCATACAAATTATATTTTCTTTTGAATGTCCATTCCGCATCACTATTGCTCACTCATAGTAAAAACATTGGTTATTATCTTAATTTATTGTTACTGTACTCTAATCTGTCAAAAATCTCGTGGAAGTCCGATTTCCTCAGAGAGAGAGAGAGAGAGAGAGGAGAGAGAAGAGAGAGAGAGAGAGAGAGATTTAGGCAAGAACCTTCCAAAATAGCTTATAACTCAGAATTCGTACAACAGAAATGAGAGGGTTATTTAGTAATAAGATCTCATATAATATGTAATATTAGAATTAGAATTTTTAAATTGTCCGTCATTAGAATTTGAATCTCGACAGAACTCAAAATTGGTAACATGAAAACTAAAAATGAGGCCAAAATTCTAATGTCAGATAATTTGAAAACTCAAACTCTAATATTACATATTATATGAAAACCTTATTACCAAATGACCCGAAATGAAAATGTGAAGATGCCTACGTCCATGACACCGAGTACAAAGTTTTGCACTTACTCCTTGACACATTCTGTTTCCAAACAGTAGCAAACGTCATTAATTTGTTGTCTTAGCCATATTTCTAGCGTTTAGTTTACTTCGACAAAACCAATCTACAAATAGTTCCTAATCATGCACAGACAAACTAGCAACCACAAATGTGGCAGAACAGTAAATATAACTTGCTAATAAGATTAGACAGCAGTAAAAATAGCGAAACTGCTAGCGGAAGATCAGTGGATAGAGCCACAGAGAGCATATTATTCTTTCTATTTATTTGGTGGGATCGAGTTAGGGACAATGGGCCCAACAGACATGTAATACAACGTGCACTAAGTTCCGTACGTATCGTCGGACATCTCCCAAAAAAAAAAAAGAATCTGTTAAAGAATAAGTAGTGAAACCTGTTGTAAATCGCATGTTGTGCGATAACGATCATCATTGCTCAAAACGAGATTCGACCGTATCCGTTGATTTGTTTCTAGGAACCAACAAGTTCGAAAGAACTTTTAGAATATTTTGTCGTATTCCTTCGTGGACAAGCATTGACGTGCTAGTACACTTTCGAATTAGCGCTGATGTGCTGATCAAAAGCACGTGATGCTAAATACCCTCTCTTCTGTCCAACATTAAAATTCTCCCCTAACAACTAAGTTGTGGAGCTACCTTGTATATAATGGAGCAATCCCCTAATCAGTAATATATGTCAACTAAGTTCGTGGATGAACCTCGTATATAATGAAACAATCCCCTAATCAGTACTAACTGCCCACTAAAATCGTTGATGGATTATCGAAAAATAACTTTCTAATCAATCAAGGAGTTACGAACAATAACTCCCTAATGAATAAGGTGATTACAAACTGATCCAGCTGCAACAAAATTGTAGTGTTACTAATGCAATTCCACTGCCATCAAAGTACCACTTTACGTCATTCGTCTACGTCCGAACTAGATCTCTTTGAACTTAGCCACTAGTAGAATAAATGATTGTAGTAAAATTTGAACTTTTTCCACTAGTAAAATCTTTTCCAGGTATTATTTCGAGACGTTCCGCATATGAGTCCCTTCAAATGGCACTTATTGCTATTGATTTGATGATCTCTGTAGGACGCGGTCAGCAAAAATTAATTATTGGAAACAGATAGACTGGAATAACAACAGCAGCCTCATATACTATTCTCAAGAATCTCAACCAAAAAGAAAAAAAATATATATATAATTTGTGTTTTTTAAGCTATTGGATCATACTAACTGCTTAGAACTACCACATTTTATGTGTAAACGTTCATAAATAAAAGCTTAACCATTAAAATACACCAAATCACTAATGACCAAACCCAACAAAATACTACTGACACTTGGCCACGTTTTTATTTTGGGTCGAAGAAATTGTTGTTTGAGCACAGTCGACTACAGAGCTACTGCCAAATAGTAGATGTACTTGACTATATTGCTAACGACATTCCTCCAAAGAAGAGGACAACATATAAATTGAGTATATATCAAAACGCAAAGGAAACACATTATCAATATCAAGGCATGGACAGAAAATACGTTATGCAAAAACTACATTAATGACCTATTTTCAATAAGAAAAAAAAATCTTTTGAGTCAAAATGGGAAATTTAGGACGAGAAACCAATAATATAGACATTTTATTACCTAAGTTGTTAATATTTTGATGGATGCATGTTCGAGTAACGAAATATTTTTTTAAAAATAATATATTTTTGGAGTAAAATTGTTTACATTTTAACCCTTTCCGCGATCCTACCTAAGAGGAAATCTCATGACACTGTACAATATAGACGCCTCATTACCTAGGTTGGGAATTTGGTTCTAAAAATTTCTTTTTCAGAGGTAAGGTATTAATAATACATAGAGCAAGAAGTTCGTTGATATAATTTTACAAAATATAACTCAAAATAATTGAAGATGAACAAAAATTCTTTCCTTAAGAAGTGTTTGGTACGCGGAATACTATATAGCTGGGTATTATATATTCTTTGAAATTTTAAAAAAAGGAATTAAATTGCCTAAAAAGTTTATATTTCCATGTTTGAACATATAAATATTCTCGGGAATATGTAGCATATAAAATATATATAATATTTTTTTATTGATGATTAAATATATCTAATAGTTATTATTCTTAGTTGGTGGCTTTTATAGCGTAGTTGGTTAGGACGATATATTAGTATTCAAGAAAATACAATTCAAATACTATTGATACCATAGTTCTACTACTTATAAATTAATTTTTCAAGAAAGTACGTACATCGTAACTAAGTTTGACAATTATGTGAAAGATAACAAGTTTGAAAAGTTTGCAAAAACAAATATAAAACGCCATAGTCTATGACTGTGTTAGTGATTTGCACAAAACTCACCAAAGGCTATGTTAAGTTTTGTGGTTTTTAATTTTAAATTTTTCTATATAAGTCATTTATATTTTTATGATTTACATTTAAATCTTTTTTTCAATTTGACCGCATCAATACGCGTACAGGTTTGGCGTCCTATTTGAAATAAATTATTTTGTAAATTTTTGCATATAAGTTGTTATATTTTCATGATTTGTATATAAATATAGTTTTAATTTGACCGTACCAATAGATGCTTACATCTTTCCATACAGATCTCGTATCTCGAAGAGACCTTTGTTGTTGGATCTGCATCGTCAAATTATCCATGAGAGAATATATATTTTTACATAATTTTGCACCACTTATTTGAAATGGCATCCGCAGACCTCACAGACGGGTTTATAAAAGTGTCACAAAACTCTATGAAAATACCCTTACATGGACGCTGCGGAATGACCTAGGTCTTGTCGCGATACGAGCAGGGGCGGATCCAGAAACTAAAACTGGGATTGACTACAATGAATTAGGATGGGTTAATCCATATAAAATAAAGGTTTAATTGCACTTTCATACCCTCAACTATTCCCCTTTTTTAACTTACTACCTTAACTTCTTCTTTTTTTCAAGTTGATATCTTGAATTTTATTTGGACAATAATGTCCCTGCATAAATTCAAAACTACCTCCCAAACCCCCCCCCCCCCCCGGCCACCGCCCCCGCCCCCCCTCTGGCCAGCCACCTCCGCCCCACCCATCCCCCGCCCCGCCCGCAGCAACCCCCACCCTCGCCCTCCTTCCGGTGCCCCCCTTCAGCCCCCAGCAGCAGCGCCCTCCCCCCGCTCCGGCCACCCACCCTCCTCCCGTCGCCCTCCTTTTCCGCCTCCACCGGAGAAGAGGGGGGGGGGGGGGGGGGAGGGGGGGGGGGGGGCATCGCCGGAGAGGGAAGCGAGGGGGGAGAGGGGGCATGGGGAGAGAGAAAGAGGGAGGCAGGGGTAGTTTAGAAATATTTTGGATTTTAGGTATTAAGTTGAAAAACTAAAATAGTTGAGGGTATCGAGTTGTTGAGTAAAAAAGTTTAGGGTATAAAGTTGAAAAAGGAAAATAGTTAAGGGTATCAAAGTGCAATTAAGCCTAAAATAAATCAAAGTTCAAAAACATAAAGTAAAAAAGAGTAAAAAAAAAAAAAAAAATTGGTGGGCTTCACCCCACCCCACCTTATGGCTACATCCGTCCATGGATACAAGCTTCACATGAAAAGATGTGAGTCTGTATGAGTGCGATCATATTAAAAATATACTTATATGCAAATCATGAAAAAATAAAAAGTTATATTCAAAAAAATATTAGAAATATTTGATGTTCGATAGAGTGTTTTCTTAGTTTTATTTATTTATTTTAAACTTATGAAATAATCATCCAATCTAAGGCCGTTTAATCCTCAATATACATCATTAGGGTTGTACATTTTTCTTAATTAATATTATACGAGAGAAATAAATTTGGATTGTAAAGTAGAAATTTTAGGCATTCAAAAGAAACGTCTTTAGGTGGACGTTTTGTTTCTCATTTTAAAAATTTAGCAAATTTTGTACTCTCGGCATAATTTTGTTAAACTTTAATATTTTGTGCAAAAATATACAATAAAACAACAAAAATACTATTTACCTCCTAAAAAAATTTAGGTGATATCTTCTATTATGTAACATATAACATGGTAGCTGGCATAACAAAATTTAACATTTAAATTAACTTTAAAATTTAAATTAATATTAACATTAAATTAACATGAACGCTAACATTAAAATTAACATTAATTTAACATTTATATTAAAATTATCATTAATAAAATTTGATAATTAATTTTTTGGTTAAAATTTGTCATGTCAGATGCCACATAATAGAAGATGATATTACCCAAAAAAAATTGCTGGAAATTGCTGAGAAACCCAATTTCGGGGTTGGTTTGTATGAAAAATCCACCCGCAGGATGTGTTTTATGAAATGCCTAGAATTATATATTTTCACGTTAACTATTCTAAGATTCCCTTTAGATGTTCTGTATTTACAAAATTGCCATCTCTATAATACCATAACTACCCTTCGCACAAACTCAGATTTGGATTGCGATTTTCGTCTTCTTCTTCTTCTTCTTCTTCATGAGAGATCTGAATTCCATTCAGCAGAGATCGCAAAGATCGTTCGTAGTTCACTGTGCTTTTCTTCAGTCGAACTCTGATCATCGCTCGTCATCATCATCGTGGAGAGATTTGAAGTTTTCAGACGATTAGGTCAATTGTGGAGAGAAAATTTTCTTCTTCTTTTCCATAAGAGTTAGCATCGTTTTGAAAGAAGAACGAAAAATCTTGAATTTTTGTTCCTGATAAATTTTTTTCCACAAAAAAAAAGAAAAAGAAAATTAGGTTTTAGGTTTCTATCGACTGTTCTCCATCATTCTTCGTGTTAAAATGACGGAGAATGACCATTCTCCGTGCTAAAACCACGGAGAATGATCATTCTCCGTGCTAAAACCACGGAGAATGGCCTTATCCATGTCAAAATGACGGAGAATGGCCATTCTTCGTGTTAAAATGATTTCGTGTTAAAATGACGGAGAATGGTCATTCTCCGTGTTAAAACCACGAAAAATATTCATTCTCCGTGTTAAAATGACAGAGAATGGTTATTCTCCGTGTTAAAATAACTGAGAATGTCCATTCTCCGTGTTAAAATGAAGGAGAATGGCTCCGTGATAAAATGATTGAAAATGGCCACTCTTCGTCATTTTAACACGGAGAATGGCCATTCTCCATGTTAAAATGACGGAGAAAGACCAATCTCCTTGTTAAATTGACGGAGAATGACCATTCTCCGTCATTTTAACACGAAGAATGGCTATTCTTTGTAAATTTAATAAGGAGAATGACCATTCTCCGTGTTAAAATGACGGAGAATGGTCATTCTCCTTGTTAAATTGACGGAGAATGGCCATTCTCCGTTATTTTAACACGAAGAATGACTATTCTTTGTCAATTTAACAAGGAAAATAACCATTCTCCGTGCTAAAACCACGAAGAATGGACATTCTCCTTGTTAAATTGACGGAGAATGGCCATTCTCCGTCATTCTAACACGGAGAATGGCTATTCTTTGTCAATTTAACAAGGAGAATGACCATTCTCCGTGATTTTAGCACGGACGAATGACCATTCTTCGTGGTTTTAGCACGGAGAATGACCATTCTCCGTGATATTACCATGGAAAATTATCATTCTCATGTATTTTATGTCCAGTTGAAACTTTGAAGGGCCATAACTTTTGACTGAGAGGTCGAAACGAGGTCCGGTTTGTTGCAAAAAGCAGCGTATTTTCGAGGAGCCGGAGATTAACCGCTTCTTTGTTAGACGGTCTTCCAAAATTTTAGAATCGCGAAAAAATGATGTTTTGACCCCCGTTTTAACAGTTTTACCGTTTGTCCGTCTTTTCGAAATTTTTCGACGAGTTTTTGAAGTAAGGTTTGAAGATTTTGGAGGAAAAACCTAGATTAGAAACTGAGCGGCGTACAGAAGAAGAGGAAGTATCGAAATATTTTTTTTAAAGAGTAGGGTTTGAAAGTGTTTTCAATAAATTAGAAGGGCAAAAAGGTTCACTACAACAAAAAACCCTTTTAATGACGCTCGACAAGGAGTTTTAATGACGGTTGATACATAAGCGTTATTAAGTTGAAAAATACCTTTTTTCTATGACGGTTTGGGCTAATTCTGGGCTTTTTATAACGTTTATAAAATAAAGCGTTATTAATAGTTTAGAGCACTGGCAAACTTGTAATTCTTTCATTGTATAAAAGCTAAGTGGGAGAGAGAGAATTTATTTCTCATCCATTTTCTAACCGAGCAGCTCCTCCCCAAACCTCTTCTCCCCCAATTTTTCACTTTTCATTTTCCCTCCTTTTCGGTTCGACTCCAATTTTTCCTCTCCTAAACTCCAGATCTACGCAAAGGTGGACGCGACGATGGTGGTGGTGAAGAGGCTGAAGAAGGTCGGGGTCGGGAGGAGGGAGTTCGAGCAACAGATGGAGGCGATGGGGAGGGTGCGGCACGAGCATTAGGAGGCGGTGGTATGATCCTCAACTTCAACTCCATTCTAGTTCGATTTTCGACTATTTTCTCACTTTTATCATCTGGGCAGCGCTTGATTCAGTAGATTTGAGTGTTTTATTTTGGGAAAGATTTGATTTTTCCCCCCATAGGGTTAGGGTTAGGGTTTGTGTTGTTTGTTCTCGTTACGTTTGTGTCTCGCACCCAGTTATATGTCCAGGTTCATCTAGCTTACCCCGAGCGCCTCCGACGGCACCGTCGCGTACAGTAGCGTGCCGACGACGATGCCCAAGGCTCCGCCGTCGTCCTCGCACAGCTCGGTGTCGACGTTCTCGCCGACCGCGTGCGGGGAGGTCGAAGCGGAGAGGGGCTCCTCTTCGCGGGTGAGCGACGAAGAGGACGGCAACGTGAGGAAGAAGCTCAGGCTTACGAAGGAGCAGTCTGCTCTTTTGGAGAAAAGGTTCAGAGAACATAGCACTCTCAATCCAGTAACGCTCTACTTAGCATATATATTGTTCTGATAGCTTTCTTTTGTGCCTCTTTGGCATGTATATTATTTTATTTGTATAGGAAGTTTATTATTGAATGAAATTCCTTGGATTCGTGATGAAATTTTGTTGATTCACTAGTAGTGAAATTTGAATTCTATTGTTGTGTATGCTATTATTATATGGATTAGGTGTTAACAGAGTGCAATTGGATTCTTTTGTAGATTGTGTGTCAACATAGAAGGTTCTTAATCTGCAAATATGCTCTCGCGCTAGCTGAACAAGTATGTGCTCCTTGGTAACTGCTCTCCTAATTTCTCTTCTAATATTGAATGAAATTTAGATTCTCTAATATTTTGTGTGGTCCATCACCTTCAATAATATTGTCCCAGTTATTAACTTGAATTGGTTTAGGATTGTAAAAGAACTACATTAGTATCCAGTTGGGATATCGAGCTTCGGGTAAATGTGATCCATATACCTTCAGAAGAGCTAACAGTCAGTTTGCAGGGAAAAAAAAATATGTGACAATGTTTAGACTTCTTTTGATAGTTACATTCATAAATAATAGAATCTTTTGGTTATCTCCATCTTGCTTACTGGTGTTCTTAGCATATATATTTTTATTTCTTTTAATTTTGTTTCGCTTCTTGTAACCTAGTTTATGTTTATTCTGCTTCTGAATATATAATGAACAGCTTGTGCTCTTTGCGGCTTGGAAGAGGCTTCTCCCATGACTGTGACTCGGTCTTTCCTCTCCTAAAGTTTGGGTAACAAGTCTTCCACACAACTTAACATGGATTTATTTAAGTTCAGTTAGCTGCCTTAGTTTCTGCTCTGTGAGCTTTTACTTGTGTTAACAAAGTATATATTAGTCTTGGATAAGACCAGTTTTATTCTCATTTAGTTGATTTACCTTTTACTTTCATCTATGTCATACTTCTGTACTTGTAAATTGACCTGAGTTACTACGGACCATAATATAACTTGAATGAAAGAATGAGCTATTTTACATATGCCAGAAAAAGCAAATACATTACATGGTAACAACTATGTGTTTGTGGTGAATCCTTGGTTGTAGAAATTGGAGTATTGGTGGCATAGATTTTAACATGGTATTAGACCAATTACAGTTTTATTTATTTAGAAGGTTCAAATCATGAATGACATATTTTAAATTGGTTGAAAAAAAATAATTCCTTTCCCTCTATGTTGGGACTACATAAATGTTGGGACTACATAATTTTTTCCCTCTATGTTTTATTGCTTGTGTTTCAAGGACTTACTTGCTTATTGGTTCATAATTTTTTCTTGACCGGTCTGGATGGCTCATTGGTTGGAGAGTTTCCTAGGTACTGTTATCCCTAACTATAAGTTATATGTTGGTGCTGCTTGAGAAGTTTGATGCTGGCTGCTCAGCTTCCAATGTAATCTTTTTTAAGCTTATTCATGTTGATTTAAGAGAATGTACTGTCAAGTTTATTCATGCTTCCAATGTAATCTTTTTTTATTTTTTTCAGCTTTCCTTCTTTCATATGTGGACCAATCAATTGCAAGAGACATTAAATTCAAACAAACGAGGATACTGCTTTTTTCCATAAAGATTTTAGCAGTTGGAGGACCTTTAGTCCCTGGTAGTCCAACAGAGCTCTGGGTGCAGATTTTTTGGTAGTTGTAAATGTATATATGTATTTGTAAATGTATATATGTATTTGGATATTCTATTTTGAGAATGTAATGAAGATGTTGATATGTACTCTATTTTGAGAAATGTAATAAAGATGGTGATATATAATGTTAATTTGATTTTTAGGCCTGACAATTATATGGACTGATTTGGATGTGCTAATTTGAATAGTATAAAGTGTTATAAATGTGCTGCATTGAGCCTATACATGTTATCTATTCATGACGTTTTAAAATTGTTCTGAATTGTGCACTATATATTAACTATTCATAACGCTTTTATAGAAACTATTCATGACGGTTATTTTATGACGCTTTTGAAAAACATTTATAACACCCGTTTTCATGACGGTTGCTGTGAAAAAAAAAAGCGTCATGGTTCGTCATTAATGACGCTTTTTAGCCGTCATTAAAAGGGTTTTTTGTTGTAGTGGTTGTTCAGAACCCCCCTTTATATATTTTTTGCTAATTCTGGACACGCGATAAAATGTTATTTTGCGGTAGATTTTTCATAAAACTTTTACAATTTTTGGACATTTCATAAATTTATCCAAAAAATTGGACGACAAATAACATAATTGATAAAATAATATAGAGAAACGACCTGTTGGACCAACACAGTCGTGGAAGTGATCATCCAACGTGGTCCAGCATGGAGGATACTATGAACATCAATCAAACATCGATTTGAAAACAAATAAATCGAAAATCAACTTCCAAGTAAATAGGCTCAACTACAGAGACTCTTTACTGTACTTATTATAAGATGTCTTGAAAACGACTCAAAATTAAACAATTTAAGTCGTTTGTATATGCTCCATTAATTATTTTAAAAAATTAATTATTTAACTACCTAATATAATTTGTTTGTAACTAAATAAATCTAAATCAAGTAGTTAAGATGGAGAGTATTTTTTGTTGTCCAAGTTTAATTTTTAGTAACGACAGTGTCCATAATAAATTTATATCTAAGTAGTAGAGGACAAATTTACCGACAAAACTAAAAGAAAGGTTGGAACCTATTAATATTGAAGATTCAATGAATGAGTTGTGAAAAAGTAAAATTTTAGCCTAATCGAGAGCCATTTAAATGCGTCGAGAACACTATTATATCGTAGTCAAATTGGAATTTGAGTTCGAGTTTAAATTCGAATTAAATAAAATTTAGGTCCGAACGCCCACACAAGCAAAAAGTACAGACGGCTCTTACTTTTAACAGTGCGCACGTGTGCTGAGAGAAACGGACAACTGGCTCCTCGAACATATAGGCGTAAAACACGAGCAAAGGAACACGTGGGAGATGTCGCCGCACGTGCAGAGAAGGTAAATGTTAAACTCTTATGAAGATTAAAGATCATATTACAGTTTCCAGTTAGAAAAAGACTATTTTGTCCGTCCGTGGTGCTGGTCCGTACTGGCACGTGTCCACGTGGCTGACAATCATTTTCTTCTGCTAACATGGACATACGCAGACGGGGGAGTCAATGGACGCCTGCCACGTGGGGACGGACCAGAGTGGACCAGTCCTGTGGGCGGTCAAAATAGCAGCATCCTTCCAATTAATATTAGTTGTAAGGGTGGACATACGATTCAAGGACCAGCAGCTTCGACTCAATCTGAATCACAAAATATTCAAACGTGTCGATTTCTAAAGTTTAAAATTTAAACGGGACAGTTCGTATGACATTAATGGGATTAGATGGGTCCTATTTCTAAAATAAACGGGACATTGGTGGACCTGTTTCTAAGGGTCTTTATTTATTTTTTTAAATCAGGGTCTTTACTCCTTTTATCAATTTCTAAAAAAAATTTGTTCTTATAGTCTATAGATAATAGAACATGTTATAGTTTGGTAAACAAATTCTGAAAATTTGGATAGACAATAGTCATGTTTTGTTCTTATAGATAATAAAATATATGAAAATGTTTATTGTTATAGTTTCTGTAAAAAAAAAAGTTACCTTTTTTTGATCCCTTTGGACCCGTGGGTCGGCCTGGTTCAGACGCATTTTGAACGGGTCGAGTCTGGTCCGGTTTGAATATTTTTTGGCACTGTCCTGTCCCGCCAACAGGGCCGGCCCTGGCCCAGGGCGGCCAGGGCGACCGCCCAGGGCCCCATAAAATTTGGGGGCCCAAAAAAATTAATTTAAATGTATATATATATTAGTAATCTTATATTGAAAATAGAACTAATATATAATATGATTCTCCTTTATCACAAAATATTTGTGGTGTATTGGTAGTTTGTTATACTTGTACATAAGAGGTCCTAGGTTCTAGTCTTGGTTGTATCATTTTTAGTTCAATTTTTTTATATGGCTTAATTGCTAATTGCTACCCTCAACTATCACACTTTTTCAAGTTGATACCCTAAACTTTTTTTCGTAACAGATTGATACCTCAACTATTTTTTTTTTCAACTTAATACCTAACATTTTAAAAAACCCCAAAATACCCTTATCCCTTCCCTCCCTCCACCCCCTCCCCCACTCCGGCCACCCCCCCTGCTAGCTCCGGCCAACGCCGACCCTCTCCGCCGCCTGTTCCCGCGCCCCTCCAGCGCACGCGGCCACCCGCGCCCCTGGTCCAGCGACCACGCCCCTCCGCGGATCCCCCGACCGCCCTCCGGCCAGCGCCGTGCCGACCCAGCGCGCCCCCTCGCGCACACGGCCGACCGGCCTCCCGCCGACCGGGCCACCTGAAGCGAGCAGGGGGGGTTGGGGGGGGGGGGAGCTGCGGCCGTAGGGGGGGGGGGGTCGAAGCGAGCACGGGGGAGGGGGGTTAGGGGTAGGGGCATTTTTGTCCAAAATAATGTCTGGGTATCAAGTTGTTACAAAAAAAAGTTTAGGGTATCAACTTGAAAAAGTGTGATAGTTGAGGGTAGCAATTAGCAACTAAGCCTTTTATATTATATATGTGCCCCATTTTAAAAATTTGCCTAGGGCCCCCACTAACTCAGGGCCGGCCCTGCCCGCCAACTAACGAATTCGGTCCGGTTCCATCAAATTTGGGCCTGGTCCGACTCGTGTGCAGTCCTAATTAGCTGGTCTTTATTTTATGGATTTTGTTAACGTGTGTTTTAAAAATATATTAATAATATACTAATAAATATATATGTTATACAATTTTACATGATTATTCTTACCAGCATCTTTATCAATGCACATTTTATATTTATTATCCATTTTAAGTAAAAGGTTGATTCACTAATAAATGTGTTGTTAAAAATATTATATAAAATACATATTTATTAGTATATTAACATGTATTCTTAGTACACATATTAACATAATCCTTATTGTATTTTAGAATATTTCCACCATTTTCTAATTTTATTTTTCACTAAAATTGGAGCTTTAGACTATTAGCACCAAAAGTTACAGTTGGAAATTCAGAAGCATCTCCATAATACGGATCTAGGTTCAATAAGGATCATTTTGAAATGTATGATAAAAATTAATCAAAAGCCAATGGACTTCCTATTTAAGTTTGTTTCTTTTTTACGTGCTATTCGTACCTCCAAAATATTTCTCCAAACTTTCTCCTAATATCTGACATGTCAAATCTAACCCAAAAAATTAATTATCTAACTTTTTAATGTTAATATTAATATTAATGTTAATTTTATGTAAATGTTAATGTTAATAATTTTATTTTTAATTTTTAATTTTTTTAATTTTAATTTAAATGTTAATATTAACATTAATGTTAATATTAATTTAAATTTTAACCTTTAGTGTAAAGTTTAATATTAATATTAATTTTAACTTTAATTTTAAAATTTGCTTTGTCAGCTGCTATGTTAGACACACATAAGCTGCCACATAAGGAATGATACTTTGTAAGAATATTTTGGAGGGACAAATAACATTTTTTTTAGTAATATATACACATAATGAATAGTACCATGTTATTGCATGAAAAATCTGTATATTTAAAAACTTACGGATTAGTATCTCGAACAATATCAATATTGAAGAACTAAGGCCTCGTTTGGTACACTGTAATGTAATCGTAATCGTAGTGTAATTAATTTTTTTTATTTGATTACATTGCGATTACGATTACATTACAATGTACCAAACGGGATCTAACTCTCTACTAGCATATACATGGAGTTATGCCATAAATTTAAAAATATATATTAGTTATATTATAATTTTAAGATTTTCTAATCAAACAACATAGTAAATTTGTCTTCCATAGCTTTTGCATAAATAATTTTTTTTAGATTTTTGAATGGTGTCATCCTTGAAATGACTAGTTTGAGCTAAACAAGTGAGGATTATATCTAATTGTAAGCTTCATCCAAGTTGAATTTTTCTTCTTATTCTAAAGAGAGTATTATTTTGATAATTTTCTCCATTAAGAATGAGTTATGCTCGCTAGTTTTTTTTTTCTTTTCTTTTTAATGATTTGTTAATGAATAAAAAAAAACCCTATGGTTTGTATATGATTTAAAGAAGGGATAATTTAGCAAATGCCCCCATTCTAAATGTTGAAATTAGCATATACCCCCACTATTTTATTTATCTAACAAATACCCCCATTTTTGATATAAAATAATAAAAATTTAAGATATACCCCCACTCTTTTACATAGGAGTGGGGGTATTTGCTAAATAAAATAAATAGTGGGGGTATATGCTAGTTTTAACATTTGGAATGGGGGTATTTGCTAAATTATCCCTTTAAAGAATGACTAAGAACAGTAGAATAATTTTAAGAGAATAAAATAATGTGAAATGGAAATTAACCAGGCTGGCTAGATATGTAACGTGTCATGTAAAGAAGTGCTGCCATGTGTTAGTTATGGGGCGGTGGGAAAGGTCGTTGAGATTTTTGTTATTGTACACAACAGAAAAATAATGTATATACAATTAAAAGACTCAAAAGTTATTGTTAATCATTCCCCTTTGTGATTTTTCTTTTACGGTTTTTTTTTTTTTGGCGGGGGGGGGGGGGGGGGGGGGGGGGGTTGGGTTAAATCAATTAATTCCTAAACAATGAAAATAAATGGTGCAGATTTTGAAATAAAGTCAATTCAATCGACTAATCAGTAATCATATCACATACCATCCACCGATTTTGTTATCATACAGAATCATGTACTTTTTCTCTACAATGTCTTCCTTTTTCATTACTTCATTATTTTCATATCCCTCTTCCTTGTTCGATCTTCCTTAACAAATTGTACTAAATTCTCCTTATATGTAAGTTCGATCATCAACTTATATAGTCCTATAGACTATTAGAGAGCACTCTTAGGGTATCGATGATATGTCTCGACACTTGGTACGACATATTGGGTTCTAGCTTGTCCTATGGATATAAGTAAGTACATAACGAGGACACTGAAACAGGACAAACCAGAGGGTTAGTCATGGTTCATCACTAGTTATATCTTGCAATCATGACCACGTTTGTGTTGGGAAAGAAGCGCGAAAACCTTTCCCCAAACCGGAGAGTACCTGCGAGAGGACCGAGCAATACAACGCACGAACCCAAAAACAACCACACAAAACAATCCACGCAGACAGAGAGAATTTTTGACGTGGAAAACCCTTGCGGAAAAAAACCACGGGACGATCGGAGTCCAACCCTGAGAAGCCTCCACTAATGGAATAGAAGAATTACACCCTCTACAAACTCCTCCCGATCCAAATCGGATCCCCACAACACTCAGAGATAAGAACAATGATTACAAGGCTACGAAGAGCGAGAACGACGAGTAGAGATTACCCGAACACGATCTCCTTCGAATAGCGACCTTCAATCCTCCGTCTTCTTCTCCGAAGTTGCAATGGCAATCTTGCCTCCTTCCTCTCTCAAAGTTGTGTTGCTTTTGCGATAATGTTGTCCTAATGAATTAGGGTTGGGAAATCCCAATATAACTCCCTAATCCCGCAGCAAACCTGAACCGTTGGATTAGATCCAGTGGTGAAAAGTCACCCTAAAATCCGCTTCAGCCCCGACGACACAGAATTCGGCCAGAACTCTGTGTCGAGCAAACATCACCTAACGCCAACATTCTGGAACGGCCAGACCGAGTTCGGCCAGAACTCGGCCTGGGACCGAGTTCGGGCCGAACTTGGCAGACCCAGTCCAGAATCTCCTTCAGGAGCAGCAGCAGCAGCAGCGACTCCGCGTCGCCTACTTCCCGAGCTTCTTCGACACACGAACGGCGCTCGTCGCACTCCGGGGTCTTCTCCACATAGGTTGGGAACCCCACCCACTCCAACAAATCTCCCCTTCACAACTATGGGAAGGATGTCGTCATGCCGACGACCTGCCTGCAGTACTCAAACTTCCCCCTTGGTAGAATCTTCGTGAACATATCAGCTCCGTTGTCATCTGTATGAACCTTCTCAAGCTCCGCGTCCTTCTTCTCAACCACATCCCGTATCCAATAATACCGGGTCTCGATGTGCTTGGACCGGCTATGAAACGTCTGATTCTTCACAAGGTGGATAGCACTCTGACTGTCGCAAAGCAAAATATACTGCTCTTGCTTCAGTCCCATTTCCTGCAGCAGCTTCTTCATCCACAACAGCTCCTTGCAAGCCTCCGTCGCCGCAATGTACTCTGCCTCTGTCGTCGACAAGGTAACACACTTCTGTAACCGCGACTGCCACGACACTGCTCCTCCCGCAAACATCATCACGTAGCCTGAAGTCGATCGTCTCGTGTCTACATCTTCAGCCATATCAGCGTCGGTATACCCAACCAGCTTCGGCTCGTCACCACCAAAGGAAAGTCTCCAACCAGCAGTGCCCTGAAGATAACGTAGAATCCACTTGACCGCACTCCAATGTACCCTTCCAGGATTTAAAAGATACCTGCTAACCGCACCAACTGCATGAGCAATATCTGGCCACGTACACACCATAGCATACATAAGGCTCCCCACAGCTGAAGCATATAGAACCCGCTCCATATCTTCCTTTTCGTCCTCGGTAGATGGACACTGCTCCTCAGTGAGCTTAAAGTGAGCCGCAAGAGGGGAACTCACTTTCTTCGACCCGTCCATCCCGAAATACTGAAGTACCCGGTGAATGTACTTCGTTTGGGACAAGTGTAGCAGCTTGGACTCTCTCTCTCTCGGCTGATCTCCATCCCAAGAATAGTCTTCGCTGCGCCCAAATCCTTCATAGAGAAGGCCGCACCCAGTTGGCGCTTCAACTCCGCTATCCTAGTGGCATTCCAACCCACTAATAGCATATCATCTACATAGAGCAATAAAATGATAAAATCATCATCGGCAAAATACCTCACAAATACACAGTGATCCGACGTCGTCCGTGCATAACCATGCTCCCCCATAAACGACTCGAACTTCCTGTACCACTGCCTCGGAGCCTGCTTCAGACCATACAAGCTCTTCCTCAACCGGCAGACCAAATGTGACTTGCCCTTCTCACAGAATCCCTCTGGCTGCTCCATGTACAACTCCTCCTCAAGATCACCGTGGAGGAATGCCGTCTTTACGTCCATCTGCTCGACCTCCAAGTCGAGACTGGCTGCTAATGCTAGCACCACCTGAATAGACGAATGCTTGACGACAGGCGAAAAGATCTCATCATAATCCACGCCTTTCTGCTGACCGTAGCCTTTGACTACCAGCCTCGCTTTGTATCGAGGGCGAGTAGCATCATCCGTCTGCTTCACTCTAAACACCCATCGATTCTTCAAAGCCTTCTTGCCCTTTGGCAACCGCACCAGCTCATAAGTGGAATTGGTGTGCAAGGAACTCATCTCCTCCTGTATAGCCTCCATCCACTCCTGCATGTGTTCGTCTTCCATAGCCTCTGCAAAACTTTCGGGCTCTCCCCCGTCAGTCAATAGCACATACTCATCTGGTGAGTATCTCGTAGATGATCGACGATCCCTGTCACTCCTTCTCAGAGGAGCCACTAGTGCTGGCTGTATACCGACAGCCTCCTCCCATTCAGGAACTGCCTCTCCGGCATGCTCATCCTCCTGAGGGACACCCTGACCACCATCAGCAAGCTGATGATCAAGGTTGGGAGCAACTCCATGTACTGGCTTTCCCATAACTGGATCCTCTGCGATGTCCTCTGGAAACTGCTCGAAGCAAAATGACTCTAACTCAGGCAATTCCTCAGCCTCAGAAGGCGTCTCGGAATCCTGGGTGTTGGTCATGGTCTGATCCTCGACGAACACCACGTCCCTGCTTCTGTAGAGCTTTCCTTCCACTGGGTCGTAGAGTCTATAGCCAAACTCATCCCGACCGTAGCCGACAAAGACGCATCGCCTCGTCTTCGGCTCAAGTTTGGTCCTCTCGTCCTTCGGTACATGCACGAAGGCCTTACAACCAAACGCCCGCAGGTGATTGTATGACGGCTCTTTGCCGTACCATACTTTGTCAGGCACATCACCCTGCAAAGGAGCACTAGGAGACAAATTAATAACATAAGCAGCTGTGAGAAGAGCCTCACCCCAGTAACTGCCCGGCAAGTTTGCTTCTGACAGCAAACACCGCACCCTCTCCATCAGTGTCCTGTTCATGCGCTCCGCTACACCATTGAGCTGAGGTGTCTTTGGCGGAGTCTTCTGGTGTCGTATCCCTTGCTCTCTGCAATACGCATCAAAGGGACCGATGTATTCGCCGCCATTGTCGGACCGAACACATAACAACTTCTTGCCCGTCTCCCTTTCAACAGAGGCCTGAAACTCCTTGAAAGTAGGCAGCACCTGATCCTTGGTCTTTAAGGCATAGACCCAAACCTTCCTGGAATAGTCATCAATAAAGGTTACAAAGTAAGAAGCACCACCAAGAGATTTTACCTTCATAGGACCGCAGACATCCGAGTGAATTAACTCGAGCAACGCCGGCTTCCTCGAACTTGGGTGACTTTGGAAAGACACCCTATTTTGCTTCCCAGCTAAACAGTGCATGCACTTCTCCAACTTTGTAGACTTGAGCCCCAGAATCACCTTCCTGTTCACCAAGTAGCTCATCCCCTTCTCGCTGATATGGCCGAGCCGCCTGTGCCACAACTCGGTAGATGCATCACTGACTGCGTTCACCTCCTGTGCCCCCTCTGCGCTCCCCTCCTTATAGTAGAGACCGGACTTCTTGCTCCCTCTGGCAATCACCATCAAACCTCTGGAAAGCTTCCACTGACTGTTCCCGAAGAGACTGAAGAATCCCTCGTCATCCAACCTTTCAACCGACACCAGGTTGAAACGGATATCAGGGACATGACGAACATCCTTGAGAACAAGAACCGCACCCGTCTTCGTTTTCAAATGCACATCTCCATCGGCAACTACCTTCGACACATCTTCGTTGCCCATCTTCAACACGCCATAGTCGCCTGTCGTATAAGTGGCAAACAGTGCCCTATTGTGAGATACATGTGCTGAAGCCCCTGAGTCCACCAGCCAAAAATTGTCATCGCAGGCGAGGTTAGTAATGACCTCATCACTTACGACGATCACATCGCCTCCATGCACCGAGGCCGCCGCTGTAGTGTTCTCTTCTTGCTTCCCCTTGTCGCCCTTCTTCTCTCTCTTCCAAGTGAAACAGTTCCGCTTGATATGGCCCTTCTTACCACAATGGTAACACTCTGAGTCCTCGTACCGACCTTTGGACTTCCTCCTGCTCTTGTCTCTGCCACCACCTGGACCCCTGCTTTTGCCCCTTCCGCGGCTCTCTGAAACAAGTGCCTCTGAGTGGTGGAATGTGGATGAAGTGCCCTGAGAACGTCTTCGCATCTCTTCATTTAACACCCCGCTCTTGGAAAACTCCAGACTGACCACGCCCTCTGGAGCAGAAGCGATCATAGATACTCGTACGGTCTTCCACGAGTCTGGCAATGTACACAGCAGCCACAGTCCCTGAACTTCATCGTCGAACTTGACTCCCATAGAAGATAGCTGGTCAACCATGCCCTGGAACTCACTCAAGTGATCCGAAATAGATGCCCCATCCTTGTACCGCAGACCCATCATCGTTCGGATCAGGAACAACTTGTTTACCCCGATCTTCTTCGCATACAAGGATTCCAGCTTATCCTACAACGTCTTCGCGTGCTCAATATTGGCAACGTGGTTGTACACGTTCTCGTCCATAAACTGCCGTATGTACCCACATACCTGTATGTGCTCGAATGTCCAGTCCTCCTCGAATTTATCACTGGACTTCTCGGATGCAAACACAGGTAGATGCAGCTTCTTGACAAACAGTAAATTTTTCATCTTGCTCCGCCAATAGTGATAATTGGTGCCGTTCAGGTTCACCATGCGTACCGGCTTCGCGTCCATCTCTCCTCTCAGGTTTCTCTGTCAACTACTGACACTCCTTTGAACCCAAAGCTCTGATACCACTCTGTTGGGAAAGAAGCGCGGAAACCTTTTCCCAAACCGGAGAGTACCTGCGAGAGGACCGAGCAATACAATGCAAGAACCCAAAAACAACCACACAAAATAATCCACGCAGACACAGAGAATTTTTGACGTGGAAAACCCTTGTGGGAAAAAACCACGGGACGATCGGAGTCCAACCCTGAGAAGCCTCCACTAATGGAATAGAAGAATTACACCCTCTACAAACTCCTACCGATCCAAATCGGATCCCCACAACACTCAGAGATAAGAACAATGATTACAAGGCTACGAAGAGCGAGAACGACGAGTAGAGATTACCCGAACACGATCTCCTTCGAATAGCGACCTTCAATCCTCCGTCTTCTTCTCCGAAGTTGCAATGGCACTCTTGCCTCATTCCTCTCTCAAAGTTGTGTTGCCTTTGCGATAATGTTGCCCTAATGAATTAGGGTTGGAAAATCCCAATATAACTCCCTAATCCCGCAGCAAACCTGAACCGTTGGATTAGATCAGTGGTGAAAAGTCACCCTAAAATCCGCTTCAGCCCCGACGATACAGAGTTCGGCCAGAACTCTGTGTCGAGCAAACAGCACCTAACGCCAACATTCTGGAACGGCCAGACCGAGTTCAGCCAGAACTCGGCCTGGGACCGAGTTCGGGCCGAACTCGGCAGACCAAGTCCAGAATCTCCTTCAGGAGCAGCAGCAGCAGCAGCGACTCCGCGTCGCCTACTTCCCGAGCTTCTTCGACACACGAACGGCGCTCGTCGCACTCCGGGGTCTTCTCCACATAGGTTGGGAACCCCACCCACTCCAACAAATCTCCCCCTTCACAACTATGGGGAGGATGTCGTCATGCCGACGACCTGCCTGCAGTACTCAAACTTTCCCCTTGGTAGAATCTTCGTGAACATATCAGCTCCGTTGTCATCTGTATGAACCTTCTCAAGCTCCGCGTCCTTCTTCTCAACCACATCCCGTATCCAATGATACCGGGTCTCGATGTGCTTGGACCGGCTATAAAACGTCTGATTCTTCACAAGGTGGATAGCACTCTGACTGTCGCAAAGCAAAATATACTGCTCTTGCTTCAGTCCCATTTCATGCAGCAGCTTCTTCATCCACAATAGCTCCTTGCAAGCCTCCGTCGTCGTAATATACTCTGCCTCTGTCGTCGACAAGGCAACACACTTCTGCAACCGCGACTGCCACGATACTGCTCCTCCCGTAAACATCATCACGTAGCCTGAAGTCGATCGCCTCGTGTCTACATCTCCAGCCATATCAGCGTCGATATACCCAACCAGCTTCGGCTCGTCACTACCAAAGGATAGTCTCCAACCAGCAGTGCCCTGAAGATAATGTAGAATCCACTTGACCGCACTCCAATGTACCCTTCCAGGATTTAAAAGATACCTGCTAACCGTACCAACTGCATGAGCAATATCTGGCCTCGTATACACCATAGCATATATAAGGCTCCCCACAGCTGAAGCATATGGAACCCGCTCCATATCTTCCTTTTCGTCCTCGGTAGATGGACACTGCTCCTCAGTGAGCTTAAAGTGAGCCGCAAGAGGGGAACTCACTTTCTTCGACCCGTCCATCCCGAAATGCTGAAGTACCCGGTGAATGTACTTCGTTTGGGACAAGTGTAGCAGCTTGGACTCTCTCTCTCGGCTGATCTCCATCCCAAGAATAGTCTTCGCTGCGCCCAAATCCTTCATAGAGAAGGCCGCACCCAGTTGGCGCTTCAACTCCGCTATCCTAGTGGCATTCCGACACACTAATAGCATATCATCTACATAGAGCAATAAAATGATAAAATCATCATCGGCAAAATACCTCACAAATACACAGTGATCCGACGTCATCCGTGCATAACCATGCTCCGCCATAAACAACTCGAACTTCCTGTACCACTGCCTCGGAGCCTGTTTCAGACCATACAAGCTCTTCCTCAACCGGCAGACCAAATGTGACTTGCCCTTCTCACAGAATCCCTCTGGCTGCTCCATGTACAACTCCTCCTCAAGATCACCGTGGAGGAATGCCGTCTTCACGTCCATCTGCTCGACCTCCAAGTCGAGACTGGCTGCTAATGCTAGCACCACCCGAATAGATGAATGCTTGACGACAGGCGAAAAGATCTCATCATAATCTACGCCTTTCCGCTGACCGTAGCCTTTGACTACTAGCCTCGCTTTGTATCGAGGGCGAGTAGCATCATCCGTCTGCTTCACTCTGAACACCCATCGATTCTTCAAAGCCTTCTTGCCCTTTGGCAATCGCACCAGCTCATAAGTGGAATTGGTGTGCAAGGAACTCATCTCCTCCTGCATAGCCTCCATCCACTCCTGCCTGTGTTCGTCTTCCATAGCCTCTGCAAAACTTTTGGGCTCTCCTCCGTCAATCAATAGCACATACTCATCTGGTGAGTATCTCGTAGATGATCGACGATCCCTGTCACTCCTTCTCAAAGGAGCCACTGGTGCTGGCTGTATACCGACAGCCTCCTCCCCTTCAGGAACTGCCTCTCCGGCATGCTCATCCTCCTGAGGGACACCCTGACCACCATCAGCAGGCTGATGATCAAGGTTGGGAGCAACTCCATGTACTGGCTCCCCCATAACTGGATCCTCTGTGATGTCCTCTGAAAACTGCTCGAAGCGAAATGACTCTAACTCAGGCAATTCTTCAGCCTCAGAAGGCGTCTCGGAATCCTGAGTGTTGGTCATGGTCTGATCCTCGACGAACACCACGTCCCTGCTTCTGTAGAGCTTTTCTTCCACTGGGTCGTAGAGTCTATAGCCAAACTCATCCCGACCGTAGCTGACAAAGACGCATCGTCTCGTCTTCGGCTTAAGTTTGGTCCTCTCGTCCTTCGGTACATGCACGAAGGCCTTACAACCAAACGCCCGCAGGTGATTGTATGACGGCTCTTTGCCGTACCATACTTTGTCAGGCACATCACCCTGCAAAGGAGCACTAGGAGACAAATTAATAACATAAGCAGCTGTGAGAAGAGCCTCACCCCAGTAACTGCCCGACAAGTTTGCTTCTGACAGCAAATACCGCACCCTCTCCATCAGTGTCCTGTTCATGCGCTCCGCTACACCATTGAGCTGAGGTGTCTTTGGCGGAGTCTTCTGGTGTCGTATCCCTTGCTCTCTGTAATACGCATCAAAGGGACCGATGTATTCGCCGCCATTATCGGACCGAACACATAACAACTTCTTATCCGTCTCCCTTTCAACAGAGGCCTGAAACTCCTTGAAAGTAGGCTGCACCTGATCCTTGGTCTTTAAGGCATAGACCTAAACCTTCCTGGAATAGTCATCAATAAAGGTTACAAAGTAAGAAGCACCACCAAGAGATTTTACCTTCATAGGACCGCAGACATCCGAGTGAATCAACTCGAGCAACGCCGGCTTCCTCGAACTTGGGTGACTTTAGAAAGACACCCTATTTTGCTTCCCCGCTAAACAGTGCGTGCACTTCTCCAACTTTGTAGACTTGAGCCCCGAAATCACCTTCCTGTTCACCAAGTAGCTCATCCCCTTCTCGCTGATATGGCCGAGCCGCCTGTGCCACAACTCGGTAGACGCATCACTGACTGCGTTTACCTCCTGTGCCCCTTCTGCGCTCCCCTCCATATAGTAGAGACCGAACTTCTTGCTCCCTCTGGCAATCACCATCGAACCTCTGGAAAGCTTCCACTGACTGTTCCCGAAGAGACTGAAGAATCCCTCGTCATCCAACCTTCCAACCGACACCAGGTTGAAACGGATATCAGGGACATGACGAACATCCTTGAGAACAAGAACCGTACCCGTCTTCGTTCTCAAATGCACATCTCCAACGACAACTGCCTTCGACACATCTCCGTTGCCCATCTTCAACACGCCACAGTCGCCTGTCGTGTAAGTTACAAACAGTACCCTATTGTGAGATACATGTGCTGAAGCCCCTGAGTTTACCAGCCAAGAATTGCCATCGCAGGCGAGGTTAGTAATGACCTCATCACCTACGACGATCACATCGCCTCCATGCACCGAGGACGCCGCTGTAGTGTTCTCTTCTTGCTTCCCCTTGTCGCCCTTCTTCTCTCTCTTCCAAGCAAAAGAGTTCCGCTTGATATGGCCCTTCTTACCACAATAGTAATACTCTGAGTCCTCGTACCGACCTTTGGACTTTCCCCTGCTCTTGTCTCTGCCACCACCTGGACCCCTGCTTTTGCCCCTTCCGCGGCTCTCTGAAACAAGTGCCTCTGAGTGGTGGGATGTGGATGAAGTGCCCTGAGAACGTCTCCGCATCTCTTCATTCAATACCCCGCTCTTGGCAAACTCCAGACTGACCACGCCCTCTGGAGCAGAAGCGATCATAGATACTCGTACGGTCTCCCACGAGTCTGGCAATGTACACAGCAGCCACAGTCCCTGAACTTCGTCGTCGAACTTGACTCCCATAGAAGATAGCTGGTCAACCACGCCCTGGAACTCACTCAAGTGATCCGAAATAGACGCCCCATCCTTGTACCGCAGACCCATCATCGTTCGGATCAGGAACAACTTGTTTACCCCGGTCTTCTTCGCATACAAGGATTCCAGCTTATCCCACAACGTCTTCGCGTGCTCAATATTGGCAACGTGGTTGTACACGTTCTCGTCCACAAACTGCCGTATGTACCCACACACCTGTATGTGCTCGAATGTCCAGTCCTCCTCGAATTTATCACTGGGCTTCTCGGATGCAAACACGGGTAGATGCAGCTTCTTGACAAACAGCAAATCTTTCATCTTGCTCCGCCAATAGTGATAATTGGTGCCGTTCAGGTTCACCATGCGCACCGGCTTTGCGTCCATCTCTCCTCTCAGGTTTCTCTGTCAACTACTGACACTCCTTTGAACCTAAAGCTCTGATACCACTATGTTGGGAAAGAAGCACGGAAACCTTTCCCTAAACCGGAGAGTACCTGCGAGAGGACCGAGCAATACAACGCACGAACCCAAAAACAACCACACAAAACAATCCACGCAGACACAGAGAATTTTTGACATGGAAAACCCTTGCGGGAAAAAACCACGGGACGATCGGAGTCCAACCCTGAGAAGCCTCCACTAATAGAATAGAAGAATTACACCCTCTACAAACTCCTCCCGATCCAAATCGGATCCCCATAACACTCAGAGATAAGAACAATGATTACAAGGCTACGAAGAGCGAGAACGACGAGTAGAGATTACCCGAACACGATCTCCTTCGAATAGCGCCTTCAATCCTCCGTCTTCTTCTCCGAAGTTGCAATGGCACTCTTGCCTCCTTCCTCTCTCAAAGTTGTGTTGCCTTTGCGATAATGTTGCCCTAATGAATTAGGGTTGGGAAATCCTAATATAACTCCCTAATCCCGCAGCAAACCTGAACCGTTGGATTAGATCCAGTGGTGAAAAGTCATCCTAAAATCTGCTTTAGCCCCGACGACACAGAGTTCGGCCAGAACTCTGTGTCGAGCAAACAGTACCTAACGCCAATATTCTGGAACGGCCAGACCGAGTTCGGCCAGAACTCGGCCTGAGACCGAGTTCGGCCAGAACTCGGCCTGAGACCGAGTTCGGGCCGAACTCGGCAGACCCAGTCCAGAATCTCCTTCAGGAGCAGCAGCAGCAGCAGCAACTCCGCGTCGCCTACTTCCCGAGCTTCTTCGACACACGAACGGCGCTCGTCGCACTCCAGGATCTTCTCCACATAGGTTGGGAACCCCACCCACTCCAACAGTTTGAGCAAAACCTAGCAAGGTGCATTGGATTTTTTTTTTTTTTTTTACAGATTATCACGGTTGATAACGATTTTCGGATATATGATTGGTCCCTCTATCAGAGTTCATTGTATCTATTATTCATTGTATACATGTCGATCGATTACATAGTACATGACATGTATATATATATATATATTTTTACATGTATATATATATATATATATATATATATATATATATATATATATATATATATATATATATATATATATATATATATATATATATATATATAAAATTTCTCTGTCATCATTGGCAAGACATTGTATCCTAGTTATACAAGGTCGTGTCGTCGTACAACGAAGTGATTCATTATATGTAGTATTTTATGGACTCAGTATATTGATGTATTATATTAATTCGGCACGCATGTGGGTACTATGCGACTTTCAACATTGTTGGTATCGTGCACTCCACACCACTAATTTTTTTTATTGTACATAGTGTCGTGGCTATGTCTTATTTTCTTGTGAGTCGATGAGGTCTTGCAAGATCTTTATATGGTTCATATAGGATGATTCACGGAGACATCCATGGTCCAGGGAGCTTGATAAATTGTAGGAGTAACAACTAGTATTCCCACATAGAACATCGTGCGTTAGAGGATCCCTAGTACCATAGCAGCCTCGTTGGCAAGGGTATTAGACCGTGACCCTCTGTCGAGTGTGACACGTATTTTAGTATTATGTATTTATATTTATATCCCCTATGTATATAGCATTGACTTGGGTGGATTCATCTGTCCTTGTGACGGTGTAGAGGCATAGTTACCACTTCGGAGTACGATTGCATTTTTTTTTCTTGTTTGGTGTAGGATAGCAGTTATGTGTTGGAGTAGATCTACGAACACTATTGCCTTAGGTTGTGGTTTCACGAGACGGATCACGAGCTAACCCTCATTATTATCTATGTTATTCATAGATTACTACATTGCTCCACTGCTTAGCCTTGGTAGTCTGTAGTGCTTGGTTATGTTGGGTTCCTCACTTTATTGGATAAATCTATCATCGATCATAATAAGCCACGTGATTAATATAGTTGGAAAAGGATATATTGTTTACTATCTTGCAGTAGTTAGATTTATTTTCTATCAACTATTTCGGGCTGAGTACGATTGGTACCACATGATCATATCATGTTTATCGCTTTCCCTAGAACTATAGATTATTGTCTTTGTCGAATTGCTTGCATGTTGTCTTTGAGTTTACGGTGGAGCTTCCTTGTAGTACTTACTATATATGGTTTAATTCCACTGGTTTTGTTTGACGAAAATTTATAGCTCAGCTAGAGGATATATCCAACCTTTTTGCTTGATAATGCTCACCCGAAGGACCGCGACCCTTGAGCATGTTTGGTTCCTCGTCTTTTGCCCACTTGTAAACATTACCTATATTGTCTATATTATCTTTGGTGCTTAGCAACAAACACGTGTTAGCTTGAGTTATAGAAGTTTTTCCTGCCTACGGGCGATGTGACTATACATGTTACTCGGCATGTAGTGTCTATTTATAGTCATGACCGAATATCGGTGTACAAGTGTACTCCATATGTATAAGCTTCCCTTCGTCTGTCCCCACTGTCACCTCCGGTTTTTGTTATACATATTTTGGTATACGTGTATGTATCTCGGACCCGTATTTCGACTTGTCCGGCTGGCCAGTCTTGGGTTTTTGCATTGGCATGGATTAGTTGGCATTTCATGGCTCGTACGGTCTATTCTGGCTTGGGCATGCATCGGGTTCGGTTGGGTTCGACTGGTTTGGCTTGGTTTGGGTTAGTATGCAAACCCCTACCTACCACCATCCCTCATTTATTAACCCAACAACCCTTCTCTCTCCTCATTTATTTCTCATTACTACTCTTCTTCTTCTTCTTCATTTCTCCACCGACCACCCCAGTAGGCAAGTGCAACATGCTTTCACTTGAGAACCCATTTTGATGGTTCCAATGGCTTCTTAGCATGATTCTTAACTACTTTAGAACTTGAAGATTTTTATTTGGTGCATGGATTCTCGTAGATCTAGATTTTTAGTATTTTTGATCCTCATGGTTTTGATCTTCTAAAACTTGGCTGTTTTCGGAAATGGAGAGTTCCATATGGTGGGAGTTTCGATTTTGCGCAAGTTTGGCTTTTTGAATGGCTGGATTTCATCAAGTCTTCGTCGGGATAGGGCTTCTTGAGTTCTTGAGACCCATGGCTGCTTGTCTCGGCCTTGGGGAGAAGACGAGCCCTTTACGCACACGTTCATACGTGCTCGCGTAGCACTACAAAAATAAGTCATATTAGCGACGAATTTAGCGACGTTTAATTAAAATGTCGCTAATTTCTTTGAATTTAGCGACATATAAATTTGACGTCGCTGTTCGTCACTATGCCCGACGTTCAGCGACGTATTGCGACTTATTTTTTGTAACAAAATGTTACGTCGCATAATAGTCGGAAAACGTCGCTAATTTCTTAGAATTTAGCGACGTTTAGCGATGTTTTGCGACTAACATTTTAATAACAAAATGTTACGTCGCGTAATAGTCGATAAACGTCGCTATATTCTAAGAAATTAGCGACGTTTAGCGACGTCTTGCAATGACGTCGCTAATGTATTTCTAATATACAGATCGGGTTTTCCTTTTCCCCCAATCTCACTCGAAAATTTTCCAAAGCTTTCCTTTTCCGCCCCACCGACTCACCGACGACCGAGCTCCTCCTTCCCGGCGACCCCCTCTCCCCCAGCGACCCCTCTCTCCCCGAGCTCCTCCTCCTCCTCCACCGACGACCAAGCTCCTCCTCCTCCTCCTCCACCGGCCCCCACTTTCCGGCGACCCCCTCTCCCCCGGCGACCCCTCTCTCCCCGGCGACGCCCCTCCTCCTCCTTCTCCTCCACCGTGAGATCCTCCTCCTCCACCACCGAACTCCTCCTCCTCCTCCTCCACCACCACGAGCTCCTCTAAAGGTAAACCCTAACCCTAATTAAGGTGTTTTTCGTGTCCAAAATAGACACGGGTACACAGCACGACCCCGTGTTTACTGATACACTGTGTTCGTGTGGTTTTGGACACTTTGTGTCCATTTGGATCAAAAAATACATATTTTAGATAATGATTTGAAAGTGACGAGTCTCTATGCACAGATCCAACTAATAACGAATTATTGTATTGGTTGAACAGAAGTGACGAGTCTCTTTGAGCTCGGTCAAATGTGCTTTATGTTAGGTCTCTGTCTGTACAGTATGTGGATGTGTCAAATGTGCCTTATGTCCTTAATAATTGATAATAAGTAACTTTTTAAATCAAAATTTTATAAATAAATTGTTAATTCAAACCTAACTAAATTGAAATCGAGCTCGTTAAGCTTGAAATCAAGCTTAATCAGCTTGAAATAAAGTTGAGCGAGCTTGACGAGCTTGAAATCAAGCTTAACGAGCTTGTTTATCAAGCTTGAATCAAGCTTGCTTATCAAGCCAAGCTCAAGCTCAAATCAAGCCAAGCTCAAGCTTAATATAAACAAGCTCGAGCCAAGCTCAAGCTCTAAAATAAAAAAATTATCAAGCTCGAGCTCGAGCTTGAGCTCGATTAATTCTAGTCAAGCCAAGCTCAAGCTCACAAAAGCTTGGCTCGGCTTGGCTCGTTTGCAGCCCTAGTAATTATTCAGTCCCTTAAATAGCAGCCATCACATGTTCATTACTACTGCGCAGTCCACTCCTATGGTTGTAACAATTTCCATTGATGTTAGTATCAGTCGAAGAAAGAGGAATGGCTCAGGTTAGAAGTGGGTATTGGTTTAGCCCGGGTCCTGTACTGCCTATGAGGACAGTCCCTGTCATAATTGGGTATCAATCCACTTACATGAATCTGTCCTGCATACTATAGAGTAGTCCCTCCTTCGCCAGGCTTGTCTTGTCCTTGTGTGTAAGTTAGATGTCCTGTTCATCCCTCTTGAAGGTACTGCATGTCCTTAGTTCAATCACACCCTCAAATGTTCACATCAGATGTGTGTTGAATATCCTGCATTTTGCCTTCACTGCATACATGTGCCTATTGCATTACCTGTCCATCTTGTTGTATAACACACTGCATATCATGTTTCAGTCCACCCTAGGTATGTGTTCAGCCCACATAACCATGGGTATTGGTTATTGGTTTTTACTAGAGTTAAGGATAGGCTAGTGTATAGGTAATTAGGTAAATAGGCCATAGTAATAGTTTTACCTATGTGAATAGGATATTGGTAGGGCAAATACATAGGGTATTAGCCTAGTATATACTAGAATACCTTGGTAAGGCAATGTATGGCCCTAAAAACCTAGGTGTGACATAGTTTGACCAAGTTTGGCAAGGTATTGACCCAGTTGTCCTAGTGTGACCTAGAAATGACTTGGAGACCTAGAATTGACCTACTATATCATGTTTATGATTCTAAAACACCAATTGACATTAATATTCTATATTTAGGTCTTCGAGGTACCGTATCGGATATTGTTGACATTTCACACTACCAAAATAAGTATTGTTGACATTTCACACTACCAAAATAAGTCAAATCAACGACGAAATAAGTCAATCCTAGAGTGTATAGAGTGAGCCTCCCTACTTCCTTCCTTCTCATTCGGGTCATTCAGTCGACTATTCCGCATCATAGGATATCTACCTCAACTTCACCCTAGAGAAGTGTGGAAATATTAATGTTTACCAAGGTTCACAGTAAAGAGAGGGAAAGAAACTACATAGGATACATCATATCTATTACCACTTGTTGTATCATGATTACTTTTACAAGTGTTTAAACGATGTACATGTATCTATCTTACAGAATTATCCTCAAATGGATATGGAGCTGAATTAGTATCTGCGGAATCGTTCGTGGATGTACAACCGTCATCCTGATGACATGTGCGGTGTGTGGGATGAATTCGTAGAGAGTGTACACCAGTTACTGCAGTTTGCCAAGGCGTTCCCTCAGTACATGGACGTTACCAAAATTAAGTGTCCGTGTGTGAGATGTCGTAACTTGAAATATCATCCAGAAGTGGATGTCATGTATCATTTATACTCGAAGAGTTTCACGCCGAATTACTATCAGTGGAGCGAGCACGGAGAACTTGTGTCTTTAGCATCGGAGTACGAGCCTTATGTGGATGTCCACAACAACACTCCTTACGACAATGGATTGGTGAACATGGTTTTTGATGCGGCCGGGCCTAGTTTCGATCCGGATGATCATGATGCACCTGAGGAGGCACAGAACCCCGATGCTGCACAGTTCATGGAGTTGCTGGAGAATGCAAGGACTCCATTATATCCTGGTTGTGAGGATCATTCACCGTTGGAGGTGGTTACAAGATTGTTGAGCATCAAGTCCAATTTTAACATGTCGCAAGATTGCTACAATCGTATTATGGAGTTGCTTATAGAAATATTGCCTGAGGGTGCGAAGTTGCCTAAAGACTTCTACCGGTCTAAGAGAATGGTTAGATCGCTCTGGATGGTATACGAAAAAATCGATGCCTGTCGCAACGGGTGCATGTTGTACTACAAAGACGACAAGGATGAAGACGCCTGCAGATTTTGTGGTGTCGATCGCTACAAGGCATGTGGTAGAGGAAAGTCTGTCGGTGCTAGGAAGCCTACCTCTTCGATGCACTCATTGCCGTTGATGCCGAGGTTGCAGCGGTTGTTTATGGTGAAGGAAACTGCAAAAAAGATGAGTTGACATAAGCGGGAACATACCGAAGGAGTGTTGGATCACCCATCTGATGGAGAAGCATGGAAGCACTTTGATCGAGAGTATCCAGATTTTGCTTCTGATCCGCGTAATGTCAGATTGGGTCTCTGCTCCGACGGTTTTACCCCATTCGGACTTTCGGGATCCCGGTATTCGTGTTGGCCTGTGATCGTCACCCCGTACAATCTACCGCCTTGGATGTGCATAAAAACTCTGTATATGTTCCTCACCGTTATTATCCCAGGTCCGAACAATCCGAAAAGGAACATCGATGTATATTTACAGCCGTTGATTGATGAGTTGAATCAGCTGTGGGAAGTAGGTTCCAACACGTACGATATATCTAGAAAACAAAATTTCCAGATGCGGGCAGCACTTATGTGGACCATCAACGACTTTCCGGCCTATGGAATATTATATGGATGGAGCACGCATGGTCGTCTTTCATATCCGTATTGCATGGACAGTACTAAGGCTTTCCGTTTGAAACACGGAGGCAAACCGTGCTTCTTCGATTGTCATCGACAATTCCTGCCGAAGGATCATCCGTACCGGAGGAACAGAAATACTTTTCGTGCTGGCGTTGTGGAGAAGACTAATCCCCCGCCAAGGTGGCCCGGATACACGATATGGAAAGAGGTAAAAGATTTACCAAGAGCTATTGAGCAGCCTGCTACGGGCTATAAGTGTGACGGATTTGGTCGCACTCATAACTGGACGAAGAGGAGTATATTCTGGGATCTTCTATATTGGAGCACCAATCTGATTAGACATAACCTTGATGTCATGCATATCGAAAAGAATGTGTTTGACAACATAATTAATACTGTAATGGACGTAAAGGGGAAGACGAAAGACAATCCAAAGGCTAGATTGGACTTGGAAGAAATATGTAGATGTCTTGCATTGCATTTGATAGAGGACGGGAATGGGAAGTTGAAGCAGCCTAAGGCAATTTTCTCACTGGAGAAGGAGGATAAAGTAAGGCTTTGTAGGTGGATTCAAGGTCTGGAATTTCCAGATGGGTATGTTTCGAACTTGAGAAGATGCGTCGACCTCAAGGAGAACAAACTGACAGGTATGAAGAGCCTTAATTGTCACGTATTCATGGAGCAGTTAATTCTGATTGTATTTCGGGAATTCTTACCGCAGGCAGTTTGGGATCCATTGACGGAGTTTAGCATATTCTTCAGGGACCTTTGTTCTAAGAAATTGCTCGTTGATCGTCTAGAAAAGCAAGAGAAGGATATTGCGGTAACACTGTGCAAGCTAGAGAGGGTGTTCCCTCCTGGATTCTTCGACTCTATGGAGCATTTGCCGATTCATCTTTCCTACGAGGCACGTGTTGGTGGACCCGTCGAATATCGATGGATGTACCCGTTCGAGCGATATTTGAATCACCTAAAAAGAAAGGTAAAAAATAAGGCTCAGGTCGAGGGTTCTATTTGTGAAGCCTATATTCTCGAGGAGATTACAAATTTCTGCTCCTCCTATTTCAAACCTCTTGTTGCTACGAATAGAACGAGGGCTCCGAGAAACGACGACATATATCAAGAATTTAATGATAGAATACTGAAAGTATTCAATGCGTCCGGAAAGCCTTCGGAGAAAATGAAGAAGAGATATTTGAATGACGAAGAGCTAAGGGCTCCTCAATTGTATGTATTACTCAATTGCGACGAGGATGAAGTGGAGAAGCTAGAGGGGTAAGTAACTCAGGATGATGAGTTTACGTCATCTCAATATAATAGTATAAGGTAATATTATTGTACTAATCGGCGATTGTTTCGTTGTTTTCCAGAACATATAATGATGAGTTGAGACTGGTTAGACCCTACCTAATAGACAAAGCATTAGAACAAGAAATGAGACGTCATTTTCCTTCTTGGTTGAGCAAATATGTATGTAGCTCGGTAATTACTGGCCTCTTCTAATGCAACTGCGCAATGAATAACTTATTATCTCTTCTTTGATATTCAGGTCGATCGTCTAATTTCACCCGAGATTGAATTAATTAGAACTCTTGCCAAGGGACCAATTACTTTTGTTAAAATATGGCCAAGTTACTGTGTCAATGGCTTTCGGTTCAAGTCGACAAATGCTCCGATCAGAGACAGCTTCCTGGATCTTGATTCCACGAAAAACAGTTGTTTGTGTATCAAGTCTTCGAACTACAAAGACGTCGATCCAGGAAATAATTTCTTTGGCATCTTGCAAGAGATTGTGGAGTTGTCATATAATAATGGCAGAGAACCTGCAAAGATCGTGTTGTTCAAGTGTGAATGGTTCGATCCGATTGAAAATCAAGGTTAAAAAATTGACAAGCATGGTCTTGTGGATATAAACTACAAGCGTAGATATCAAGGCTACGAACCGTTTGTCCTAGCAACTCAGGCTTAGCTCGTGTACTTTACAGCTTATCCGAGACGGGGAGCAACGAAGTCTGACTGGTGGGCAGTATGCAAGACTAAAGCTAGAGATACTTTTGATGTTGACGAAAAAGCTTACCAGGAGGACGAGCTACCTCTTGTAACCAATATTGTCAATGTGGACTCTACGGAAGTTACGCATTATATGACACATAATGTAGAAGATGTAAAATTATCCGAAGAGGAAGACGAAGCCGACGAAGGCGAAGATGAAAGTGAAGATGAGGAGGAAGAGGAAGATGAGGTCGAGGAAGACGAACAAGATGATTATTCTGAAGATGATTGAGAGAGATATACTTATCTGAACTTAGATGTTTATTCTAGAATATATTATCTGGACTTAGATGTTTATTGTAGAATGTATCATCATATGTTGTCTTGGTTATTATCTTGTCTTTGTTGTACTTTCATATTTCTAGTCTCTATTATTTGTTGTACTTTCATATTTCTAGTCTCTATTATTTGTTGTACTTTCATATTTCTAGTCTCTATTATTTGTTGTACTTTCATATTTCTAGTCTCTATTATTTGTTGTATTATCATATGCTGTTATCAGGTATGGCAGGTCGTCGCGGATCGTTCCGAGGGGGACGACGAGGTCATGATCCTCCGGTACTGCCTACAGGTACTGCTAGAGGACGGAATTTTCCTTTGGTACCTCCTACTGGTACCGGCTCTGGATCCTCGTCGCCGATTACTCCTCCATATCGAACAATAGCTGGGCCTGCTGGGACGACATCATGTGGCATATCTCCTGGGACGAGTAGTTCCAGGCCTGTTGAGAGTGCTCGTCCGTCTAGCGTTCCTGCTGCTGATACGACGATGGAGACGGATGAGCAGATGGCGGAGGCTGCGCCGACGGCCGAGGAGGACGCGCCGACGGCCGACCAGCATCATGCAGATGATGCGTGCGCAACTCCGGAGGAGAGGAGGACGGAGATCTGGGCCGACGGTACAAAGTAGGTATTTTGGTTTATAATTTTTTTTTTCTATTTTTATCATAAATTAACTTTTTTCATGAATATAATATGTCTGAATAGATATCGTCCCCCAGAGGTACAGAGACGTCTAGGCCACATGCTGAGGTATAATTATGGTGGTGCTTGGATTAACTACTCTGATGCTCCGGACGAGAGGAAGGCCTACTGGTTTGCGCGCTTCAAGGTTAAAATATATTTTTTTAACATGAATCATATAATTTTTTCATATTATATATATAACTGATAAATATTTGGTTTGCGCTCTTCTAGGATATGTTTTTCTATCCACCGCACCGGGCCGAGCTTATCGATGAGATATTTCCTGCCGTCGCTGCCAAGCTGATCCGCGACGCTATTAATGATCAGAAGGCTCGTGATCGTGCAGGAAAGCCGATCCAAGGTTGGATCATCCCTGATCAGTGGAATGCGATGAAGGCTCGATTCGACGAGCCAAGGTACAAGAAGAAGTCGGAGAAGGCCAAGGCGGCTAGGCAACATGCCTCGAAGTGGTGCGGTGGATCGATTCCGATGACGGAACATTTTCGTCATCTGGTATGTCTTTCTCTTTTAGAAATATTATTTTAATACAAAATCGATAAATTATTACTAAGATAATATATTTAATTACAGGTAAGGAAGGTCGGTAACGCCGATATGGTAACCGTCTTCCTGGCCACCCATCGGAAGGGCGAAGACCTTATTGACGAGAGGGTCGAGCAGACCTATGTAAGTATTACAATACGTTATCTTAATTTAATACTTCGTGTCAATTTTAATATAACTTAGTAAATATGATACAAATAAATATTCATGTACTTAGTAATAATAAGTACATTAATTAGAAATTAGAAATTATAGAGTACTATCCATACTTTCTACGCCAAGTATCAGAGGCTGCGGGAACGGACGACTGCTAGTGCACATGATGCAGGAGAGGCCGGTACTTCCTCGCAGCCCACTCAAGCTCTGTCGGCGGACGAGCTGTGGATCACCGCCGCTGGTGGACTCCGTAGGGGTACGTACTACGGTACAGGATTCTATGGCTCCCTAGTTGCGACCCAGTCATCTAGGGCATCTCCTGCTAGTGTGCATGGTCCACAGCCGTCCCAGGAGTCTGCCCGAGTCTACCAGATGATGGAGTCTCTCCGTGACGACCTGCTACGACGGATCGAGGAGCAGTCTCAGCACCCTGCGGACGATCCTGCGCTGCTAGCACGATTGGATGCGCTCGACCGCGGCATTATGGACCTCATGGAGATGACTGAGAGGACAGAGCGCACCTTTGGAGGGTTAGAGCACACGGTGACGGAGCTGTAGACAGGACAGGTGACCATGGCCGAGAGTCTGAGATTGGCGCAGGATTCGATGGTCCAGAGCAGTAATAGAATATTATCTATCATGGATTCATACCACCAGCGACTTACAGCGTTGGAGCGTGCTGGTCCTCCGGGTGTGCCTTCATCGTCGTCGACTCTGCCGCCTCCACTGCCTTCTTCTTCGACACCGACTCCACCGACGTCACTGCCTGCTCAATCGGTATCGATTTCACTTGAGGAGTATGAGTGGTTCTTATCCTTTCGTCGCGACGGTGCCCCTCCTGCACCAGATCCCTAGTAGTCCTAGTTAGGACTGTTTGTTTGTGTTTGTTTCATCCTATTCTATTTGTGACTTGGATATTTGTTGGTTGTGTAGACTTGGATGTTTGGATCCTATTTGTTGGATCCTATTCTATTTGTTGGTTGTGTGTAGACTTTGGTTATTTGGTTGTAGACTTTGTTATTTGGTGTATTTGGATGTTATTATTCGTTTATGTTATTATTCGTTTCAATTGGATGTTAATGTGCTTCTGTGGTTTACGTTTACCGGTGTTGAGTATTCCACCGAAGAGGTCGGCGAACCCATGGAGAAAAGAATATCTGTTATACTGTCTTTATGGTTATATTTTTAAACTGCAGGGAGAAAAGGACATTCTGTATTTTATTATTTTTTATTTTTTTCAGATTTATCGACGTTTACCTACGTTTACCGACGTCCACCGACGTAAGTTTGCGTCGGTAAACGTCGATAAATCTGAAAATTTTTCCAGGGTACCGACGTTTACCGACGTCCTTATAAGTCGGAGACCGTCGGTAAGCGTCGCTACACGTCGGTAATAATCCCAGGAATTACCGACATTTAGTGACATTTTAAACGATGGTAAACGTCGGTAAATTCGTAGGATGTTACCGACGTGTAGCGACTTTAAAAATGTCGCTAATATACCGACAATACGACGGTAGACGTCGGTAATATACCGACGTATTTATACGTCGGTAAACGTCGGTACTTGCGACGTTTGGCGACGTTTTAAAGATCAGCGACTTACGTTTCCGTGACAAGGCCAAAACGTCGGTAATTGCGTCGGTAAATATTGTTAGCGACGTAATTTGTCATTTTAGCGACGTCTTTTGGCGTCGCTAAAACGACTTATTTTGGTAGTGTAGTGACTTTCTTTTACGCCCACGTTTTACGTGCCAGCATAGCATTTTCCTCCTTTACGCACACGTTTTCACGTGCCTGCGTTGTGTTTTCCTTTTTACGCACACGTATTGCGTGCCAGCGTAACCCGTTCTACACCGAGCTCATTCGAGCTCTACACAGGGGCTACTCCCGCTCGCATAGAGTCTCGCGTGCGTAGAGTCTCACTCAGACGCTTGCGTGCGTAGAGTCCCGCTCGAGTGCTTGCTCGCGTAGAGAGCTGCTTGCGTAGGGTGATTGCTCGCGTAGAGGGGTCCTTCCTCGGTCTTGCTCGCGTAAAGCCATTTTTACGCTCGGGGCCCCTAGCCTAGCGTAGTTTCTCTCGCGTAGAGGCTTTGAGCCCCTATGCGCACCCGTTTGCTTTATTGTTCTTGTACCTCTTGTCATGAGCTTGATAACCACGAATTGATTGATATGACTGGACCAATAATTGTACATGGCATGGTATGACAAGTAACTGACATGATATGACATGACATAACAAGCAAGCATGATGGGAACTATTGAATGCTGTTGCGACGGCTAGCACGACATGACAAGAAGCATGACATGATAAGAATGAATGACCTGGACACCGTGGATGATTGTGTTTGTACCAATGAACCAGTACTGTCTTGCATCATGTCTAGGACAAGGATCCCTGAGTACCACGGTCAGGGGTACGTACTTAAACTGACTAAGGCTAATAACTAGAATAATCTAGTAGTCATGAAGAGATTTCCCAGCTACAGGCAATCCCGTTATGTGGGTGCCCCATCATGGGATCTGTAGTCTGCCGTCGAGTAGGGCACATTTCCAGCACACTGTCATGTGTTGCACCCTTCAATCTACTTAAGGGTACATGCGTTTCCTGGACGATGTACCCACATGAACTTAACCCCTACTTGCGTCCGGATAACCTGGATGGTCTGCAGGGCTGGTGGCTGTTGGAACAATCTTATTGCATCTTGCTAGTAACTAGGCCTGTGATAATCCTAGTTAGTTAAAGTATCAAGCCGTATTTATTGCTTGGCCGTGAATGTTGGATGGAGTCTAACCAGTCTAAGCCTTGTCTTGTTCCAGTACATGGCTATCTTGGAACATGATTGTTCATGCTTACCCCTTTTTATACTGACCTGAATGATTTTTCACCTTCTTGATATTTATTTCTCTATTTAGATTCATGTCTTATTTATTTTATTATTTTATTGTTCTGATATGCTGGTTTTAGTTCTTAAGTGAAGCCTCCTTTGTGACACTTACTCTTTCTGGGATCTGACCCAGCCGATTTTGCGTGACCAGATACCGGAGTGGCTCCAGAGGATCTTCCTACCTTCCAGCCAGATGGTGACCACCAGGCGTAACCCTGGCAACGAGTGGGTTATATTTTGGCTCTTCCACTCTATTGTAAAAATATTCTTTTGAGGCGTTTAGCCGACGAGCACGTGTTAGCTCGATTGCACTTTACTTACTGTCTGCCTACGGGCTGTAGCATGATTAACAAATCCTAGGGTTGATCATGTATGACTGAAACTCTTGCTAGTCTTCACATTTTGTATGACTAGCTTCATGATCATCCAAATATGTAATGTTTGGGACGTCTTACTATTGTATATTTGGTACTCTGACATCTTGTAACTGCTGTTATTTGCTTGAGATTGAGACAATAGGCTTGTTCATGACCATAAGAGACTGATAGCTTGTAGTTAAACCCTCATGTATCTAGACAGCCGTGACCGTATAGCGAGGTGGGTTGCACTTCAGTATACGTAGCTGGCTGTGTCCGCCCCCGCTCTTTAGTATTCTGGTTCTGGGGTATGACACGGTTTACGTGGTGGCCCATACAGGCCTTGTGAATCAAGATATGTGAGGGTTTACCCAATAGATGTCTCAATCAGCACTCGCCCTTGATCTCTGCTCGTATCCTCTAAAATTCCTGAAATATTGACCTGATCACATGCTTGTATCTTTGATCTGTCCTGGTCCTTCCTTATTGTTCTCTATGTCGTCTTCTTCAGCGGTATTGCTCCTGGTCCTGCCAATCAGCCGGAAGGAGCTCAACGAGTACCCCCACAAAAGAGGATCAAGCTCAGCACTCAAGAGCAGCTTCCCGAGTCATGCTTCCCGGAGGTCCAGAACCCCCAGTACAGCCAGCCCAGCCTGTAAGGCAGGATGATGAAGTCTTGGTTGGACTCATCAGGGAGTTGCTTGCATCACAGGATCGTCGAGGTGATGTATTACACCATACAGTATAAGATGTTTTGAACAGAGGTGGTCATTAAGGTAACAGTACGGCCAACAGCTTCAAGTGCTTGAACCCTCCCTTCTTCGATGGCAGCGAAGATGCTATTATCGCAGACGCTTGGCTGCAGAATACTAAGATTATTCTAGAAGCAGCCAGGACCCCAGGAGCCGAGAAGGTGGCCGTGGTGCGCCTTCATTTATTGGATCTAGCCCGCAGCTGGTGGGCGGCGCAGGCCGTTGGAATAGTGGCACCTATTGCCTGGACAATATTCCGTGAGAGATTTTAGACCAAGTACTTTGACGCTGTAGCTCGGTATGATCTACATACGAGGTTCACTAATTTGAAGCAGATGGGCAAGACAGTCGATGGATATGCGACCGAGTTTTCTAGGCTTAGTCGGTTTGCGCCCACCTTGGTGGCAACCGAGTTCGACAGGGCTCAGCGATTCCAGCAGGGACTCCACCTGGAGATTTTACTGGCGGTGGATCAGTTTGAGCATCAGACTTTCGATGCAGTGTTGAGAGCGGCTAGGAGGCATTAGTATATTTAATGCCTGTGGTTCGTATTACATATTTCTGGAATACGTGTACGTATTTATTCTTGTATTGCATGATTCCTTATTTAATTTTCTTCTTGGCTTGGCTTGGTTTATTCTTGGCCCGGGTTGGCTTGGTTCGGTTGGGATTATTTTGGTTCATCATGAACCATGGATAAACCCCCTACATACCACCACCTTTGATATTTATTGCCACTTTTTCTTTCTCTCTCTTCATTACTCATCTTCTTCTTCCTCATTCACTCCCTTCACCTACCAAAGAGAAAGAGAGGGAGAGAGAGGTCTAGGCAAGTGCACCTTGCCACCACTTGAGAACCACTTTTTATTTATCCATTAGCTAGAATAGGCCATGGTGATCAACATTAGAACTTGACATTTTGTGATTTAGAGTTTCCATTGTTCTAGATCTAAGTTTCTTCTATTTTCGGTTTTGCATGATTTTGATCTATTTAAGTTGTATTTTTATGGGTTTTGATGTTCTTATGTTGGAGAGGATTGAATTTCACCCAAGATAGAACCTTGTAAAGTTGGATTTGGACTTATTTTGGACAAATTATGGACTTTTGAAGCTTTGGGTTCAACCATGGAGTTCCTACAGATTTAGAGAAGACAGTGAGCAGTGCACGAGCTTTTTAGCTTGTGCCACTGAGTTGTGCGCGCTCTTTAGCGCAGCGCAGTCCCCATACACTGCCTTTTGGGAGCGTATGACTCGCATACGCTCGCTTGCTTAACAAGGAGTCGTATGGACCCCATACGCTGCCTTTTGGGAGCGTATGACTCGCATACGCTCGCTTGCTTAACAAGGAGTCGTATGGACCCCATACGCTGCCTTTTGGAAGCGTATGACCTGGGCGTAGCTTGACCTGAGCATAGGTTGGCCTGAGCGTAGCCTGACCTGAGCGTAGCCTGACCTGAGCGTATGACTTTTGTACTGAGCGTATGGCCCTTGGCTGACTTGGTCTTATATCAGCGTGCCAGTTTGGTTTTATTTTCCTTAAGCTTGGCTCTTCTATAGCCCTGTATATTGATATTTTATTAGATATTTTACGTCCATTTTATATCCTTACGCCTTTTGTTATGAACTTGATAATCATGAATTCACTTGATATGTTTGGAATTGATAATTAAGCATGACGTGATAGTGACCCGTAGTGGTGCACTCCTGACATGATAACCTGACATGACCTGATAGTGGCCCGTCGTGGCGCACTCCTGACAAGTATACTTGATATGATAAAACTGACATGATTATCTCGAATAGCTGTTGCGACGGCTACCTGACATGACATGACCTGTATAATTAATCCTGACACCGTGGGCGATTGTGCTTGTACAAATAATCCAGTCATGTCTTGCATCATGTCTAGGAGGGGACTCCTGAGTACCACGGTCAGGAGTACCTACGAAATTGGACTAAGGTTAATAATTAGTATAATTCACTAGTCATGAAGAGATGTTCCCCAGTTACAGGCGATCCCGTTATCCCGGCTGCAAATGATTGGACTTGTAGCCTGCCGACGAGTAGGGCACATTTCCAGCCCACTGTTATGTGGGGCACCCACCATTGTCACTTAAATGATTGAACTCTATTGTCACTATAATGCATTGTACTCTCTAGATTGTCACTAAAATGATTGCCTGGATAACCTGGATAGCTGCAGGGCCTGTGACTACTTGGAGCATCTCATTGCATCTTGCTAGTAACTAGGATTGTGATAACCCTAGTTAGTTAATGTAGAAAGCCTTAGGCAATGATTGGCCGTGATTGATTGGATGGAGTCTAGTCCAGTATGGTATTGTCTAGAATTGATTGATTGCAAGATTGTACCAGAATGATTGAATTATTGTCACTCCAGATTGTCACTATAATGATTGTCACTCCAGATTGTCACTATAATGATTGTCACTCCAGATTGTTACTTGACCTGATTTCTTATATTTATCTTGCCGATAAATGGTGAGAGAAACCAAGTTCCGTTCAGACGAAGGGTTACAACCCCGGTCCTTATTTGGTTTACGGGTTGTAACCTAGCTATCTGAATAGTCCCATAGTTATCTCATCGTATATCATCCTGGCATGCTTTTCCATATGTCCTATCTTTTAGTGATTCTAGGCAAGATTGTCTTTTATAATTACCTATCATGCTTTTTCTTAAATTACTGTCTCTTATTATGTAATTATAATTGTGCTAATTTGCTGGCTTTAGTTCTTAAGTGAAGCCTCCTTTGTGGCACTTGCTCTTTTTGGGGTCTGACCCAGCTGGTTTTGTATGGCCAGATATCGGAGCAGCACCAAAGGATCTCCCTGTATTTTAGCCCGATGGTGGTCACCAGGCGTAACCAGGGCATCGAGTGGGTTCTTTTTGTTCTCCTACTGTAATATTGTAAATTATTCTTTTGAGGCGTTTAGCCGACGAGCAAGTGTTAGCTCGATTGTACTTACTTACTGTCTGCCTACGGGCTGTAACATGATTGACAAGCCCCGGGGGTTGATCATGTATGACTGAACTCTTGCTAGTCCTCACATTTTGTAATGACTAGCTTCATGATCATCTGGATATATAATGTTTGGAACGCCTTACAATTGTATATTTGGAGATCTGATATCTTGTGATTATTGTTAGTTGGTTGAGATTGAGACAATAGGCTATTTTATGACCTTAAGAGACTGATGGATTGTAGTGAAACCCTCACATATCTAGACAGCCGTGGCCGTATAGCGGTGTGGATTCCATTTCGTTATACGTAGCTGGCTATGTCTGCCCCCGCTCTTCAGTATTCTGGTTCTGGGGCATGACATGGTTTAAGTGGTGGCCCATGCAGGTCTTGTTAATCAAGATGTGTGAGGGTTTACCGAATAGATGTCTCAATCGGTACTCGCCCTTGATCTCTGCTCGTATCCTCTTGATTCCTGAAAATTTTTGTCCTGATCACATGCTTGTAATCGTTGATCTGTCCTGGCCCTTCCTTATTGTTTCCATGTCGTCTTCTTCAGCGGCATTGAACCTGGACCTGCCGATCAGCAAGGCGGATCACCTCCCGTGGACCAGCAGCAACCAGAAGATCAGGCCCAGCACTCAGGAGCAGCCTCTCGAGTCGTACCTACTGGAGGAGAGCCGCCAGTTCAGCCAGTCCAGCCTGCAGATCCTGATGATGGCACTTTGGTGGGTCTCATCAGATCATTATTAGCTTCCCAGGATCGTAGAGGCGATGCATTGTACCAGGCAGTAGAAGATGCTCTGAATAGAAGTGGTCCCCGAGGGAACAGTGCGGTCAACAGTTTTAAGCGCCTGAACCCTCCATTCTTCGATGGCAGCGAGGATGCCATTGCTGCCGATGCTTGGCTACAGGATATAGAGGTGATTCTCGAAGCTGCAAAGACTCCAGAAGACGAAAAGGTGGCTGTGGTGCACCTACAGTTATTGGATCTAGCCCGCAGTTGGTGGGCCGCACAAGCAGTGGGATTGGCAACACCTGTCTCCTGGACAGTGTTCAGCGAGAAGTTCCAGATCAAATATTATGATGCAGTGGCTCGATATGACTTGCAGACCAGGTTCAGTAATCTTAAGCAGATGGGGAGGACGGTCGACGGTTATGCGGCCGAGTTTTCCAGACTCAGTCGGTTTGCTCCCACCTTGGTGGCAACCGAGTTTAACAGAGCACAGAGGTTCCAGCAGGGACTTCACCTGGAGATTTTATTGGCAGTAGAACAGTTCGAGCATCAGACCTATAATGCGGTGTTGCGAGCAGCAAGGAGGAACGAGTATACCTCCCAGAGAATAGTGGACAGGACCGGAGGTCGGAAGCGGTCCCATAGTCAAATGAACCAGTCTTCGGTACTACCCCCAGCAGCTAGGACTTTAACTATTGGAGCTCCGAGGCGAGCAGCTTCAGTTACGTCGGTCCAGCACTCAACCCCGACGTACTCTCAGCAGAAACAGAAGCAAGCGCAGTCTTCCGCCGTGGGCTGTTCTTATTGTGGGAAGCCTGGATACGTGGTAGAGGAGTGTCGCAAGGCGTTGGGATTGTATTTATTGTGTGGAGCACCGGACCATAGGGTGGGGTCCTGTCCTTTCAGAGTTGATTCAGCATCGACATTATCTAGTCCCTCGGTTAGGGGACCAGCACCAGCACCAGTACCAGCTCCAGTTCACCAGCAACAGCAGTTCCCGTTCCCGAGGCCATTACCGACTCAGGCCCAGACTTTCCAGCAACAGAACCCGCGGCAGTTTGCCTTAGCCCAGGCTCAGGTTCAGAATTGGCCGAGAGGTATATGTGTCCTCTCATCTTGCTTTTTCTACCGTCATTATACGGGGTGCATGACGTATTTCATGTATCCTAATTACAATGGTACATTTCGGACCCGAGCCATATCCTAGGTCATTCGAAACTGGTTATTGGTACCAACCTTTTCGTATGAGGATAGGCCCATGTCCATGTTTGACCAAAGAGAGACTCGAGCGCAAGACTATCAGTTCAGTCCGTGTTGCTTAGAGTTATCCCTCTTTGGGAGAGTCAAACTTGGGAGCATGAGGATGATATCTGATTAGGTCATCCCGGCTGGTTTGACTCGTAAGGTGTAATATCTTTCTTATGCCTTACGCTTCGAATCCTTGCTTGCATGAATGATTGTATGATTGATTGGTAGTGGTAGATTGCCTATGATAGAATAGCTTTTCCTTACATCTCTAGCCTCTTGATTAAATTTCGAGGACGAAATTCTTTTAAGGTGGGTAGAGTTGTAATGCCTGTGGTTCATATTACGTAATTCTGGAATACGTGTAAGTATTTATTCTTGTATTGCATGATTCCTTGTTTAGTTTTCTTCTTGGCTTGGCTTGGTTTATTCTTGGCCTGGGTTGGCTTGGTTCGGTTGGGATTATTTTGGTTCATCATGAACCATGGATAAACCCCCTACCTACCACCACCTTTGATATTTATTGCCACTTCTTCTTTCTTTCTCTTCATTACTCATCTTCTTCTTCCTCATTCACTCCCTTTACCTACCAAAGAGAGAGAGGGAGAGAGAGGTCTAGGCAAGTGCACCTTGCCCCCACTTGAGAACCACTTTTTATTTGTCCATTAGCTAGAATAGGCCATGGTGATCAACATTAGAACTTGACATTTTGTGATTTAGAGTTTCCATTGTTCTAGATCTAAGTTTCTTCTATTTTCGGTTTTGCATGATTTTGGTCTATTTAAGTTGTATTTTTATGGGTTTTGATGTTCTTATGTTGGAGAGGATTGAATTTCACCCAAGATAGAACCTTGCAAAGTTGGATTTGGACTTATTTTGACCAAGTTATGGACTTTTGAAGCTTTGGGTTCAACCATGGAGTTCCTGCTGATTTAGAGAAGACAGTGAGCAGTGCACGAGCTTTTTAGCTTGTGCCACTGAGTTGCGCGCGCTCTTTAGCGCAGCGCAGTCCCCATACGCTGCCTTTTGAGAGCGTATGACTCGCATACGCTCGCTTGCTTAACAAGGAGTCGTATGGACCCCATACGCTGCCTTTTGGGAGCGTATGACTCGCATACGCTCGCTTGCTTAACAAGGAGTCGTATGGACCCCATACGCTGCCTTTTGGAAGCGTATGACCTGGGCGTGGCTTGACCTGAGCATAGGTTGGCCTGAGCGTAGCCTGACCTGAGCGTAGCCTGACCTGAGCGTATGACTTTTGCACTGAGCGTATGGCCCTTGGCTGACTTGGTCTTATGTCAGCGTGCCAGTTTGGTTTTATTTTCCTTAAGCTTGGCTCTTCTATAGCCTTGTATATTGATATTTTATTAACTTGATAATCATGAATTCACTTGATATGTTTGGAATTGATAATTGAGAATGACGTGATAGTGACCCGTAGTGGTGCACTCCTGACATGATAACCTCACATGACCTGATAGTGGCCCGTCGTGGCGCACTCCTGACAAGTACACTTGATATGATAAAACTGACATGATTATCTCGAATAGCTGTTGCGACGGCTACCTGACATGACATGACCTGTATAATTAATCCTGACACCGTGGGCGATTGTGCTTGTACAAATAATCCAGTCATATCTTGCATCATGTCTAGGAGGGGACTCCTGAGTACCACGGTCAGGAGTACCTACGAAATTAGACTAAGGTTAATAATTAGTATAATTCACTAGTCATGAAGAGATGTTCCCCAGTTACAGGCGATCCCGTTATCCCGGCTGCAAATGATTGGACTTGTAGCCTGCCGATGAGTAGGGCACATTTCCAGCCCACTGTTATGTAGGGCACCCACCATTGTCACTTCAATGATTGAACTCTATTGTCACTATAATGCATTGTACTCTCTAGATTGTCACTATAATGATTGACTGGATAACCTGGATAGCTGCAGGGCCTGTGACTACTTGGAGCATCTCATTGCATCTTGCTAGTAACTAGGATTGTGATAACCCTAGTTAGTTAATGTAGAAAGCCTTAGGCAATGATTGGCCGTGATTGATTGGATGGAGTCTAGTCCAGTATGGTATTGTCTAGAATTGATTGATTGCAAGATTGTACCAGAATGATTGAATTATTGTCACTCCAGATTGTCACTATAATGATTGTCACTCCAGATTGTCACTATAATGATTGTCACTCCAGATTGTTACTTGACCTGATTTCTTATATTTATCTTGCCGATAAATGGTGAGAGAAACCAAGTTCCGTTCAGACGAAGGGTTACAACCCCGGTCCTTGTTTGGTTTACGGGTTGTAACCTAGCTATCTGAATAGTCCCATGGTTATCTCATCGTATATCATCCTGGCATGCTTTTCCATATGTCCTGTCTTTTAGTAATTCTAGGCAAGATTGTCTTTTATAATTACCTATCATGCTTTTTCTTAAATTACTGTCTCTTATTATGTAATTATAATTATGCTAATTTGCTGGCTTTAGTTCTTAAGTGAAGCCTCCTTTGTGGCACTTGCTCTTTCTGGGGTCTGACCCAGCTGGTTTTGTATGGCCAGATATCGGAGCAGCACCAAAGGATCTCCCTGCATTTCAGCCCGATGGTGGTCACCAGGCGTAACCAGGGCATCGAGTGGGTTCTTTTTATTCTCCCACTGTAATATTGTAAATTATTCTTTTGAGACGTTTAGCCGACGAGCAAGTGTTAGCTCGATTGTACTTACTTACTGTCTGCCTACGGGCTGTAACATGATTGACAAGCCCCGGAGGTTGATCATGTATGACTGAACTTTTGCTAGTCCTCACATTTTGTAACGACTAGCTTCATGATCATCTGGATATGTAATGTTTGGGATGCCTTACAATTGTATATTTGGAGATCTGATATCTTGTGATTATTATTAGTTGGTTGAGATTGAGACAATAGGCTATTTTATGACCTTAAGAGACTGATGGATTGTAGTGAAACCCTCACATATCTAGACAGCCGTGACCGTATAGCGGTATAGATTCCATTCCGTTATACGTAGCTGGCTATGTCTGCCCCCGCTCTTCAGTATTCTGGTTCTGGGGTGTGACATGGTTTAAGTGGTGGCCCATGCAGGTCTTGTTAATCAAGATGTGTGAGGGTTTACCGAATAGATGTCTTAATCGGTACTCGTCCTTGATCTCTGCTCGTATTCTCTTGATTCCTAAAAATTCTTGTCCTGATCACATGCTTGTAATCGTTGATCTGTCCTGGTCTTTCCTTATTGTTCCCATGTCGTCTTCTTCAGCGGCATTGAACCTGGACCTGCCGATCAGCAAGGCGGATCACCTCCCGTGGACCAGCAGCAACCAGAAGATCAGGCCCAGCACTCAGGAGCAGCCTCCCGAGTTGTACCTACTAGAGGAGAGCCGCCAGTTCAGCCAGTCCAGCCTGCAGATCCTGATGATGGAACTTTGGTGGGTCTCATCAAATCATTGTTAGCTTCCCAGGATCGTAGAGGCGATGCATTGCACCAGACAGTGGAAGCTGTCTTCCGGTATATCCCCAACAGCAGCAGCAGAAGCTGTCTTCCGTAATAAGTTGTACTCATTGTGGGAAGCCAGGGCATGTGGTGGCAGAGTATCGCAGAGCACAGGGTTTGTGCTTGGTTTGGGGGGCACCGGACCACATGGTTGGGAACTGTTCGAATATGGGGAGTTCATCTTTTTCGACCTTTTCTATTCCCTCGGTTAGGGGGCTAGCCCCAGTATCAGTCCAGCAGCAGCAGCAGCACTCGTTCCCGAGGCCCTTGTCGCCTCAGGCCCAAGCATTTCAGCAGCAGAACCCCCAGCAGTATGCACAAGTCCAAGCTCAGATCCAGGACTGCCAGAGAGGTTTTTTGTAATGTTCCTATTTTGAAATACGTATATGACCGTATTATTGTATTTCAAGGATTTTAAATTTTGGGTATTGTTAAAATTTTGTTTGAAATTATTGGAGGTGAATTTTATTGTATTGTTATTATTAATTTTCTTGTTCCAAATCTACCCTCCCAAAATATCTAACCTAACCCCCTCTCTCCTGACTCAAATCACCCCTCACATCACTCACCCACTCCCTCTCTCCTCCCTCACCTTTCCCTCTCTCACCTCTCTCTCTTCCGAAATCTCCCCTCTCTCTCTTCCCTGGAGAACCCCCCCAAATCCCCTCTCTCTCTCTCAGCTCTCTCTCTTCCTCACTCTTCCTCCCTCTCCCCAGTCCCCTTCCCGAGCTCCCCCTCTCTTCTCCCTCACTCTCTCTCTCGCTCGCTTCCTGTCTCATCCTCCTCCCCACTCGATCTCCGACCCTCCCTCCACCTCCGGCCACCTTTCCTACCAGCACTGCCACCACTTCGACCAGCACCACCATTATCGTCGTCCCCTCCACCATCATCGTCGTCTCCGCCATCAGCCGCCACCACCACGACTTCCAGCCACCGCCGCCACCACCATCGTCTTCTTCTCCTCCTCCTCCGCCCCCTCTTCCAGCAGCCGCATCGCCATCGTCACCACCCTCTCCTCCGCGGCCCCCGGTCTCCCTCCGTCGCGACCACCACCACTCGTGGCCGTCGCCCTCTTCCCGGCCTGCCTGGCCGGAGCTCTTCCTCCTGCTACTGTTCTTCTCTGTCGCGGAGCTGCCCCGGCCCGACTGACCCCGGTAAGCTCCTCCGGCCTCCCCTCTCTGTCTCCTCCCCTCCGTCGGAGCCTGGCCGACCACGACGGCTCTTTTCCTCCATAGATCTGCTCCTTCTCTCCCTCTTCCTTTCTGTCCGGCGAGCCGCCGTGTCCCGTCGCGAGCACCGTGCCAGCCTCGAGCGGCGGGACGCCCTTGGGCCCCGTGCTGCTCGAGCAGCGAGCCAGCCTCGGGCTGCATGCTCTTCGGGCCACGTGCCTCGATGCACGCGCTGCCTCGAGCAGTACGATGCTCGGTCCGTATGCACCGTATTCTGCACGTGCCTCGGTTTGCGTGTGCCTCGATTTGCACGCATTCTTGGTTTCCGTACACCTAGATCTACGTATTGCCTTGGGCAGCGGGACGCCTCGAGCCCCGTGCTGCCTCGGGCAACGTGCCATCTCGGTTTGTACACCGTCTCGTTTTTTGTGCGTCGGCCTTTGTGCCTTTCTTAATTTTTGTACCGCATTGATTTGTGTGCGCACCTCGATTTGTGTGCCATATCAATTTACGTGCTCCTCGGACTTTGGGTCGTTTCGATTTACGTGCTCGCCTCGATTTGCGTGTCGCGTGATTCGTGGACCATTCTGATATTTATGATTTTCTTGATCTACGTGCACGTCTCGATTTACGTGTACGTGTTTCCCGTTCATCTCGATATTCGTACCATCTCGATATTTGTGTCATCTCGATTCTCGTGCACGTCTCGATATACGTACACGTCTCGGTTTATGTGTCCGTATCGATCTGCGTACCTCGGTTTCCGTGCCAGATCCCTGCACTGCTTGCGGGACCCACACGATATAGCCTCCTGCCATCCCCGGTGATTTCTCCTATTATTTTATTGTTTGGTGCTAATGATTGTTTATTGTGTGTTTTGAGGATCTCGATTGGCGTGCTAGCTTGGATCGCGGCTGTCGAAGACTTGCTTACCTAGCCGAGCCCTCTAGGCAAGTATCCCTTGCTCATCGACGGCTCTTGCCCTCTCTCCTGGATTTTATTTCATTTAATTAATTGTACTTGTAAATTTTATAACCATGATTAGTGTAGCCTAGTAGTGGAACTGCCATGATAATAACTTAGGATAGCTTGGTCCGATACCGGGGTAGACCGTATCGGGCAACTCGGATGGGTCATCTACACCTCCGAGGACACGAGCACGACTCACATGTATGGATTGTCCCTGTATGTCCCGTGTCCGACTCGCGGTCGGGTAACGGCTCTGGCTAACTTTACTTGTGGCGGTGATTGTGCTTGGGTTAGGGATTTATGGGCATGTGTTGTGGTGCGCCCTGCGAGGCGGTTATTTTATTATTATGCATGTTGGCTTGGCGCCCAGTACGCATCGTAGTGCTGCTGGAGGCCGAGACATTAGTGGTCTCTGGTTCGATTGATTTCCAGTACGCATCGTAGTGCTGCTGGAGGCCGAGATTTAGTGTTCTTGGCTATCGACTTGTTCCTAGTACGCATCATAGTACTGCTGGTAGCTGAGACCTAGTGTTCTCAGTCTGCGATTCTGCGATTCCGCGGCGGGTTGCGCCGAGTGTATTTTAGCCCCAACTCGCTGGGAGCTCCTGTCCAGAATACAGAGAAGACTCTGCCGGATTCTTCCATAATTCTCGATCGGGAATTTGGTTCGAAGGATTGGGCAGAACTATTCCTTTGGTTTGCTGGACTGGGCTCGTGCCTGTTTACCTTGGTATAGTATACCTGATCCGATTGCTTGCTAGGTAGACTCCAGACTAGATCAGTCGCCTAGCTCCTGATCTGTCTTGTCTGTCGGATAGCGTAAGGAGAGCGGTTCCACTCGGAAGACGGTCTGCAACCCTGGTCCTTGTTTGGTTTAAGGGTTGTAGATTTACTCCAGAGCGGTCCGTGTAATCTTTGCCACTTCTGGCGATATTTATTACCGGACTCTTGTCCCCTGACCCTTCATCCTAGGGGTTGTCCTAGTCTAGTCAGATAGAGCTGACAGTTGTCCTGTGTATTGGGAGTTGTGACTTGTGGATATGACTGAGGATTGAGTATTATGGAGAGTACGATCTCGGGATATTGACTTAGTGGATCTATGTGGATTCTTGGATTTTGGTGATTTCGAATATTTCGTGGAGCGAGAAGAATATCGAGGGTATTATTATATGATTTTTACTCGACTTCCCAAACGCCCAAAACCTGGTGCTTTTGTGTATCCCGGTAGTTGGGGAACTGGTTTGATTGCTATGTCTTGGTAGTTGAGGGGCTCGTTTTCTAGTGGCTGGTGATCATTGACTTGGAGGATTCTTGTGAGCCAGAGGGCCTAGCGTTGCTTATAGTGATTAGCTTGGTATTTGGTTATTGACCTTCCTGACATGATATTGATTTCTATCGTAGATAGGAGACTCCTGATAGTTTGATAAGGTGGATGGATCGACTTGATGATTTGAGCTGTAGGTTCCCATGTGTACTTGACATACTATTATAGTGGAGATTTTGATCTTGTACCCGACTTGTTATCCATGTCACGATTTATGCATGTGACTTCTTGTGACTGATAGGTCTGACCTTGTTCCTGGTATTACACGATGACCTGGACCTGTCTTAATTCTTGATTAGTGGCCCGTAGAGGTGCACTCCTGACTAGCACTCTGGACTTGACAGTAAACCTGGCATGTATACTCTTGATTCTTGATAGTGGCCCGTGGTGGCGCACTCCTGACTAGTACTCTCGACATGGCATGTTTACTCTTGATTGCTGTTGCGACAGCCAGTCCTGACTTGCTCAACATGACCCCGTGGTTGATTTCTCTTGATTGTGCTTGTATAAGCCACCAGACCAGTCTTGTCTTGCATCATGTCTAGGACATGGATCCCTGAGTACCACGGTCAGGGACCCATAATGAAACTGACTAGGCTAATAACTAGATTAATCATGTAGTTCATGGGGACTTCCCAGTGACCTGTTGCTTGTCTGACCCCGGCCCTAAGTATATATATATATATATATATATATATATATATATATATATATATATATATATATATATATATACTAGGGATTTGTTGCTATCCGTCGAGATGAGCGCATTCCCAGCCCTCCGTCGAGTGTGGTACTTCTTTAGGGCACATGTATCTTACTGCAGTGTGCCTGCTATATCTATCTTTTTCTTTTGCTGGGGCCATTCGGGTAGTAGCAAGCAGGAGCTGGACTTTGAAGTCTCATTGCATCTTGTTAGTAATTAGGTCTGTGATAATCCTAGTTAGCTAATAATAGCAAGCCGTAGGCATTGTGTGGCCGCTTGTCCTTCTGTGTTGTTTGGCTTGTTGCCTGCCAGCCAGCTGATATTGATTTCCAGCTGGCAATGCAGGTGTTAGTGGACGCTAGGGAGATTGTGATTGTGTTAGCTTTACTATACTTGTGGATTGTTATCGTGCGTTGGTATCGCACGATCCCTTACCTTTATTTACTGTTTTTAGGTGTTATTCTTGTCATATTTTATCCTGCTGGTTTTCTTCGCCCGTCCTTGAGCCTTCCTTTCTGGTACTTGCTGCGGTTGGCCTGACCAACCCTGGATTGTTCCCAGATTGTCTGAGACCGACCCGGTGGATCTTCCAGACTTGACTTGGAGGGTGTGCTTCAGTTCCAGACCATGCTAGGAACTGTGGGAAGGTATACTTGTCTACATTATTATCCTGTACTGTAGATTCCAGATTTTCATATGAGTATTTCCTATTTTTCATATGATTATCTCTCTTGATATTATTTCATTGTGATTTACCTGTGGATATGAGATCGAATTTAGGCCATAGATTGATTGTATACTAGGATACCCAACCAGACTGGACAGCCGTCATCACCGTATAGCATATTCGTTCCTTATACGGTGTAGCTGGCCGTGTACGTCCCCGTATTCCGGAACTGGGGCGTGACATGGTTTTAGTGGTGGCCCATGCAGGTCTCGTTTTGAGATTTTGTTGGGTATCACCTGATTATTGATCTCATTCCACTATCCCTTGGTATTCCCACTTGTTACACTCGTCCTTTGCTCCCTTGATCTTGTAAACTGGTCCCCATCTCTACCTGGACCTATCTTGCCTTGTATTGTCTTATTCGTTGTTATCTACCTTTATTCCTTGTTTTGAGAGACATGGTCCTGTCGTTGGTCATGTCGATCACCTTATCGGGTAAGATGATGTCTGGTCTTATCTTTGAGTTACTAGATTACTTATCTTGGGTTCTGGATTCTCTATCGGTGTTTCGTCTTGTTTGATTTTCTGTTATCTCTTTCGTGCGTTGACTTCGTGTTGACTTAGTATCCTTATCGCCCTCTTCGAGCGTTGGCTTGATCGTTGCAGCATGAAGATTTCATCAGGACTCTGAGATTGGATATTTTGACATTTGTTGAGTATCCAGTGGATTTTCTTGTATCATTTCAGCTCCTTTGATTCTGGACAGTTCCACAATCATGATTATTTCTTTCAGATTATATTTTGACTATAGATGTATTTTCTATATATCATGTTTTGACATGGATTTTGGTTTTGATGTATTTCCTAGGAAATCATCTGGGTTATTGAATTTGTTTTGGATGCATATTGTGATTTGATGTGTACTATGAGTTTTGATTATTTTTGTAGAACCATCATGTTAGATTTTTTATGATTTTAGTGACTTGGACATTTGAGTTGTAGATTTGATTTATTTTAGGTATTTGTCAAGAGTGACTGGATGACCCTAGTATACATTGACGGCGAGGTAACGAAGGTTGCAGCCGCTCGATTATAGTGCCCTGATGCATCTTTTGCAGCCATTCCGGATGGCGTGGCAAAGAATGACCATGGCACACATTTTTCGGGTATTAGGAAACTACGGTCATCGGTTCGAGACAGATATCCTGTATTTTATGATTTTATGCGGATTTATTATTTTTCTTTATGCAGTTGGGATTTTACGTTTTCTGACATTGTTTTCGACATTCTATACTTGTTCTGATTTATGGGGATAATTCGCGCAAGTGAGATTTGATTTTCGAGATTTCTTGGTATTTTGGATTTACCCTGAGAGTTGACTCGTGTAGCTAGACATTATTTTTTTTGATGTTTTCATATTGAGATTTTGTTCATTTCTTGTTATATTACTTAATTTCTGTAAGGTGGGTAGAGTTTTCATGACATATATATATATATGTACTAGTTTTGAAAACCCTACTTTTATAATTTTGAAATTTCGAGGACAAAATTTTTGTAAGGTGGGTAGGATGTAATGTTCCTATTTTGAAATACGTATATGACCGTATTATTGTATTTCAAGGATTTTAAAATTTGGGTATTGTTAAAATTTTGTTTGAAATTATTGGAGGTGAATTTTATTGTATTGTTATTATTAATTTTCGTGTTCCAAATCTACCCTCCCAAAATATCTAACCTAACCCCCTCTCTCCTCACTCAAATCACCCCTCACATCACTCACCCACTCCCTCTCTCCTCCCTCACCTTTCCCTCTCTCACCTCTCTCTCTCCCGAAATCTCCCCTCTCTCTCTTCCCTGGAGAACCCCCCCAAATCCCCTCTCTCTCTCTCTCTCAGCTCTCTCTCTTCCTCACTCTTCCTCCCTCTCCCCAGTCCCCTTCTCGAGCTCCCCCTCTCTCCTCCCTCACTCTCTCTCTCGCTCGCTTCATGTCTCCTCCTCCTTCCCACTGGATCTCCGACCCTCCCTCCATCTCCGGCCACCTTCCCCACCAGCACCGCCACCACTTCGACCAGCACCACCATCATCGTCGTCTCCTCCATCAGCCGCTACCACCACGACTTCCAGCTACCGCCGCCACCACCATCGTCTTCTTCTCCTCCTTCTCCACCCCCTCTTCCAGGAGCCGCGTCGCCGTCGTCACCACCCTCTCCTCCGCGGCCCTCGGCCTCCCTCCGTCGCGACCACCACCACTCGTGGCCGCCGCCCTCTTCCCGGCCTGCCTGGCCGGAGCTCTTCCTCCTGCTGCCGTTCTTCTCTGTCGCGGAGCTGCCCCGGCCCGACTGACCCCGGTAAGCTCCTCCGGCCTCCCCTCTCTGTCTCCTCACCTCCGCCGGAGCCTGGCCGACCCCGACGGCTCTTTCCCTCCATAGATCTGCACCTCCTCTCCCTCTTCCTTTCTTTTCGGTGAGCTGCCGTACCCCGCCGCGAGCGCCGCGCCAGCCTCGAGCGGCAGGACGCCCTTGGGCCCCGCGCTGCTCGAGCAGCGAGCCAGCCTCGGGCTGCGTGCTCTTCGGGTCACGTGCCTTGATGCACGCGCTGCCTAGAGCAGTGCGATGCTCGGTCTGCATGCACCGTGTTCTGCACGTGCCTCGGTTTGCGTGTGCCTCGATTTGTGCACATTTTTGGTTTCTGTGCACCTAGATCTACGTATTGCCTTGGGCAGCGGGACGCCTCGAACCCCGTGCTACCTCGGGCAACGTGCCATCTCGGTTTGTGCACCGTCTCATTTTTCGTGCCTCGGCCTTTGTGCCTTTCTTGATTTTCGTACCGCATCGATTTGCGTACACACCTCGATTTGTGTGCCGTATCGATTTACGTGCTCCTCGGACTTTGGTTCGTTTGGATTTACGTGCTTGCCTCGATTTACGTGTCGCGTGATTCGTGGACCATTCTGATATTCGTGATTTTCTCGATCTACGTGCACGTCTCGATTTACGTATACGTGTTTCCCGTTCATCTCGATATTCGTGCCATCTCGATATTCGTGTCATCTCGATTCTCGTACGCATCTCGATATACGTACATGTCTCGGTTTACGTGTCCGTATCGATCTGCGTACCTCGGTTTCCGTGCTAGATCCCTGCACTGCTTGCGGGACCCACACGGTATAGCCTCCTGCTATCCCCGGTGATTTCTTCTATTATTTTATTGTTTGGTGCTAATGATTGTTTATTGTGTGTTCTAAGGATCTCGATTGGCGTGCTAGCTTGGATCGCGGCTGTCGAAGACTTGCTTACCTAGTCGAGCCCTCTTGGCAAGTATTCCTTGCTCATCGACGGCTCTTGCCCTCTCTCCTGGATTTTATTTCATTTAATTAATTGTACTTGTAAATTTTATAACCATGATTAGTGTAGCCTAGTAGTGGAACTGCCATGATGATAACTTAGGATAGCTTGGTCCGATACCGGGGTAGACCGTATCGGGCAACTCGGATGGGTCATCCACACCTCCGAGGACACGAGCACGACTCACATGTATGGATTGTCCCTGTATGCCCCGTGTCCGACTCGCGGTCGGGTAACAGCTCTGGCTAACTTTACTCGTGGCGGTGATTGTGCTTGGGTTAGGGATTTATGGGCATGTGTTATGGTGCACCCTGCGAGGCGATTATTTTATTATTATGCATGTTGGCTTGGCGTCCAGTACGCATCGTAGTGCTGCTGGAGGCCGAGACATTAGTGGTCTCGGGTTCGATTGATTTCCAGTACGCATCGTAGTGCTGCTGGAGGCCGAGACTTAGTGTTCTCGGCAATCGACTTGTTCCCAGTACGCATCATAGTGCTGCTAGTAGCTGAGACCTAGTGTTCTCAGTCTGCGATTCCGCGGCGGGTTGCGCCGAGTGGATTTTAGCCCCAACTCGCTGGGAGCTCCTGTCCAGAATACAGAGGAGACTCTGCCGAATTCTTCCAAAATTCCCGATCGGGAATTTGGTTCGAAGGATTGGACAGAACCATTCCTTTGGTTTGCTGGACTGGGCTCGTGTCTGTTTACCTTGGTATAGTATACCTGATCCCATTGCTTGCTAGGTAGACTCCAGACTAGATCAGTCGCCTAGCTCCTGATCTGTCTTGTCCGCTGGATAGCGTAAGGAGAGCGGTTCCACTCGAGAGACGGTCTGCAACCCTGGTCCTTGTTTGGTTTAAGGGTTGTGGATTTGCTCCAGAGCGGTCCGTGTAATCCTTGCCACTTCCGGCGATATTTATTACCGGACTCTTGTCCCCTGACCCTTCATCCTAGGGGTTGTCCTAGTCTAGTCAGATAGAGCTGACAGTTGTCCTGTGTATTGGGAGTTGTGACTTGTGGATATGACTGAGGATTGAGTATTATGGAGAGTACGATCTCGGGATATTGACTTGGTGGATCTATGTGGATTCTTGGATTTTGGTGATTTCGAATATTTCGTGGAACGAGGAGAATATCGAGGGTATTATTATATGATTTTTACTCGACTTCCTAAACGCCCAAAACCTGGTGCTTTTGTGTATCCCGGTAGTTGGGGAACTGGTTTGATTGCTATGTCTTGGTAGTTGAGGGGCTCATTTTCTAGTGGCTGGTGATCATTGACTTGGAGGATTCTTGTGAGCCAGAGGGCCTAGCGTTGCTTATAGTGATTAGCTTGGTATTTGGTTATTGACCTTCCTGACATGATATTGATTTCTATCGTAGATAGGAGACTCCTGATAGTTTGATAAGGTGGATGGATCGACTTGATGATTTGAGCTGTAGGTTCCCATGTGTACTTGACATACTATTATAGTAGAGATTTTGATCTTGTACCCGACTTGTTATCCATGTCACGATTTGGGCATGTGACTTCTTGTGACTGATAGGTCTGACCTTGTTCCTGGTATTACACGATGACCTGGACCTGTCTTGATTCTTGATTAGTGGCCCGTAGAGGTGCACTCCTGACTAGCACTCTGGACTTAACAGTAAACCTGGCATGTATACTCTTGATTCTTGATAGTGGCCCGTGGTGGCGCACTCCTGACTAGTACTCTCGACATGGCATGTTTACTCTTGATTGCTGTTGCGACAGCCAGTCCTGACTTGCTCAACATGACCCCGTGGTTGATTTCTCTTGATTGTGCTTGTATAAGCTACCAGTCCAGTCTTGTCTTGCATCATGTCTAGGACATGGATCCCTGAGTACCACGGTCAGGGACCCATAATGAAACTGACTAGGCTAATAACTAGATTAATCATGTAGTTCATGGGGACTTCCCAGTGACCTGTTGCTTGTCTGACCCCGGCCCTATGTATCTATATATATATATACTAGGGATTTGTTGAGATGAGCGCATTCCCAGCCCTCCGTCGAGTGTGGCACTTCTTTAGGACACATGTATCTTACTGCAGTGTGCCTGCTATATCTATCTTTTTCTTTTGCTGGGGCCATTCGGGTAGTAGCAAGCAGGAGCTGGACTTTGAAGTCTCATTGCATCTTGTTAGTAATTAGGCCTGTGATAACCCTAGTTAGCTAATAATAGCAAGCCGTAGGCATTGTGTGGCCGCTTGTCCTTCTGTGTTGTTTGGCTTGTTGCCTGCCAGCCAGCTGATATTGATTTCCAGCTGGCAATACAGGTGTTAGTGGATGCTAGGGAGATTGTGATTGTGTTAGCTTCACTATACTTGTGGATTGTTATCGTACGTTGGTACCGCACGATCCCTTACCTTTATTTACTGTTTTTAGGTGTTATTCTTGTCATATTTTATCCTGCTGGTTTTCTTCGCCCGTCCTTGAGCCTTCCTTTCTAGTACTTGCTACGGTTGGCCTGACCAATCCTGGATTGTTCCCAGATTGTCTGAGACCGACCCGGTGGATCTTCCAGACTTGACTTGGAGGGTGTGCTTCAGTTCCAGACCATGCTAGGAACTGTGGGAAGGTATACTTGTCTACATTATTATCCTGTACTGTAGATTCCAGATTTTCATATGAGTATTTCCTGTTTTTTATATGATTATCTCTCTTGATATTGTTTTATTGTGATTTACCTGTGGATATGAGATCGGATTTAGGCCATAGATTGATTGCATGCTAGGATACCCAACCAGACTTGACAGCCGTCATCACCGTATAGCGTATTCGTACCTTAAACGGTGTAGCTGGCCGTGTACGTCCCCGTATTTCGGAACTGGGACGTGACATTTTCAGCAGAGGGGACCAGCACCCAGAGGGCAAGGTCAAGTGATGGCTTTGACCGTAGAGGAGGAGTTAGCATCAGGTGAGGTAGTGGCAGGTTCTATTCTCGTCAACTCCTTTCCAGCATCAGCGTTATTTGATTCTGCTGCATTGTATTCATTTATGTCTGTACGATTCGCAACACGGATAGGACTGGAGCCTGAGTGATTATCAGTAAGGCTCAATATACTTACTGGTAACGGACTTGTGGGAGTAGATAGAGTGTTTTTCTCGTGTCAGATCGTAGTTAGCGGTAGAGAGTTTCCCGTTAGGTTGATAGAATTCTCGATGGCCGATTATGATGTGGTCTTAGAGATGGATTGGTTGAGGAACCAGTATGCTAGAATAGATTGCCATATCGGCAAGATTATTTTTAGTATTCATGGTGAGCTAGAGTTTTTATTTTTCCGAGGCGGAGTAGAACCTTCTCCCCCAGTGTTGCGGATGGCAGTAGCAGCAGTATTTTAGTTTTCCCGAGTTGTAGAAGAGTTTCCCGATGTTTTCTCCGAGGAGCTTCCAGGTATGCCACCAGGGAGAGAGATCGAGTTCACCATAGATTTGATCCACGGAACAACACCAGTGTCAGAGAGAATCTACCGGATGGCACCGTCAGAATTGGAGATCTTGTATAAGATGATTGAAGAACTCAGGACCAAGGGATTCATCCGTGCTAGTGGATCGCCTTGGGGAGCCCCGATGCTTCTTGTGAAAAAGAAGGATGGTACGTCCCGATTATGTGTTGACTATCGTACCTTAAACTCGGTAACAATCAAGAAAAGATATTCTCTCCCGAGGATAGATGTCTTGTTTGATCAACTCAAAGGGGCGTCCGTATTTTCGAAGATTGACTTGCGGTCAGGATACCACCAGATCAGAGTCGGAGAGCATGACATCCCGAAGACGATATTTAGATCCAGGTATGGGCAATGGGAGTTCCTTGTTATGCCATTTGGAGCAACCAATGTGCCGGCTGTATTCATGGACCTCATGAATCATATTTTCATGCCTTATTTGGATCAGTTCGTGATTGTGTTCATAGACGACATCCTGGTCTACAACAAGAGTGAAACGGAGCATGAGCAGCATCTTAGAGTTGTCCTCCAGATTCTCAGAGAGTACCAGTTGTATGCGAAGTTCAGTAAATACGAGTTCTGGCTCGATCGCTTTTCATACTTGGGTCATATCATCACCAGAGGAGGAGTGGAAGTGGATCCCCAGAAGATCAAGGCTATTGAGACATGGCCGGTACCCAGCACGGTTGCAGAAGTTCGCAGTTTTCTTGGCTTGGCCGGCTACTACCGATGATTTGGTTCAGACTTTGTACGGATTTCAGCACCTATGACCCAGTTGACCCGTAAGGATGTGCAGTTTGCTTGGACAGCAGAATGTCAGGATTCTTTCGAGAAGTTGAAGCGAGGTTTGATGACGGAACCCATTCTCACGCTTCCAGATGGGACTGGAGGATTCTTAGAATATTGTGATGCTTCAGACAGAGGTTTAGGATGTGTTTTGATGCAGCATGGGAAGGTAATAGCTTATGCATCACGTCAACTTCGTGATCATGAGAGAAATTACCCAACCCACGACTTGGACCTGGCAGCAGTAGTGTTTGCACTTAAGTTGTGGAGGTACTACTTGTACGGAGATAGGGTAGAGATTTTTACCGACCACAAGAGCCTAAAGTATGTGTTTACTCAGAAGGACCTTAACATGCGTCAGAGGAGATGGCTAGAGCTACTCGTGAACTATGACATCAACCTGCAGTATCATCCTGGGAAGGCCAACGTTGTTGCAGATGCATTGAGCAGGTGAGCCGGAGTTTATTTTCTAACAGCACAACCAGAGTTGTTAGCAGATCTTCAGAAGATGGATATAGAAGTTGTCCTTCCTACCAATGTGGCATTGATGGCCAGTATGCATGTTCAGTCCAGTATAGTTGAGAGGATCAAGTTAGCTCAGTCAGCAGATTCTAAGCTTCAGCAGCTTAGGACAGAATGTACAGCAGGACGAAGACCAGAATTATGTATCCATGAGGACAATATACTTCGACAAGGGAGGCGTCTTTGTGTACCTAATAGTGATATCAGACAGAAGATCATGGCAGAAGCTCACAGTTCTCAGTATTTGATTCATCCGGGTGGTACGAAGATGTATCATGATATCCGGCAACATTTTTGGTGGAATGGCATGAAGAGGGAGATAGCCCGGTTTGTCTCTCGATGTTTAGTTTGCTAACAAGTTAAAGCTGAACATCAGAGACCGGCTGGACTTCTTCAACCTTTACCGATTCCAGAATGGAAATGGAAGCACATTACCATAGATTTTGTAACTGGATTGCCTAGATCCCCAGCCAGGAGGGATGCTATCTGGGTTATAGTCGACAGGCTCACCAAGGTAGCCCATTTTCTTCCTTTCAGGGTTGGTCAGTCGAAGTATCAGCTTGCAGAGATGTACCTCAGGCAGATAATCAAGTTGCATGGAGTACCAGTCAGTATTATGTCTGACAGAGATTCCAGATTCACATCGCACTTTTGGCAGAGTCTTCATAAAAGTTTGGGGACTCGTCTCAAGTTCAGTTCAGCTTATCATCCGCAGACAGGTGGTCAGTCGGAGCGCACGATACAGACTCTTGAAGATATGTTACGGTCATGTACACTCGACTTCGGTGGTTCGTGGGAAGATCACCTGCATCTTGTGGAATTCTCCTATAACAACAGTTTCCAGGCCAATATCCAGATGGCACCCTTTGAGGCCTTGTACGACAGAAAGTGTAGGTCTCCTTTAGCCTGAGATGATATCGGTGAGAGGCAAATGCTTGGTCCTGAGATGGTGATGCGGACTATTGAGGTGGTCAGACAAGTCAGAGATCATCTCCGAGTTGCACAAGATCTGTCACGACCCGCACCCGCTTTTTGGACGCGAGCACGTGAGCACGCCAGCTACATATCGAGCGGACACCAGCCCCTCTCGAATACGTAAACGCTGTCATGGCTATGGTATACTGCCAAATCATGGCAAAAAAATATATATCTCAAATCCACATTAAGTGCACGAAACAGGAATGAACACTCTGGATCGTGGTCTGCAGCCCACTAGCATATATGTCCGATAAGACTCCAAGAGTATAACAAGAGTCTCTAAACTGAATCAATAAGCAGAATATCTCATGATAAGGAATGAAAGGCACAAAAGTATAACAATGTAATATCACTAACAAATACCTGAGACATGCATCACAATCATCTACCATCCCGCTCTGCCACTAACTCAGTGCAATTGCTAAACCTGAAGAGATCATCAGGTCCTCAGAGGACATATCAAGATACATATAAACATGTCTATCTAGCAGTTTAATCATGCATGATAATATATGAACATGATATAACAAGGAACGACACTTAACATGGCAAGAGACGACGACCAAACTGCTAACAAGTGACTAACGACAAGTGGCTACTGACAGGTGACTATGAACTGGAATACAAAAACAACTACACGTAACTGAACTGCTGAATGAACAAGCGAATACGAGATCAATGAAATACCAAATCCACGCCCCGAGTGGACTCGCATGTTTGAACTAATCACTAACCCTCGTCCCGAGTATGGACTCTCTGGTTAGTACTAACCCTCGTCCCGAGTGTGGACTCTCTGGTTAGTTCACGGCAAGATACCCTCGTCCAGAGTGTGGACTCTCTGGTGCAAGTATAACATCTTTGTCCCGAGTGTGGACTCTCTGATGTAAACACCCTCGTCCCGAGTGGACTCTCTGGTGCAAGTCAAGTCAACACCCTCTTCCCGAGTGTGGACTCTCTGGTCCAAATAATCGACATCCTCATCCCGAGTGTGGACTCACGGATGTAAACAGATCAAGGCAAACACCCTCATCCCGAGTGGACTCTTCGGTGCCAAGGAAAAACGATAACAAGGATTTAGCAGTTCAATTACACGTACTCGTTTTATGACACGACTCAAGCAAGGTACTGGTGAGACAAGGTACGACTCAGTCAAGACACAGTCAAGTCCAGTATAACTACACTGTCAAGTCAAGCAAGACCATAAACTGGTGAACACGGTATATAGAAACTAGATAAATCAAATCAACTAGAAAGCTAATGAATCATATAAAAATCCATAACAAATAGAGTATCTATGATAATACAATAATAACATGAAAATTATAAACATGAAATTAAACTGTAGAGGGAAGCAAGGTATACTTGCCTGTGGTCCTTGCACAAATCGTAGTCACAAGTCGAGGATGAGAGGATACCGATCAAGGAGCTGTCAACCTATAATACATATCGCACCATGAACCGTGCACGAAAACTGTAAATCAATTCTAATGTTCTAGTTCTAAATTCATAGAATAGTAGCTAGTTGGGTTACTAATCTAATAATAATTAATTCTGGAATAATTCACTTAAAAATCTAATTTAACCTAATAATAATATGAATATAAACTAAACATGCAAGTTTGGCCATCAAAGTCGTGTTTCCCAATTTTGGAAACCATGGCACGCAAATCGAGACGTGCCATTGCCTATCTAGTCAAACTCTATGAACTATAGATTTTGAAAGTGCATCTTAGTAGATTTTAGCGCCATGAGTGCGCTGAAATCAACCGCGCCGCAAAATCACGTTTTGGTCAAAAGATATCGTCGTTATGACTAATCGTGACTAAAACGGTGATTAACCGATCAATTCTAAGTTCAACAGAATAACTAAAATACTAGATTAACGAATTAATTTATGGAAAAATTATATGTCGTAGAGCTCTGTGTTAGCTTTTCGAAACTTCAAACGGTTCATGATTTCGATTACTGGTTCTCCCGAAATCTCGAAAACACCGAAACATGTCAAGTTTCGGACAACCGACACTCTACGAATTTTCCAGAAATTTAGGAATAATATATACGAAAATAAATTATATATTCCGAAAGTTTACCTCAAGACGAATTCAATAAAAAAAACAGCACGATAAAATCACGTCGGAGTTGACGACAATCGTCTCGGGAAGTCGAGATCTATACTAGAACTCTCTCTCAAAAAGGCGGCTGAAATTTAATTAGGGTTTCGAATATAATAATATATATATAGGAGAGAGAGAGGCGGTTCAGCCTGGACGCAGACAGGTGGCCCCCCCTGGTTGACTTTCTGGGTAATTAATTATTTTAATTCAGAAAATTATTTAAAAATCATTTTAAGTCCAAATAAATCAAAATAAATTGCAAAAAAATCCAGAAAAATTATAGAAAATTCTAGAAAATATTTCTAAGTGTCTAGAATCTAAATAAAATATTTTAACACAAAATATCATCATGTGAACTCACAGTAAATTTCCAAAGCCTATAAAATATAATTTCTATAGGTTTTAATTATATAAAAATTCCCAAATTTTTTAAAAAAATACAGAAAAATTCTAAAATATTTTAGAAAATATTTCTAACCTCCTAGAACCTAAATAAAAATATCTTGTCTCAAAATAGTCCCAAATGACCTTATTGTAATTCATGAAAGTCAATAAAATAAATATATCTTTAATAAATAAATATCTAAAAATGTCTAAAAATTATAGAAAAATATAATATAGCTATAACATGCTTATAAACCCTATCTAGAGATCATGTGACCACAAGATGGTCATAAATCACCTGTGGGCTTAGTCACAACTCCTATGATCATAGAAAAATTAAATATAAACTAATCAAATAAAAAAATAAAAAATATATCACAAAATTTTGGGAAGAGGAGTTATAAATCTACCCACCTTAAAAATAATTTTGTCCTCGAAATTCTAATTCATAACTATTCCTTAAAAATCAAAGTCTACTATTACCTTAATCTTCTCTAATTTAATTTCTCAAAAATATTTTATGACCTTCTCTAGTCATTTTATAACTCCGAATACTTGAGGACTTCTACCCACCTTTGGTCACACTACTCCTCAAAACACGGTCACTAAAATCTTATAATCTTCTAACTAGTTGCTAACAATTCTACCAGCAGATATCTAGGCATATGGCAACTATAATCCTTCATATCTATAAACAACCAAAACTCAATAATCATACAATATTATACTATAATTTAAGAATTTTTGATAGATTATAGACAGCACGATCGTTCGTCACACCGAAATAGAAAGAGACGAGAATCAATGGTACGGGAAAGCAAGGAAGTATAATCGAGAGCAAATATGGAGTTTTCAAGGACGTAGAGAAATTTCTAGGAGAATTTTTAAGGCAGTGTGGATTAAGATTTCTAGGTTTTGTCATTGTCGCAGGCTCGTACCAGTACAGTTACGTAACCGGTACGATACGCTCTGACCTGTATGGGCCACCAAAAAAACTTGTCACGACCCGTACCCACTTTTTGGACGTGAGCACGTGAGCAAGCCAGCTACGTATCGAGCGGACACCAGCCCCTCTCGAATACGTAAATGCTGTCATGGCTATGGTATACTGCCAAATCATGGTAAAACAAATCTATATCTCAAATCCACATTAAGTGCACGAAACAGGAATGAACACTATAGGTCATGGTCTGCAGCCCACTAGCATATATGTCCGATAAGACTTCAAGAGTATAACAAGAGTCTCTAAACTGAATCAATAAGCAGAATATCTCATGATAAGGAATGAAAGGCACGAAAGGATAACAATATAATATCACTAACAAATACCTGAGACATGCATCATAATCATCTACCATCCCGCTCTGCCACTAACTCTATGCAATCGCTAAACCTGAAGAGATCATCGGGTCCTCATAGGACATAGCAAGATACATATAAACATGTCTATCTAGCAGTTTAATCATGCATGATAATATATAAACATGATATAATAAGGAACAAAACTTAACATGGCAAGAGACGACGACCAAACTGCTAACAAGTGACTAACGACAAGTGGCTACTAACAGGTGACTATGAACTGGAATACAAGAACAACTACACGTAACTGAACTGCTGAATGAACAAGCGAACACGAGATCAATGGAATACCAAACCCTTGCCCCGAGTGGACTTGCAGGTTTGAACTAATCACTAACCCTCGTCCCGAGTGTGGACTCTCTGGTTAGTACTAACCCTCGTCCCGAGTGTGGACTCTATGGTTAGTTCACGACAAGATACCCTCGTCCCGAGTGTGGACTCTCTGGTGCAAGTATAACATCCTTGTCCCGAGTGTGGACTCTCTGATGTAAACACCCTCGTCCCGAGTGGACTCTCTGGTGCAAGTCAAGTCAACACCCTCTTCCCGAGTGTGGACTCTCTGGTCCAAATAATCAACATCCTCGTCCCGAGTGTGGACTCACAGATGTAAACAGATCAAGGTAAACACCCTCGTCCCGAGTGGACTCTCCGGTGCCAAAAAAAACGATAACAAGGATTTAGCAGTTCAATTACACGTACTCGTTCTATGACACCACTCAAGCAAGGTACTGGTGAGACAAGGTACGACTCAGTCAAGACACAATCAAGTCCAGTATAACTACACTGTCAAGTCAAGTAAGACCATAAACTGGTGAACACGTTATATAGAAACTAGATAAATCAAATCAACTAGAAAGCTAATGAATCATATAAAAATCTATAACAAATAGAGTATCTATGATAATACAATAATAACATGAAAACTATAAACATGAAATTAAACTGTAGAGGGAGGCAAGGTATACTTGCCTGTGGTCCTTGCACAAACCATAGTCCTAGGTACATAGGGCCATTCGACATTCTGGAGCGAGTAGGTGATGTGTCCTATCGTCTCGCACTTCCACAATCGTTACGTGAGGTGCATGATATCTTCTATGTATCCCAATTGGGATGGTATATCCCGAATCCGAGTCATGTCCTTGATCATTCGGAATTGGTTGTTGGTACCAACCTTTCGTATGAGGAGAGACCCGTATCCATATTGGACCGAAGAGAGAAGATACTCAAGAACAAGACTATCAAGTTAGTCCGTATTGCTTGGGATCATCACCCTTTGGGTGATTTAACGTGGGAGCGTGAGGATGACATCCGATCGCGATATCCCGACCTGTTTGACTCGTGAGGTATAATGTCTTTCTTATGCCTTATGCCTTAATTCCTTGCTTGTATGAATGATTGCTTGATTGATTGCCTTTTTATAACTTGCTTGTGATTAGTATAGCTTGCCCGACATCTCTAGCTTCTTGATTAAATTCTGAGGACGAAATTCTTTTAAGGTGGGTAGAGTTGTCACCCTCGATTTTCGTTATACATATTTTGGTATACGTGTACGTATTTCGACTTATCCGACTGGCCAGCCTTCGGTTTTTCAATTGGCATGGCTTAGTTGACATTTCATGGCTCGTATGGTCTATTCTGGCTTGGGCATGCATCGGGTTCGGTTGGATTCGGTTGGTTTGGCTTGGTTTGGGTTAGTGTGCAAACCCCTACCTACCACCATCCCTCATTTATTAACCCAACAACCCTTCTCTCTCCTCATTCATTTCTTATTACTACTCTTCTTCTTCTTTATTTCTCCACCGACCACCCCAATAGGCAAGTACAACTTGCTTTCACTTGAGAACCCATTTTGATGGTTCTAATATCTTCTAAGCATGATTCTTAACTACTTTAGAACTTGAAGATTTCCATTTTGGTGCATGGATTCTCGTAGATCTAGATTTTTAGTATTTTTGATCCTCATGGTTTTGATCTTCTAAAACTTGACTATTTTCGGAAATGGAGAGTTCCATGTGGTGGGAGTTTCGATTTTGCGCAAGTTTGGCTTTTTGAATGGCTGGATTTCATCAAGTCTTGGCCGGGATAGGGCTTCTTGAGTTCTTGAGACCCATGGCTGCTTGTCTCGGCCTTGGAGAGAAGACGAGCCCTTTACACACACGTTCATACTTGCTCGCATAGAGACTTTCCTTTACGCCCACGTTTTACGTGCCAGCGTAGCATTTTTCTCCTTTACGCACACGTTTTCACGTGCCTGCGTAGTGTTTTCCTTTTTACGCACACGCATTGCGTGCCAGCGTAACCCGTTCTACGCCGAGCTCATTCGAGCTCTACGCAGGGGCTACTCCCGCTCGCGTAGAGTCTCGCGTGCGTAGAGTTTCGCTCAGACGCTCGCGTGCGTAGAGTCCCGTTCGAGTGCTTGCTCGCGTAGAGGGATGCTCGCGTAGGGTGATTGCTCGTGTAGAGGGGTCCTTCCTCGATCTTGCTCGCGTAAAGCCATTTTTACGCTCGGGGCCCCTAGCCTAGCGTAGTTTCTCTCGCGTAGAGGCTTTGAGCCCCTATGCGCACCCGTTTGCTTTATTATTCTTGCACCTCTTGTCATGAGCTTGATAACCACGAATTGATTGATGTGACTGGACCAATAATTGTACATGGCATGGTATGACAAGTAACTGACATGATATGACAAGCAAGCATGATAGGAACTATTGAATACTGTTGCGACGGCTAGCACGACATGACAAGAAGCATGATATGATAAGAATGAATGACCTGGACACCGTAGATGTTTGTGTTTGTACAAATGAACCAGTACTATCATGCATCATGTATAGGGCAAGGATGTCACGCCCCAGAACCAGAATACTGGTGAGTAGGGACGGACCAGGCCAGCTACGTATACCAAAGTACTCCAGTACTCCGAAATAACGTGTAAGCTGTATAGATGGGGGTTACTACTACAATCCAACATGCAATCCTAGGTCAAGCAATCCTAGGTATCTCAATCACAGGCAGTAAACAATGTACAAGAAGTAAGATCAACTGGAATATAAAATAGTAAAGCGTCCCAAACTATCATATATCAATGATCATGAAGCTAGTAATACAGAGTGAAGACTAGCAAGAGTAATAGTCATACATGATAAGCTCTAGCTATAGTCTAGAATATGCAAATCATGTTCTGGCCCGTAGGCTAAATGTCAAGTCCAAAACACGAGCTAAACACGTGCTCGGAGGCTAAACGCCACAAAAGAATAATGTACATAACTAGTGGGAGAATGAAATAGAAAACCCACTAAGGTACTCTAGTGCTCTGGGTAATCACCAACAAGTGGAAGGTACGGAAGATCCTCCGGGCTCCTCTATCAGATCTGGTCAATGCAAAACCAGTGGGGTCAGACCCCCAATAGCAAGTACCACAAAGGAAGCCAAACTATGAACTAAAACCAGCATGCAAATTATAGCAATGGATAGAGAGAGAGAAGAGTAAGTACTAATCGAGACTCGTGCACTAGCAATGCACTTATCCCGAGAATAGAAGGACAATAAGTAAAGCAACATATAGCATAAAGTAAAGGACATGTGACGTAATGTAAACTGTGTACATGTGAAGAAAAGGAAGCATGTGAACATGAAAGATAAACTAGACATGTGAGCATGTTAAGTAACTGGAGCATGTGAGCATGTAAGATAACTGGGACATGTGAGCATGTAAGATAACTGGAGCATGTGAGCATATAAGAACTGGAACATGTGAGCATATGGTGAAGCCGAGCATGTAGTAGGAAGAATAGCATGTAAGGAATGAAAAAAATCTAAGTACTGCAATAAGATAAACAGGAGCAAGACTAGACTAGACAAGAATGCACTCCATCCATCAATCACGGCCAAGCAATGATTACGGCTTGATACTTTAGCTAACTAGGGTTGTCACAATCCTAATTACTAACAAATGCAAGTATGAGAATTCCAAGTCCAGCTCCTGCCTGCTACTACCTGAATGGTCCAAGCCAAAAAAAAAAAGTATAGCAGACACACTGTAGTAAGATACATGTATCCTAAGGAGATATAGCAGACACACTGTAGTAAGATACATGTGTCCTAAGGAGGTGCCCCACTCGACGGTGAGCTGGAAGTGTGCTCATCATGACAGATAGCTCCAAATCCCAATGTATATATATATAATGCCAAGACCAAAGGGGCAACAGGTTACCGGGAAATTCTCAATGATCTAAGTAATCAAGCTAGTTGTTTAGTCCTTAACATTTTCTTGTTGGATTCTGGGTGTGGCATTCCGCAGAATCTATCCTAGACATAAGATATGCAAGACTGGACAAGACAAGCAAGATTGTGCACCATAACAAGCCACAACAAGACATGACAATATCAAGGCAAGAGTGCGCTACGACGAGCCACTATCAAGGAGCAAGACATGTACTGGAATCAAGAGTGCGCCATGACAGGCCACTATCATGTAAGCAAGAAAAAGACATGTTCAAGAGTGCACCACGACGGGTCACTATCAAGTAGGCAAGAAGGCATGGCAACAATTATCATAGCTTGTAAGAAAGAATCTATCAATAGACATATCATGGCATGTGGAGAAGAATAATCAAGGCTAAGTACATTTCATAAAATGGTTGAACATGTGCTAGTATCAAGTCTATATAGGGTGTACAATCATTATCTAATTGAGCAAGATCATCTTATCATGTTAAGAAATCATTACAATCGAAGAAAATATCAAAAACGGACAAAAACGGGCAGAAACGGGCAAAAATAGACTAAAACAGCATAAAACGGCATACCGGCGGTATACTGCGGCATACCGGCGGTATACCGGCCTAAAGATAGAAGGTTTCTGGTGCAAAAAATGGCATACTGGCGGTGTACTGCGGTATACCGGCGGTATACCGGTTTTTCAAACAGCAACAAAATTCAGAATTTTGCCAAAACTTGTTTCGGCCATAAAAACTTTATTTTAAATCGAAATTCGGATTTTCAAAAGTCAAAATTGAATAGAATTGAATTTCCTACAACATGGAAGTATTAGTTTTTACAAATCAAAACATTTGATAGATCAATACCTCAAAATACTCTCAAACAAAGGTTCTCGGGACACCGAAACGGGTTTCGATTGCCACCAAACTTAAAATCCATGATATACAAACTATGTGAGGGCCTCATATATGTATATATGACTAAGATCCATGATGGTAACACTAGTATCACTCTTGATACCAAGTTTTCTACTAAGTCCATATTGGGTTTTAACAGAAAATTAAAACCTTGCTTAAACAAATTTTAGAAACATGCATATAGACGAAAATCATAAGGAAAACATATTTAAAAAAATGAGTTTAAGGCAATTCTAAGCATTTAATAACAAGAGAAATAAAATGACAACAAAAACTTTTTTTTTTGTTCAAGATTTGGCAAGATGTACTTGCCTAGGTTAAGCTCCAAGCCTAATCTTCTACTCCTCCTCCTAGGGGGGTTAGATACCACACCCAAGGCCTCAAGGCCAAGCTCTTGGCAAGCTCCAAGGTGGAGAGAAGGGAAGAAGAAATGAAGAGAGAGTGAAAAGAATAAAAAGGGAGAGGAGAGAGAAAGTGAAATGGTATATAGAAGGGGGAATTAATCTTAGCCGTTGGATCGTGATCCATGTCAAAATCTAAGTCAATCCTAACCATCGAAACAAAACCAAATATCCAATGGGTGATAGGGTGCATCTACACTATTCATGAAAATATCTAAATACTATGCATCAAAATATCTAAAACACTATTCACGAAAATATCGAAAATACTATTCATGAAAATATCTGAAATCGAAAATATCTAAAATGTGGAAAATCTGTCTGGATGATATGCCGTCGGTATACTCCGGTATACTGGCGGTATGCCGGCCAAGAAGAAAATCTATAAGTTTAGGAAAATTTTAAAGCATTACGAAAATCAAGAAAATATGAAATACACTACAAAATACGTATCCGTATATAAATACCGATACTGTGAGACGAGTCTCACAACTCTCCACAACTTAAAAATAAATTTCGTCCTCGAAATTTCCTAAATCTAGTCAAGCATGAAAACCAAACCAAAGAGCTAAAAAATCATATCAATGAAAACAAAGCATGGCATGTTGGTAAGATAAAGACAACAGTAATATAAGTAAATGCGTAAGAAGTAACACAACCACAATCAAGAAGGGATGGAGGCATATGAATAAATATGTCTCTTGAGTCAGTTGAGTAGGAGCAGGCCTACGCTGACTCCACAACTTAGATAAAAGTCAATTCTCAAATTAAGCCGGTACCAATGACTTAATCCAAGAAATAACTCTACCTAGGACGTATCTTCATAGTCGATACCAATGAAGTTATCACATGCCTCGACTACGAAGACAGAAGAGTTGGGGACGAAAAACTCGCCTAATATGCGTAACCCAAGAGATAAATAAGAGTGGAAGAAGAATAGGACAATACCTACCACATAATCGCCCTCGGCCAAAATCTGCTCTAACATACCAAACTCTGCCTGCCCATGCCTCGGAGCTCTAACCGGCTGCTACTGAAATGGTACCTGAGCCATATACTGCTGGACTACCGGGGTAGCCGGTGAAGCTGGACTCTGGCAGGACTGACACTGCTGGCTGATCAGGCTGAACTGACACCTCCGCCCTCGGGTCATCTTTGAACTCTGTCCCTGAATGTTGAGACTGATCTTCCATAACTGGCCTAACAGAAGATTACTGACTGCCATCGATAAAACCCAAACAAGATGGTCGGAAGGATTAAGAACAGTGCCCTTGAAAGTTAAAGGACACAAGGATTAAATCGAGAGAACAGGAAAGATCAACGATCAAGGCAGATATCAGGTCAAAGGATCAGAGATATAGAATAACACGAAGGATATCAATAAAGCAGAATTGTGACTGAGATATCTAAACATCAGTAACCCCCACATATCTAATAAATCAGACCTGCATGGGCCACCACTAAAACCTATGTCACGCCCCAGAACCAGAATACTGGTGAGTAGGGACGGACCAGGCCAGCTACGTATACCAAAGTACTCCAGTACTCCGAAATAACGTATAAGCTGTATAGATGGGGGTTACTACTACAATCCAACAGGCAATCCTGGGTCAAGCAATCCTAGGTATCTCAATCACAGGCAGTAAACAATGTACAAGAAGTAAGATCAACTGGAATATAAAATAGTAAAGCGTCCCAAACTATCATATATCAATGATCATGAAGCTAGTAATACAGAGTGAAGACTAGCAAGAGTAATAGTCATACACGATAAGCTCTAGCTATAGTCTAGAATATACAAATCATGTTCTGGCCCGTAGGCTAAATGTCAAGTCCAAAACACGAGCTAAACACGTGCTCGGAGGCTAAACGCCACAAAAGAATAATGTACATAACTAGTGGAAGAATGAAATAGAAAATCCACTAAGGTACTCTGGTGCTCTGGGTAATCACCAACAAGTGGAAGGTACGGAAGATCCTCCGGGCTCCTCTATCAGATCTGGTCAATGCAAAACCAGTGGGGTCAGACCCCCAATAGCAAGTACCACAAAGGAAGCCAAACTATGAACTAAAACCAGCATACAAATCATAGCAATGGATAGAGAGAGAGAAGAGTAAGTACTAATCGAGACTCGTGTACTACCAATGCACTTATCCCGAGAATAGAAGGACAATAAGTAAAGCAACATATAGCATAAAGTAAAGGACATGTGACGTAATGTAAACTGTGTACATGTGAAGAAAAGGAAGCATGTGAACATGAAAGATAAACTAGACATGTGAGCATGTTAAGTAACTGGAGCATGTGAGCATGTAAGATAACTGGGACATGTGAGCATGTAAGATAACTGGAGCATGTGAGCATGTAAGAACTGGAATATGTGAGCATATGGTGAAGCCGAGCATGTAGTAGGAAGAATAGCATGTAAGGAATGACAAAAAATCTAAGTACTGCAATAAGATAAACAGGAGCAAGACTAGACTAGACAAGAATAGACTCCATCCATCAATCACGGCCAAGCAATGATTACGGCTTGATACTTTAGCTAACTAGGGTTGTCACAATCCTAATTACTAACAAATACAAGTATAAGAATTTCAAGTCCAGCTCCTGCCTGCTACTACCTGAATGGTCTAAGCCAAAAAGAAAAGAAGTATAGCAGACACACTGTAGTAAGATACATGTGTCCTAAGGAGATATAGCAGACACACTGTAGTAAGATACATGTGTCCTAAGGAGGTGCCCCACTCGACGGTGAGCTGGAAGTGTGCTCATCATGACAGATAGCTCCAAATCCCAATGTATATATATATATAATGCCAAGACCAAAGGGGCAACAGGTTACCGGGAAATTCTCAATGATCTAAGTAATCAAGCTAGTTGTTTAGTCCTTAACATTTTCTTGTTGGATTCTGGGTGTGGCATTCCGCAGAATCTATCCTAGACATGAGACATGCAAGACTGGACAAGACAAGCAAGATTGTGCACCATAACAAGCCACAACAAGACATGACAATATCAAGACAAGCGTGCGCTACGACGAGCCACTATCAAGGAGCAAGACATGTACTGGAATCAAGAGTGCGCCATGACAGGCCACTATCATGTAAGCAAGAAAAAGACATGTTCAAGAGTGCACCACGACGGGTCACTATCAAGTAGGCAAGAATGCATGGCAACAATTATCATAGCTTGTAAGAAAGAATCTATCAATAGACATATCATGGCATGTGGAGAAGAATAATCAAGGCTAAGTACATTTCATAAAATGGTTGAACATGTGCTAGTATCAAGTCTATATAAGGTGTACAATCATTATCTAACTGAGCAAGGTCATCTTATCATGTTAAGAAATTATTACAATCGAAGAAAATATCAAAAACGGACAAAAACGGGCAGAAACGGGCAAAAACAGACTAAAACAGCATAAAACGGCATACCGGCGGTATACTGCGGCATACCGGCGGTATACCGGCCTAAAGATAGAAGGTTTCTGGTGCAAAAAAACGGCATATCGGCGGTATACTGCGGTATACCGGCGGTATACCGGTTTTTCAAACAGCAACAAAATTCAGAATTTTGCCAAAACTTGTTTCGGCCATAAAAACTTCATTTTAAATCGAAATTCGGATTTTCAAAAGTCAAAATTGAATAGAATTGAATTTCCTACAACATGGAAGTATTAGTTTTCACAAATCAAAACATTTGATAGATCAATACCTTAAAATACTCTCAAACAGAGGTTCTCGGGACACCGAAACGGGTTTCGATTGCCACCAAACTTAAAATTTATGATATACAAACTATGTGAGGGCCTCATATATGTATATATGACTAAGATCCATGATGGTAACACTAGTATCACTCTTGATACCAAGTTTTCTACTAAGTCCATATTGGGCTTTAACAGAAAATCAAAACCTTGCTTAAACAAATTTTAGAAACATGCATATAGACGCGAATCATAAGGAAAACATATTTAAAAAAAATGAGTTTAAGGCAATTCTAAGCATTTACTAACAAGGGAAATAAAATGACAACAAAAACTTTTTTTTTGTTCAAGATTTGGCAAGATGTACTTGCCTAGGTTAAGCTCCAAGCCTAATCTTCTACTCCTCCTCCTAGGGGGATTAGATACCACACCCAAGGCCTCAAGGCCAAGCTCTTAGCAAGCTCCAAGGTGGAGAGAAGGGAAGAAGAAATGAAGAGAGAGTGAAAAGAATGAAAAGGGAGAGAAGAGAGAAAGTGAAATGGTATATATAGAAGGGGGAATTAATCTTAGCCGTTGGATCGTGATCCATGTCAAAATCTAAGTCAATCCTAACCATCGAAACAAAACCAAATATCCAATGGGTAATAGGGTGCATCTACACTATTCATGAAAATATCTAAATACTATTCATCAAAATATCTAAAACACTATTCACGAAAATATCGGAAACACTATTCATAAAAATATCTGAAATCGAAAATATCTAAAATGTGGAAAATCTGTCTGGATGATATGCCGTCGGTATACTCCGGTATACTGGCGGTATGCCGACCAAGAAGAAAATCTATAAGTTTAGGAAAATTTTAAAGCATTACGAAAATCAAGAAAATATGAAATACACTACAAAATACGTATCCGTATATAAATACCGATACTGTGAGACGAGTCTCACAAAGGATCCCTGAGTACCACGGTCAGGGGTACCTACTTAAACTGACTAAGGCTAATAACTAGAATAATCCAGTAGTCATGAAGAGATTTTCCAGCTACAGGCAATCCCGTTATGTGGGCGCCCTATTATGGGATCTGTAGTCTGCCGTCGAGTAGGACATATTTCCAGCACACTGTCAGGTGTTGCACCCTTCAATCTACTTAAGGGTACATACGTTTCCTGGACGATGTACCCACATGAACTCAACCTCTAATTGCGTCCGGATAACCTGGATGGTCTGCAGGGCTTGTGGCTGTTAGAATAATCTTATTGCATCTTGCTAGTAACTAGGCCTGTGATAACCCTAGTTAGTTAAAGTATCAAGCCGTATTTATTGCTTGGCCGTGAATGTTGGATGGAGTCTAACCAGTCTAAGCCTTATCTTGTTCCAGTACATGGCTATCTTGGAACATAATTGTTCATGCTTACCCCTTTTTATACTGACCTGAATGATTTCTCACCTTCTTGACATTTGTTGCTCTATTTAGATTCATGTCTTATTTATCTTCTTATTTTATTATCTGATATGCTGGTTTTAGTTCTTAAGTGAAGCCTCCTTTGTGGCACTTGCTCTTTCTGGGATCTGACCCAGCTGGTTTTGCGTGGCCAGAAACCGGAGTGGCTCCAGAGGATCTTCCTACCTTCCAGCCAGATGGTGATCACCAAACGTAACCCTGGCAAAGAGTGGGTTATATTTTGGCTCTCCTACTCTATTGTAAAAATATTCTTTTGAAGCGTTTAGCCGACGAGCACGTGTTAGCTCGATTGCACTTTACTTACTGTCTGCCTACGGGCGGTAGCATGATTAAAAAATCCTAGGGTTGATCAAGTATGGCTGAAACTCTTGCTAGTCTTCACATTTTGTATGACTAGCTTCATGATCATCCAAATATGTAATGTATGGAGCGCCTTACTATTGTATATTTGGTGCTCTGACATCTTGTAACTGCTGTTATTTTCTTGAGATTGAGACAATAGGCTTGTTCATGACCATAAGAGACTGATGGCTTGTAGTTAAACCCTCATGTATCTAGACAGCCGTGACCGTATAGCGAGATGGGTTGTACTTCAGTATACGTAGCTGGTTGTGTCCGCCCCCGCTCTCCAGTATTCTGGTTCTGGGCGTGACACCCACTCTCCATTATTCTTGTTCTAGCCATGACAAAACAGTATCAGTTAGTACACTTGAATCCTACTATGGAGTATAGGGTTATGATCTATTCACTATTCCCTACACGTTGGTCAAAAACTAAATTAGTCTTTAAATGACACTCGGGACCCAATTTGGTATCTGGCATGTCCAAAAACTACATTGGAAGTGTTCGAAGTGTCTCTAAGCCAAAAGAGCACCGAGTAGACCCCAAGTGCTACTCATAACCCATAATTAACTCTATATAAATTTTTGGATCTATGACATATGGTACATAATGCGCATGATTTCCAAAGTAATTTTAAGTCATAGTTGATAAAGGTTTCTATAATTAAATTATGTACAACAAATTACCCATATCAAACCGTGCAACCAAATTTCAAATTAGAGCCGAAAGTTAACATGTCAACATGTTGAACTTAAGAATAGGATTCAAAAGGAATTTGAGTAGTAAATTGAGGAGTTTATGATACACATTTCAACCCATTCCACAATTACTATAATCCAGATATTAAGTTGCTATCTATGTCATGAATAATATCCTTGGTTTCCAATTTATGTAGTTTAAACTAGTATAAATCCAACCAGAAAAACCTAAAAAAATGACTTTATACAAACTGAAAAGTGTCGATTGAGGGTTGTTTCGATAAACTAAACCACCTAGACTCAAAACGATTACAATGAAAGACGCGTACGATATTCTCCAATGTGTAGGCTTTGACGGAATTCAACTTGGTCGCATGTGCGCGACAAATTTGGCTCATATTTGTCAAAAATGACTACATTGAGATTTTTAAAATTTGTCATTAATTTATGTAATTTGATTGTGTCATGACGAAACTTGCACTGACTCGCAGCATCTGACTTATCCAGTGACCCAAGTTTGTTCGAATCTGAGACAATCGACCGGATCACCGTATCATAGGCCCATGATCGGAATCGACATATATATTTTTGTTCGACACATTGGAATCCAATCCTGAATGTACCGTTGAGGTCGTATCATTCTTTGGACCTTGTTAGACATATAAGTTGACTTATTTGGAGATAGACCAAAATTGGCTTATGCTAACCTAAATTTGGTACCCGATGCATATACATACGAACCCCACTTTGATCCAAAATTGCTTAATACTGCTTGTGTCCAATTTTGAATTATGGGCATGCTTTTTTGAGTATCTCTACCAATTTTGACGCATTGGTAATATTTATTTCAGCATCCGGTGATGTTTGTGCTTCTTTCACTTTTTGTATCACTCCTGACTTGATGAGTTCATAGGCAGAACGCCGTCAAAACCTACTTCAAAACTCTGGCAAGTATACCTTGCTATTTTTTACTATTATTACTTATATTTAAGCATGTTATTCTATTATGTTACATTATTGTAATTTACATGTTATTCAAACTGTATGTCCGAGCTAGACTTGGGTACAATCGACGGAGTATGTCGATTTACTTGTTTTCTATTTATTCTTTGCATATTGGCCTAGTGTTAGTAGATTACCATATATTTAAGGGATATTTTCATAATTCTTTAGCTTCGACACCCACATAACACGATATATGATATTCATATTATGGCTCGAACCCTCGACTGGCCATCAATATGTAAGGTACCACTATAAGAAAAAAGACTTTTCTTGACGCCTTTTTCCCGTCAAGAAATGAGTATCTTGACGGTTGCGGATCCGTCAAGTAGACCGGAGTCAAGAAAAGACCTCCCCTTTTCTTGACGGTCGCTTGCAGGGTTTTTCTTGACGGTTTTTGGCCGTCATACAAAGTAGTTTTCGTGACCGTTTTTAGCCGTCAAGATAACAGTTTTTAGAAACCGTCAATATTGGTGAAAACTTTTCTTGACTCCGGCCTAGATGACGACTATTAGCCGCCAAGAAAAGCCCTTCTGCTGCAGGATTGAGTTAATTGTTGACATTTTATAACCGTCAAGAGAAGCTAAAGCCAAAATTCTATTTATAATTCTATATTATGAATCGAATACACACATAATATCAATAACCCAGAAGATTTAATAATTCAAATAACTACAAAATCCGATTTTTATATTAACAAACTGTATATTGTCCATACACCACAAACTTCCGACACACGTCCAACCACAAACATACAACGCTTGTCTAACCACAAACATATCCGACCAATGTATATAGTTTTCATACATCTTAAACATCTAATACTGAAAATTTTACAAATAAAATCAAAATAAGTAGCAAACTCGGCAGAAGCACATCCCTTCCATATTTACAGAACCTTCATTTCCATGTAGTTCTTGAGAGAACAAGAGCACAACATAACAAGTTAATGAGCTTGTTGACCAACAAAAAAAATAAGAAAACAATATCCTAAAGAAAATAAGAAGAGTATAATAACTCAACTGAACTATCAAAATAAAATGACAACATAACAAGTTAATTCCTTATCATGTTTAGAAGTTACTTGGAAAGGGTATTAATCATAAGTAAACATATGAATGTACAGAACATTGAAATAAGTATAGAAAAAAAAGTATATCTAAAATAAAGGTACAAAAATATTAACCGCTACAAAAAGGGCTATGAGAACATATGAATGTATAGATCATTGATTGTTTGAAGCCGAGCTTGAACTCAGTATCCAGCTATCAGTGTTCTACACTATGTGAGGAGATCGCTCAAATATTCAGTTTTAGCTCTCAGTCTCGTGCATATATGATAAGAGCCTATCTGACACTAGCTCAATAAACTGACATTGTCTTACTATAGGAGTGAAGACTGACTGGCACAGTATGTAGGAGGCTTAGCATAACAGTAGTTGAGGCAGCATGCTTAGTATCAGAGCTTATGGAGGCCAGCAGAAATTAAAAGCTTGTATAGATAGCATCATAGCTCATAAAAGCCATATAGCAGAGCTCATAGAAGCTATATAGAAGCCATATGCTCGGTTGATACATTTGTACTAATACTAAACAATATCATAAATAGGAGATGAAGGGAAAGGGTATCAATCATAAGGGTTTCCATAAGCATTGAAGTACAGTACATACAAGTTCCTTGGGATTGAAAATTAATCACCAGTAGATTTATGTATGTTGTTATGCTTCCTACTTTTATTCACTCATCATCACTCCCAAATACCCGTTGCTATATCACTGTCTAGCTACTAGCACTCCTATTCACCCCTCTTACTGATACATACTGAAAATTCCAGGACACACACAAGCACATAGCAAAATATAGGCACTAATACATGTTTTTAATTCCTACAATATGCAATAACTGACACAAAAATTATACCTACAATTCTAGCAAGGGAACATTTATTTTTACTGTTTGCTAAGCTTCATGTTTGTCTTTGCCCATATGTAATACAACAATTTTAGTTAACTGCAAACGTATTAGTAAGAGAAGCTTCAACCAAAATTGTAAAGAATGAAACATAGTTGAGAATATATGACAAGAAACTAATGAAGGTAGAAGAACACTTAAATAAAAAGGATTGTAAATGCCAAATATTAGCAACGGATTGAAATTAACCTTTGTGCATGGATTGAAATTTCCTTGGCAATGCCACGGTGAATGATCGAAGCTTAAACAGGAAATTGCACAATAATGACAGAACCATATAGCATGAAAAAAAAGATGGCTCTACGAGCTTATCAACTAATTACAAGTACATTCCCAATAAAATTATTTTAAGATGGGAAGTGGAAATCATTGTAGCTTACCTGGCGTAGAGTACAAACTTCAGTTTCCAAGTATCAATTTTCATTGTAACTTACCTTTCCTTCCCTCTATTTTTCTATCATTGCACATAATTGCTAAGTAAATAGTGTGATTGCTAGTGTAAGTAATATCTCATTATATGCATGATACATGCTCTTTTTTTTTTTGAAATAACAACAGTAGCTATATGAATCCATCTTACACAAACTTATTTTCTACAGTTAACCCATGAGATTCACATACCATGGCAGCATTGATAGAGTCGTTTTGGGCATCTAGTATCTCTTAAATTTTTTTTGCTTCTTGAGCCTTTTCATTTTCCCGAGCCTAGCCTTTTCTTCCAATTTCCTTACTTGGAGATGGATCTTCTGTCTGCAAAAAATTATGAAAGTGAATATGACATGATATATACAATTCCACAAACTAAAAAAACATATTACAATCCATTTCTATGGAAATTCACTAACAAACTGACTTGTAACTATACGTTTAGTATAACCCCCTTCGGCAAACTGAAATAGTTCTATATAAAAAAGAAATAAGAGTAAAAATCATATAGTACAAAATCTATGTTAAGGTCAATCTCAACAGATGTGCTCATAACTTCTATAACATCCATGTTACCTTCCTTTTCTAAAATCTTATTGTGCAATAATAGATATTATTTCATGAATACATTACTATCCTTTATATATATTCAAAACTGACAAATTCTCTAAATTTTTTATTAATTGGTGATATCACTGTTCCAACACAAGATACAAACCATGGAAATTAATTCCTTGGAAGTCCTCCCAGAGCTATCACTATTCCTTGAGTCCACTTCTTGGTTTATTATAATTGACATTTGTTTCCATGAAGGAGTGATAGTTACTGCTCCCAGATAAGTGGCAAACAATTAAGATTTGTGCATGTCAAATTGGGTATTGAAACTTCTAAAAAAAATCAAAAGTTCTTCTAAAATGTAGAGATTACCATTAAACATTTGATGTTCATGGCTTCAGTGAAACTATAGAACTTTGATGGAATCAAAAAGTTGATTTTGAACTCTAGATCTTGAACAAATGATACTTGATTACTTATGGTATGGTGTTTATTTCTGCCCAATATATAATCTATATATTTGTTGAGTACTGATAACTATATTTTTGGTCATATCATACTTACAAATGAACATCATGGGATACAGACAAATGGTACAAAAGCTCAGAAATCTAAGGCTCGGAAAGCTATATGCTTACTTAATATACTATCAACAGAACCTTAGGCTCTACATTTGTCCACAGCCTCCAGACTCGACACACCAATGTCTCACTGTGTCCAAACAACTCCTATAATCGTGTCCACACCCATCACAGCAAATCGTACAAGAAGAAGAAGAATATACCTGAGCAAGTGACGTTCTAGTATATCCTTGAGTCTGATATGGCCACTTCCGTGTCCAAAATTGAACGAACAGCTGGTTCAGAGATTATGTCAAACATCTGGCGAGTAAATAACAGAGCGCTGGAATTAAAGTCTCCATTCAATCCTGATGGATCAAAACTAAATGCAGACATCACAATCAACGATCAATTGACGAATTCGATCATGAAATTGATCAAAACCAATCAAGAAAACTTGTAAATTTCGATCGAATCCCCATGATTCGGATTCAGCATATCAAATAGGTCAATGATAGAATGAGGACATACCGACCTTAAGCAGTCAGTCGTCTTCGACATCCCGTCTTGGTCAGTGCATAGGAGTTCGCTGAGGAAGAGAGGACGCATCAGAAAGATCGCCGGAGACTTGAGTCATATAGCTTCCCGACCGCCATGGCCGATCAGAGCTTGACACCAAGAAGGATGATAATGACGCCATCGTTTTCATTCAGGAAGTACGTCCTCACCATGTCTCGATATCCTCCTGATCGTGTCTAGCAGCTATCGGCAGTACATCCTCGCCTCTCTTCTTCACAGTCGAAATAGTGCGTAAAAAAATCGAAACCCAAACAAGAATGGAAGGAAAAAGAATGGAACGAGATTCAAATATAAAGAAGGAAAGGACCGACAAGGAACCCAATTTTAGCCATTGAAGGACAGAAGCACGAACCCTAATTTCTGCATCTTGAACTAAAATTTTTCAAATTGAAGGAGGAAATCACCAAACCCTAATTTTAGTCATCGCTTACCATCTTCTCCATCATCCTCCTCCTCGTTGCTATCGACCTGGGCCTCGAGATCGAAGAATTCTGACCCCTTTCCATGCGACAGTCCCCTCTGCTGAGGGAGATGAGGGAAAGAAGGGAGAGGGGTCTCATAGGCGGCCGCTGAGGGAGATGAGGGAAAGAAGGGAGAGGGGTCTCGTAGGCGGCCTCTGAGGAGGAAAGGGATTTCTCGAGCAGAAGTCTCTGAGGAGGGGGGAAGGTTTTATAAGAGGATTTTTTTAGATCTAGGGAAAGTTTGCTGGATTTCTTCCACCAACCGTCTACAAATACAAATTTTTTTAAAAAGTTACCATAATGGCTGCCGAAAAAATCGTGCCTATTTTTTTGCACGTACATTAGTTAACGGTTATCACCAATCCGTCAATAAAAAATAGTGCTTCTTGACGTATCCTCTAAAATTGTCAACTTTTATGGTAAAAATTTGCCAAATCAACATAAAATGTGTACTTTCTTGACGTACAGCTAAAACAGTCAAGATTATCCCATTCTTTGATGGTTTTTTACGACCGTCGAGAAATAAACCGTCAAGAATCATCATTTTTCTTGTAGTGTACATGTAACGGTTACAACATAACTTCTATGATTATTGTGTTAGTGACCCTAACAGTTACAAACTGGACATATTGTATATACGACGTGGTTAGTGTATAAGAAATGGGAATTGCAGTCACTAGACATATGGGTTACTCAAATCGGTGAACTATAGTCTCTGGAGGAATTATGAGCGTTGAAGAAGTTGATATCATGTTGGCCTATGACGTTTGATGAATGTTATGCACATTCTATAGATGATTGTTTGGCAATGTTTGTAGTGGCCTCTAGCCTTGCACTATGCCATATTCCTATTCAACCTACCCTTATCCATATGTGCAAAAGTTGTCCTCAAATTGTTGTTCATTTATAAGATGGTTAGAAATATATATATATATATATATATATATATATATATATATATATATATATATATATATATATATATATATATATATATATATATATATATATTTATAGGAAAAAAAAAATATATATATATATTTATAGGGTCGTTCTACAATGTATCCCATGGAAACGGATGGAACGATACATCCTAAATCTGAACCATTGGATGTTGATCCAATGGTTCGGATTGAATAATAGAGTAGAAACATCATTTAATTCTGATTTTGACTCTTTACCTCTTGGTAACTTGCTATAGTAGGTCATTCTTCACTTTAATTTTTTCAATGAACACCCTAAATTAACTCATATTTACTCTCTCTTTCGTCCATGCAATTTAATATTTTGTGCATCTACGTATAAATTTCATAAAAATAATTGTACATCTACGTATAAATTTTGTAATTTATTTTTTTTGGTTATAAAACTATAGGCCGTGGTGGTGGTGGTGGTGGTGGTGGAAGGAGAAAGGAGATGAAGAAGGAAAAAAGAATCCGTCCGGTTCGCGTCAAACGTCGTCGAGCCCTCCTTGAACAACGAGGAGTACCAGCGGAGTCCCTCCTGCATGCTCCCGGCTTAGTAAATTTTACTGTCCATACCATTGTCAGAAATTTTATTTTTCATCTAACAATTTAATATTTTGGTTATAAAGTTACATGCCATGATGGTGGTGGTGAACTGAGGAAACCTGCTTCTGAGGTCGGGCGGATCATCTGCACACATATTTTTTTAAAAAAAAATATGTTTTTGTTTTTTAACGATAATATTTTTTACTTTTCTAATGATAATATTTTCGAAGAGAACGGTTTTTTTTTGTATTGTGACATTATGTCATATTAACCTTCTTTCTAATATTTACAGTATTTTTAATATCATTTACCAAAGTATAATCGAATTTTTACGTTAACAAAGTATGATACATTTAGCACGGAAAATGTTCAAGTATCTCATTCATTTTTTATCAGATATTTACAGTATTTTTAATATCCTTTACCAAAGTATATTCAAATTTTTACGTTAACAAAGTATGGTACATTTAGGACGGGCCATTCTCCGTGCTTTTAACATGGAGAATGGCCACTCTCCGTGCTTTTAAAAAGTATGGTACATTTAGGACGGGAAATGTTCAAGTATCTCATTCATTTTTTATCAGATATTTGCAGTATTTTTAATATCATTTACCAAAGTATATTCATTTAATATTAAAACATGTTGAAGAAAATCTGAATATCATTTAATCAGGCTTCCACTGTATGGCTGCACAAAATAGGGTGACGAAAAGAAATTGCTTGCGAGTGTTTGAATATAATTAACCTACTATCCAAGAGAATTTTTCTTACATTACATACTTTGCTTTAGCAATAACAAGGGATGAACATGCAGGATTACATTATGCATTACACAGATATCGAATTCATACTGATGGCTTTGACGTACTGATTATTTATAGAAAGCAAAACACATTCCAATCAAATAAAATTTTAGTGATCCGAGGAATGCATCCGGAATGAGGCCAGCTGTAAACCCTAGGAATGCACCCAGGACTCATAAAATTTGTGAATACCATATGCAAATCAAAGGAATACACCAAAAAATTAAAATCATCTGTGAAGACCAACTGCAAATCAAATAAACGCTTCAACCAAACAAATCATGATCAAATTAAGTATACTTCATTCCAAGTCCAATAAACTGCATAATCCACGTTACAATAATCTGCCCAATACACGTTAGTAATTCAACATAGAACCTGCTTGATTCACAATACAATAATCCAAACAAATATCACACCTACTCTAAATTCAAGACCATATTACATTTTTCAAACAAATTATAAACCATGCACCGCAACGGTGCTTAGTACAAGCGAAAAGTTTAGTCTTACAATATTTTAAACACAAAATTTAGTTTGACCGCCAAGACCAACAAATATTCAGGACCATATTATAATTCAAATATTACTTCCAAATTGAAATAAAAGTTTCAAAACTCAAAAGATGAATCTTCATCTCCATCTTCTTCTTCTTTTTCCTTCTTCTTCCTCAAAATATTCTTCACCTACACCTTGAGGGACGGAATAAGAAATTATAGTCAGTATGGACTCTTTTTATATGTAGAAATGACATCCAGAAACATAAATAGAAGTATCAAAGTGAGGGCTAGCATTAGAGTGTTCATGTGTACAGTGTGTATTTTTACATAAGAGTATCAATGTGCACACTGTAGGTTCTAACATTAGAGTATTAATGTGCACAGTGTGGGTTCTATGATACGATCCCATTTTCTATCTATCACTGAATAGTGAGTACACTCTCCAGTTAGCTCAAGTGTTAGGTTACTCTACTCTTTCTAGTGTCAGGATACCAAGCAAGTTTAAGTGCCTGGCTTACCCTTAAGTACAACCTATATTATAGCAGTGTGCTCATGCTTATAATACCAAATATTACTGATTGAGGGAGTGTTCCAGCTCAGTCCTAACTCTAGTATCATACATACATTACATGCCATGAGGTATTTCCACTCTGTAAATGAATTGGACCATCATATGTTCAATCCTAAATCACCATTTAAGGGTGCAATTGGGCAGTATCAGTGCAAGTATCAGAGCATCAAGTAGAAGAAGTATCAGTATAATATTAACTATACGGTTTAGCTGAGTATCAGAGCATTAATTAGCAGAGTATCAGAGCATCAGAGCATCAGAGCATCAAGTAGCCGAGTATCAGTGCAATATTAACTTTTATTGTAAATTATTTGTAGTATCAGAGCATCAAGTAGCAGAGTATCAAAGTATCAAGGATATCCAGAGTAGCTTTGATTCAAGACCATGTGCTTCTACCCTAGAGTGTTTAATGTAGAATATATGGGCTACGAAGTTTTGATATATCTTTAAACATCAGAGTTGAAGGTTCGGTTTAGCTGAGTTGAAGCTCACAAGTGTATACAATATACACAGTAATAACTGGATTGGAGCCTTAATTCAAATACAAATAATTTTCTGAATTTCTTCTTTAGTGATGATACTGATATCGTCCTATTGGCAAGTATATACAGTTAGCAAGCAAACCTAGAAGTTAGATAAGAAAATAATATAACATGGATAGCTAGATCAGTTAGTAAGAGAGTATAAATGTGTATATATGTGTCATTCACATATTAGAGTATAAATGTGTATATTAGATTACGGAATCATCAAGAGTAGTAGAATAAAAGAAAAAAAAAGCAAAGTAGCACCAGTTGGGGCTAGTCCCATTTATCTTCTTCATGAGGGAAGAAAAATCTTATTATTTGTCAGCAAATTCAATCTCTATCTGGTTAATCTTATCCAGAATCAATTTCTGGTTGTTGGATATAGTCTTCATCTCTTTGAAGATATTCTCAAAGTTTGCAGCAACAAAATTGTATAGATCATCAACCCTGTCCTTAGTGTTTGGGATTCCATACGTTGATGATTTTCTAGATGTTGATGGTTTGCTTGCTGCTGCTGCCCCTTTCCCAAGCATTCGTGTGTAGGTTAATTTTCTCATGGGCCCTTTGTTTTTAATATAAATATCTCCTGCTAAGCTTGGGACAGAATGTTTACTTGCCATTGAGCATACAAATACCCCTAAAGGGAGGACTGTCCTTGCAGTTGATTTTCCTACGAGATGCATCATTCTACTGAACATGTAAGAACCTATATCCATCCTTTTTTCTTTCTCATATAATACAGAAATTTTACTCTCTCGGGATGGATGAAAAACTCATGTCCAGTAGGGTTGAGTGTTTGAGATACATAGGCATGCAATAATTTATACAAAGTTTTTAATTGATCTTTGTATACATTTTGAGGGGTCTTGGCACCCACTGATACACCTGTAATCTCATGAATTGCATCACTCATGGAAACATTATCAATATCTTTCATATCAAACTCAGAAACATGATCAAATCCATAAAATTCTTTGATGACAGCTGTATTTACCCTAATCAGTTTTTCTCTCAGAAACACCAGTTGTTGATCCTCTACTTTTTCTTTAATTTCAGCCTGAAGATTTGAGTAAAATTCTCTTACTATTGTTTGGAAGATTTTTTCAAGACAGGATTTGTTCAGTTTCTCCAACTGATAGAATTTCAATATATCCAAGAAAGTTTCGTCTTCGACATCAGTCATCTTAATTGATCTTTCAGGCATAACAGTCTTTTTTTTGAAATGTTTATTGTAAGTCTTCTTAGATTTAGAGTCTGTAAAAATTTTTACCTTCTCTCCATCCTGGAACTTATTTGATGATAGCTTCTCTTCATCTTCCTCTTCTGATGAGGATTCAGAATCCTTAGAGTACCCTGATGACTCTGTATCCGTTTCCACCTAAGCCTTCGCTTTAGTACGCCTTCGATCTTCATAAGTTGAGTCTTCCGACGACTATGTATCCAAGATAGATTTTTCGGCCTCTGCCCTTTCGACCTTTGTCTAGCAATGAGTTTTTTAGCCTTTTTTGTATGTGGCTTGGCTGCTTCCACCTCTGCCCTTTCGACCTCTGTCCTAGCGGCCAAAATCTAGGCTTTCGTTGTCCTTGCAAGTTCTATCCTTGTGGCGTGTATCGCATCCCTTTGTGGATACTTCCCCTTCGGAGACGATTGTTCTTTCTTCGGCGGTATTTTGATAATTTTAGGCAGTCGTTTGGGGAGGATTTGGAGAGGGTTTCGAAAAAGAAGAGGGAAAGGTACAATAATTTAAAAACCCTAACAATCGGTTGTTGTAATTAACATCCACCGTGGAACTAGTTTCAAATACTATATGACATTGGGAAGTGGAAACCTATGAGTAGTGTTGAGTCTCAAATTTTGAAGAGCACGACACTTCGTATTCTGAGATCCAAATTTAAAAAACTAATTTGTACGTACATGAAAAGAGTATAAGACACTCAAAGTTGTCTTTTTTTTTTCTTTGCATATACTTAAAAAGAACTATTTTCAAAACTAAAATATTGAAATACTAAAAGCCAGATATTGTAAGTACCTAACTACCCCTAATAGAATATGTTACTTCTTGTATTGGAATAGACATGCAGGGAAATATTTTATTTCCATTGAAAACTTTTTCTTTGGCATTTTCAGTAAGGCTGTGCTTGATTGGCTTTTTTTTCCATGAAAAATATTTTCATCACAAATTTTCCACCAATTGTAGTGTTTGGTAGCTTATATTTTCCATGGAATTATTTTCCAAAAAGCTATCATTTTCCATATTTTTTTTCTAAAATGGTGGAAAAAGAAACTTGTCCAACCCATAGGAAAATATAATTTTCATGAACATTAACTATTTTCGTGGAAAATAATGACAATCAAACACCCAAATTACGTATTCCAAGGAATTTTTTAAAATTCTATGGAATCTTTTTCCCAGGAAAATAATTTCATGTAATTAATTTATTTTTGACATATTTTCCACCTTGCAATCAAACACACAATATTTTATACTAGTTTTTGTAATTAAAATTGTTACTTCAAAAATAAATAAAATAATTATCGTTGAATGATGGATTTGACGGCAAGAACTTGTCGTTGGCAGCGTAATCAATTGTATGGCGTAATAAGACTTGATGGGCCGGCAGCAGAAACCAAATTTATTTAACAAAATATATACTTTATTGAAATTTCAGCTTCTTCGCCGGAATATTCTCCGGCAAGGGAGACATGAGGAGGAAGAAGTAAACTGAACAAAAACTGAACAAAAGAATACAGAAAAAGAAGAGGTCTAGGTAGACCCCCCACTGGCCTCACGAAAGACCTCCGCAAAGTCCTCTAGGGTGTTCAAACCCGCACGATGGAGGAGGCGGCGTAGTCCTTCCCTCTTCTCCAGAGTCTGCCGTTCCTCCAGAGTGATAGGCAGTATGTCGAAGTTGGGCGCCAGATCGAGAGGTCCAGCAATGACCTCAAGGGACAACCCAAAGGAGGAGAGGAAGTCAACAGCCTCGGCGAGCCAGTCCGTTTTTGGCTGCCTCTTCCGTGGTTCAGCGGTCGCATAACTCTCTGGCCAAGGTTTCCAACCTAGAAATTTTTTTTGGGAGCCATGTTTAATGTGCAACCTACCATATGAATGGGAATACAAGTAGTTATATATACACGTTTCCCTAACCGACTCTTCAAATTCCTAATTGGAAAAAATGGGGTATTCAATTTGACTTAAATAAATACCGAGTACTACCATTTTTCATCAAATATAAATCTAACCTTAGTTGGTTGTGCTGTTTGACTTTTACATGGAAGGCCTAGGTTTGAGTCTGTTGTGTGGGTTATGTAGAATTTTTCTATTGTTATCATTTTTTGAGTGTTATTATATACTTTTAACAAAGTATGGTACATTAGGACGGAGAATGGCAATTCTTCGTGCTTTTATCACGGAGAATGGCCCCTCTCCGTGCTTTTAACAAAGTATGGTACATTTTGGACGAGGAATGTTCAAATATCTCATTCATTTTTCATCAAATGTAAGTCCCAGCTTAGTTGTTTGTGTTGTTTGGCTTTTACAGGGAAGACCTAGGTTCGAGTCTGGTGTGTGGCTTCTGTAGAATTTTTCTGTTGTTATTATTTTTTGGGTGTTATTATATGCTTTTAACAAAGTATGTTACATTTAGGACGGAGAATAGCCATTCTCCATTCTTTTAACAAAGTATGGTACATTTAGGACGAAAAATGTTCAAGTATATACAAAATATTAATCCTAATTTATTATTTTGAGTCCGATCTATGTAAAGATTTAATGTAATGCAAATCAAATTAACAACCTAATATTATAAAAATTAAGAATTCTAATTATAATCAAATTTAATTTGTTCTAATACAAAAAAAAAATCTGAGTATGATTAATCTAAACTAATTTTGAGTCCTTTTCTTTTGCAGCCTATAATAATACAAGAACCTTGTTAAAAATGTGAAAACATATTTTTTGATCTTAGCCAACACATTTAATTCGCATTATAAACATTTATGACGCTGTTAAAAAATATTAAATTCAATCATAATCCTATATAGTCTTATAATTTAGCACACAGATAGCCTTGCAATGAATAAGAATCATTTAATATTAACAGTCAGAACAATCATATGATATTTCGTAATCCAACCACGGTTTATCACCTAGTTCAGGTGAATCATCATTCTCCTCCTTCCATAGGTTCTGATCCTCGAAGGGATCCGTTACAAAATCTACCAAACCATGTATGTACTTGAGGTCCCCATCTAGCCGCATATTCCAACATCCTCTTAGGTCGAGTATGAAAGATCTGTGCACCCGGTCATGATAGCTCTCAGCCTATTGTCGTCGAACATGCCAAACTTTACCTCAAGGTGCTCGAGACGCGGCATTGAAGAGGCCACGGCCATGGCCTCTGACTTGTCGAAGGTGTCCTTGTTGAATCCCTTCATAATCATGAACTGCGGAGGTGGCATGTTCCTCTTCAGCGTAACTAGATGCTGGCAACGACTTTCGAGGAGTTCGATGCCCTTGGACGTAATATGGAGGCAGTAGCTGATGTCGAATTCTGTCAGAACCGGAAAAAAACTCTAAATGTTCCTCCAACATTTTATCACTCACGTTGCTCGTTGGCATTCGTAGGACCCTTAAAATTTTTCTACTATATTATAAATAGTGGTATTACCAGGAAAACAAAAATCAAAATTAACAACTTATAACTTATGAAACAAAATAGATTAAAAATATCGTGTACTAGCCTTGAGGAAGTAAAGGAGAAGACCTCTTTGCCGAGTTTGTAAACAGAGAGGTGTAGAGCCTAAAAATCAAGTTGCGCCTTGAATATACTGATCAGTGATCGAGTTGTGCCCCAAAAATCAAGTTGCGCCACTGATATGAAGCTCAATGAACAGACTGCACCACCGATCAGATTGCGCCCGATATCAGACTGCGCCCAATCTTTTTTGCGCCAAAATCTATGTGGCATCTGACACTTAATGGTCATCATTACCTGACAATACTGACGGCTGACACAACAGTGAACGACGAAAATCTCTTCGAATCTCGTGAATTGTGCCGCTCAAGAGAAGTTGGTGGACAACTGTCCTGTACACTTCATGAGTTGCGCCCAGGCGCAATCAAAACAAAATCCTTAGTTGCGCCTGGGCGCAACCTGAACGACTTTTGCTCAGAAGCTGCCACGTGTGTAGGCGCAGCTCAAATCAAGCACAGTTTGACTTGTTGACTGAAGCTCACGCAACCTGATAAAGTTGAGACAACTTACATTCTAAAGCAGGATGACGTGGCGCACATGCCACTAAACTCTCAAGACGTGTATACTATCCTGTATACGACCACGTGTATCTCAATCATATGATGCCATGCGTCTAAATACATTTAGTACACGATTGACAACAGAATGAAAGTTGGCACAACATGAGGTTGGCGCAATCCAGTATGGCGTAATCCAGCCTCGCGCACATCAGAATAACTGCTAAAACAGTTATTTCCTGAACTCTATAAATAGAGTTTTCAATCATCATCAGATAGACAGACAGAAATCAAGAACTCTTGTAAAAATTGCTTCTGCGTTTTCTAGAGGCTACAGTCTTCAAGTTCATATAGTCCAAGGGAGAAAGTGATCGTCTCCTGATCAGATTCCAAAAGTTGTACTTCCCCAGAATTTATTATACTTTGTACTCTTTTACAAGTTTGGAATAAAACAAAAATTTGTTTTTGCAAACAAAATGGCGACTCTGCTGGGGACGACTTTGTCCTCCGATGAGAAAGTGATAACTCAATGTGACATTGCGTAGATCGGCAAGACGCAAAAGACTCTGGTTGTTTAAGTTAACCAGACAGCCTACGAGAATATGATCAACACCAAGAGCAACAAGCGCACGGTGGCTGTTGCCAAGAACAGGACTATGTGGACTCCTAAATCTCCCACAGTCGCTGTTGCCCAGGCGCAACTTGAGTGCTCAATGACCAAGGCGCAATCCGCCCCAGTGGCTCCAGTACAGCCTGTTTCTGTTGCTAGGGCGTAATCTGCTCACTTTGCTGCCCATGCACAGCCTACTATAATCTTTGTTGCCAAGGCACAGTTAGTTCAAGCTACTGTCAAGGCACATTCTACCAATTTTGCTGCCAAGGCGCCACCAGTAGTCCGTAGAACTGTGGCGCAATCCAAGCAATCGGTAACCCAGGCGCAATCTGTTACTCCGACGCAACTTAAGGGAACTAGTCTTTTGGCTATTCCCTCTTCCAATTCTCAAGTTCTGAACTTAGAGAATTCATGTCCTAGTGCTAACACTAGACAGAACAAAAGAAAAGGTCCTATGGAATTTTCTCAATTGGCACAATCTATGCCTAAAATGATCACACAACAGAAAAAAGGAAAACGTTTCTTAGCTAAGCTTGTTCAAAATAAAGGAAAGCACCCTTTGGTCTTTCCTCAAACTTCCCTGGTCTATGACTCAGAGGAAGATGTATCAGATTCCATTCCTGTAAACAGAGGTCCTCGGATCTCTGATACCGAAAAGAATACTGATCAGAGAGGTATCTTACCTACCCCTATGGGGTTTGGTCAAGACCTTCCTACCTTGCAAATTTCAAGATCCAAGCAAGAAAAATTGAAGGTATCACAAACAGAGACACCGGGAATGGAATTTTCAGATTTACGTGCTTATCTCAATAGGCGTCAACCAATATCAACTTTGGCAAAACGCTAGAACCCTATGCCAAAGGCCAATCTGCACCAAAAGCCAAAGTTTGAAAAGAAAGACCCATCTACTTATGCTAATGAGTTGAGTACATCTTTGTACACTCAAGGAACTAAACACCTGAAGAATAGGAGACATGTTCCTAACATCATTAAGGAATATGTTCCTCCGACTTCTTCTCGTCCTGTGGTTGTAACTGATCTCCGGCAACGTCTTACACAAAGACGGGAGACTACGAAAATGTTTTCTTCACCTCCAAATCGTGCTTCAAATTGCCACTGCCTACATGAAGTTGTCATCAACTGTTGTTGCCAATCGACTCGACGATCTGTCTTCGATCGTCTGAACTATGCTTCAACTCCTGAACATATAATAGAAGACGAAGATGAACTATTATATGCTTCTGTTAACATGACTTCTCAAGGCACTGGGGTGGGAAACGTCCAAGACGTAAAGCATTCCGTAATCCTAGTCAACAATACTTAGACCGGATCCATGCATCCAATGAAGGTGTCTTTCAATACACTAGATCGAGAAATCGTCATTTGATCCAAGGTGTCTTTAATCAAAAAGATCTCCCTATCACTCATGTGGAAGAGGATTCTCTTTCGGAGTTTGATGCAGATAGTAAAAGTTCTGAACAAACTATCTCATCAATAGCAGCAAGAGAAGTGACAACATATACCATTACAGAAGATCAAGATGCCTCTACGTCAACCAACCAAGAGCAACGAATTGTTGCATTAGAAGACAAATTAAAAACCATGGCAGAAATGTTTACAAGCATGCACACCATAATGGTGGCTCAACATACAGTACCTCCGATTGTAAACCCTGTTACAAATCCTGAGCTTATAGCATCTTTTGTATATGTTAATCTGGGGGTACCAGCCCCTCAGGTTGCTTCTGTGCCAACTCAAGCTGATCCAAGTCAGGCTGGTGCTGGGGGTGGTAATTACCACGCTGTTCCTCCTCCTAACACTTCTAACCAGCCCACCAATTCTCAAACATCAGGGGATGCAAACGAGACTGTGAAACTTCTGCACACTCAGTTTGAGGCTTTCAAGCAGAAGGATGGCCTCCAAAGATTGGGCATAAAACAACTATATCCTACAGAGTGGAAGGAAGTTCCATTTCCTCCTAAGTATAAACTTCCAACCATTATGCTGTTTGATGGTAGCACTTCTCCAAGTCAGTACATCGATCATTTCGAAGTGATGACTGATCAATTACAGCCAAATGATGCTCTCCTTACCAGAGTGTTCGTCGATTGTTTAGCCGGTGCAGCATATGACTGGTATCGTATCCTACCTGATGGCTGTATCATTTTTTTTGCTGGTTTCAAGCAAATATTCTTGGAACGATTTTATGAGGGAGTCAACGACATGACGATGTCTGCCCTCATTAAAATTAAACAGAGGCACAATGAATCCACAGAGAGTTTTATTAAAAGATTTCGCCGAGAGGCACTCAAAATGCCTTTAGGTACTCCATCTGCTGTAACAATAGACACTTACAAATTAAACTTGTTGTCTATTATCAGTATGTGGACGAGATCTACACAATTCCAGGATTGACCTTCTTTCATTGTTAATGCAAAGGCGGCAGAAATGAGTGCCGAAAAGTTCAAGCAGTTAGGAGTCCAAATGACTCATCCTAACCAAGATGAACATTCTACATCTGGGGATAGTAATCGCTAGAATAATCGCAAGAATAAAGAAACATTGGCCATCAATCTTAAAGGCAAAGAGTCTTTGGCTGTCAATGTTACTCAGACGGCATCCACCCCTTCAGCACCACTACAAAAGTCAACTCGTCCAAAAGAAGAGTATTCTTTCGACGAAGATGATACTTTAAGCATGTTCGATTGCTTGATCAAAAGCAATAAGCTTCAGCTTCCAGAGGCAAAGTGTCACGCCCCAGAACCAGAATACTGGAGAGCGGGGGGCGTACATAGCCAGCTACGTATATCGAAATGGAATCCACCTCGCTATACGGTCGCGGCTGTCTAGATATGAGGGTTTACTACAAGCCAACGGTCTCTTAAGGTCAAGCCTATTGTCTCAATCTCAAGCAAGTAATATAGTTACAAGATGTTAGACCACCAAATATACAATAAAAGGCGTCCCAAATATTACTTATTCAGCTGATCATGAAGCTAGTCATACAAAATGCGAGGACTAGCAAGAGTTAAGTCATACATGATCAACCCTAGGATTTGTTAATCATGTTTACAGCCCGTAGGCAGACAGTAAGTAAATATGCATCGAGCTAACAGGTGCTCGTCGGCTAAATGCCTCAAAAAAATAATTTTACAATACAGTGAGCGAATCAAAATGGAAAAAAATCCACTCGTAGCCCGGGTTCCTTCTAGTCGCCACCATTGGACTGGAGGTTCGGTAGATCCTCGGGTGCTGCTCCGAAATCTGGCCACACAAAACCAGCTGGGTCAAACCCCAGAAAGAGCAAGTGCCACAAGGAGGCCACGAAATAAGAACAAAAGCCAGCATATCAGAACATAAGAAAATGAAAGAAAAGTACAAATAATAAAGAGTACAACAGGACAATAAACGACTAGGGACATGGAACCATTCCGGGAGCCAGGTTACAACCCTTAAACCAAACGAGGACCGGGATTGTAATCCTTCGCCTGAATAGCACTATGTCTCTACCTATTTATTGGTAAAGGTAAGTAAAACAATCATGTTCAGGAGTACCAGGTACAGGGACTAAACGAGACTTAGACCAGGCTGGACACCATCCATTCACAAGCGGCCAAGCAAATACTACGACTTACTACTTAACTAACTAGGGTTGTCACAAGCCTAATTACTAACAAGATGCAAATGATAATTTCCCAGTCCCAAGCCCTGCAGACTATCCAGTTATCCTTCCGCGGATTAAGAGTATGGTTGGGTACATCGCCCAGGTGACGATATACCCTTAGGTGACTTAGAGGGTGCAACACATGACAGTGTGCTGGAAATGTGTCCTACTCGTCGGCAGGCTACAAATCTATTAAAGCGCCCAGATAACAAGATCGCCTGTGACTGGAAATTCTCCATGAACTATAGTTTGATCTAATCATTAGCCTAATCCATATTCAGTGTGAATCCCTGACCGTGGTAACCAGGGAGTCACGTCCTAGACATGATGCAAGACAAGACAAGTAGATTACACAAAGCAACAAGAATGAACACCCACGGAGTCAGAGTTGATTATATGAGTCAAGTTAGCCATCGCAACAGCATCAAGTCAAGTCAAGTTACAAGTCAGGAGTGCGCCGCCACGGGCCACTATCACGTTATCCAGTACCAAGATTAATTATGAATCACAGGTTACAAGTTAATAGCGCACCCCATCGGGTCACTACTAAGAAGATCAGAAAGTACTAGAATCATAAATCACAGAATTCACGAAAAGCGTACTAGTCATAAGCAAAACACCGAAAACCGTGCCAGGTCGTGTTGGGTCAAGACAGTCGTGTTGTGTGAAACAAGATCTTAAAACTCCAATCCACAAAAGAGAAGCCAAGTTCAAGGAAATAAAACCAAACCATCATGGGCAAGTGGGTTGCGCAGGGGGTCGGGTTGCGCTAGGGTCGGCTTGCGCTGGGTCAAGCTGCGCAGGGAGTGAGCTGCGCTAGGGACGGGTTGCGCTGAGAGCGAGTTACACAGGGGGTGAGCCGCGCTAGGATTGGGTTGCGCTGGAGCCAAGCCGCGCTGGGAGTCGGGTTGCACAACGGTCAAGTGCACTGAGAAGTCGGGTTGCACAGCGGTCAAGTGCGCTGAGAAGTCGGGTTGCGCAGCGGTCAAGTGCGCTGAGAAGGAAGGAAGTCGCTGGAGCTAAAGAGCGCCAGCGCGGGTCAGCCCAGCGCAAGGCGCTGGCCGAGGAGTTAGCGTAGTTCGGCCTTGCGCTAAAGAGCGCTGGCCGAGGGTCATCTTCTCCACCAAGACGAGAGAAAGACCCCAAGAACTCCAAATTTCCAATCTTCATAACTTAGCCAAAACAAAACCAAATTTGGATTTTCAAAGTTCTAACTTGTGTAAAATTGAATCCTCTTCCACATGGAAGCCTCAAAACAAGCAAAAATCTAAGTTTAGTAGATCAAAACCAAGAAAATCCGAAAATGGTTAAATCTTAGATCTAGAAAAGTGGAAGCTCCAAATCACAAAATACCAAGTTCTAATGTGGTTCACCATGGCCTAATCTAGCTAATGGACAAATAAAATGGGGTGCTTATTTGGTGGCAAGGTGCACTTGCCTATGGTGTTGGTGGAGGAAGGAAGAAGAAGATGGAGAGAATTAATAGAAGTTATGAGGAGAGAGAAAGTTAGGTAGGATTTTAATGAGGGATGGTGTGTTGTGTTGAGGGTGGAGTTTAACTAAGGTAGTCCAATGCAAACCAAACCAAACCAAACCAAATCCTTCTCCACAACGATTAAAACCATGCCAGGTCCAAAAACCTAATTTTACGAGAAAACCAAAATCCGCAAGTCGAGCCAGAATACAATTACAAGCCAAAATCCAGAAAAAAATAAAATACAGGTCCGAAATACATATAAGTCTAATTAAAATATGTATTCCGAAATACGGGCATTACACAAAGCGACCAGAAGAAGTTGGTAAAACTGATCACCCTAAATACTGTGTTTATCATAGATTCATAGGGCATCCAACCAGAGCATGTTATGTGCTCAAGGGCAAAATCCAGGAGTTGGTCAACTCTGGAGCAATTACTCTACAGCAGGACGAGAAAACAGTGACTGCTAATATAATTTCTCTCCAATTCGGTAATTTTCTACCACAACTCGTATAAGATGGTACTGTCCCCATTCCAAGGACTACTCCGAAAATTATGAATATCCCGCCTCCTCAAAATAAAGGTCTTGTTTCGATGTCAACTGACAGAGGAGAGATTATGTGGATTCATCCAGATTTGGTGGCAGAATTTGAAACGCCTTCCTCTTCTAAACAAAAGAAGCATTCCAAGTCTAAATTCAAGAACCGTAATATGGTATCCTTTGAACCATTAACAGAAGAAGAAATCCTAATGGGCACTAGATCTGGGAAACCCTATCTTCGGAAGTATTCTAAAAATCAAGAGAACCCTGCTCCATCCCCGGATGCTCTTCCTCCATCATCTTCTCCTGTTGAAGATACACTGTCTACATCTTTGCCCATGGTCGAACCATCTCCTTTTAAACCAACATCAGCAGGCAAGGGAAAGCAACCTGTTCGCTTTGATAAAGCGTTGAAGAAGTCATCATCTCTTGGACTTGAAAAGCCTTACAATTTTGACATATTGGCTCAATTGGCCAATACTCCAGCAAGATTGTCAATTTTTGAACTTTTACGTCTCTCAAAAGAAACTCGTGAGACATTAAGTGAAGCCTTGATGCAGGCTGACACTTGTTTTACTCTTCTCAAGAAGCCCAAAAAGGAGCCAGTCAGCTGTGCACATTGTCATAGTGTATTTGAATTAATGCCCAATATCACTTTTACACAAGATGAGATATTGTTAGAAGACAATCGTCATGATCATCCTCTCTATTTCACGGGATATGTGGATACCATGAAAGTCAACCGTATTCTGATTGATCCCGGGTCTACACTTAGCATGTCATACTCTTATTATTATTATTATTATTATTATTATTATTATTATTATTATTATTATTATTTTCTAAAAAAAGAAAAAAAAAAGAAAAAATGGGAGCAAGCCAGATGTCCCCATGGAAGAGTTTAGAAGGAGGGGTATGTGTCCCCTTTGTAATAATTAAGGGGGGGACACCTCACCCTCATTTCCCATTTGAAATCCACCCCCCCACACACACAACTACACATACATACACACACAAACACTCACCACCAGCCCATTTCCACTTGTTGTTGTTGCTGCCGGCCGGAGCTCCGCCCGCCGCCGCCGTCTGCCAGCCGTCGACCTCCGTACCACCACCACTCCGGCCACACCCTTACTCCATCTTCATCTTCTTCCTCTTTCACTTCTATTTCGAAGAACTCTAGGTGATTTTTTTTATTATTTTCTTCCCCAATCTCTTTTCCTTCTAACTTTAAACCTAGAGTTGCTAACAAGAATTTGTTATTGTTATTGGGTTTAAACTAGGAAATTAGTGAAGAAGCTAGGACAATCTCCAACCCAAGGCAAGTCTCTTTTTTCTTCCTCTATCCCTTGAAATTTTTCTTATTTAATTTCCTAACCAAAAGAAGCAAGTATGGAAAAATTTTAATTCTGAATTTTTTTTATTCAATTCTGTTGAGTGTAACTGAAAAGAAGAAATTGATATATACGAATATAGGTGTATGTAATAATTGGACACATGAATGAATGCATTGGACCCAATACAACTAAATATGCATATATTGGACACAACACAAATACACATTGGGACACAACACAAATGGATACTTGATTGAACATGTAACTTGGACACAAGTGGATACAACACACAAAATTTGTGGATGATTATAAATCTTAGTGCCACTTGGGAACACAACCAACATGCAGATCATTTTTTTATTATCAATCTATACCTGGAACTCACTTCCTTAGTATGAATTCTATGATTTTGGGTTAAATTCAAATATATGGGACTGATAAGTTGTCGATTTATCCTATTATTTTCTGTTCAAGTTAGAAGTTTTCACCGAAGTTATATAATGTAATTCTCATTTTGTACTCTCAAGAAGTTAAAATGTGATACTTAATAAACATTAATCAAAATGGACATTTAGATCTACTTTGAATGGAATATCAGTTGAAAATAGAAGTTGATATCATGGTATTACTAACAAACCTATTTTCTTTGAACTTGGTAAATTTTAGGGAAAGCAAATGGCTAATAATCCAACTTAAGTTGCTTGCTTGCTAAGGAAAAAGTATAACTTGCTTACTCGCTTAAGTTGCTTGCTAAGGCAAGTAAACTTTTTAAAAAAATGGCACTTTATTAAATTGCGTGGGTATCCGGTTTTGAGAGTTGCTCCACCGAAGGGGTCGACGAACCCGAATTTTTAACTGTGTGGTTCCGATGTTGAGGGTTGCTCCACCGAAGGGGTCGGCGAACCCGGATTTTAATTTTTATCATATATTGTCTCTTGCAAATTTTCGGAGTCTCTAAAAACAAAGTAGACCATGCCGAAATTTTTGAAAATTTCAAGAGAGAGTTAAATTCCTGACTTTCGGAAAATATTGGATTAACGCCTAAGACCTAAAGTCATTTAGGAAGCATTGGACGGGGGAGAACAAACTGAATGTCCCTAAATGTCCCGTAACATAATTACAACAAAAAGCTGATCAGTATTTTGTTTGCTCAAGGGAGGCAAACTAAGCCCAAGGGAGGCTCGAAATTTAGTTTGCTCAAGGGAGGCAAACTAAGCCCAAGGGAGACTCGAAAATTGATTACGTCTATTTCGACAGTAACATCGAATAGATGATTGATAAGCCCAAGGGAGGCTCGAAATTCACAGCCTGATCCCGGGTTAACGAGATTGTTGACGAAAAACGTTTAGATGAATATTCAGGGTTGTTCTCCAAATTGTATTGCATTTTTGTTCACTAAGTTGCATCTCACTTTAAAGGCATTTGCCCCTATGAAAGGATAGGCAGTTTTTTTTTGTTTTGCTCAAGGGAGGCAAAACTATACCGTAAGCTCAAGAGAAGCTCGGAAATTTACATCCCATTACGGAAGAAATTTTCCTATTTCATGGAGTAAGAACGACGCTGCATTTCTTAAATGAATGGAACAAAGGCACCTTCATATAACAACATAAATTGACATTCATATTCCTAATTTCCTTAACGAAAAATCTTTATATTTTAATTCTTATTTTTAATCTTCTTTCGACCATTCTTGGCCGAGGACATGCTTGTCGTTTCTAAACGACCTAGTATTTGTTCACTAGGGGAAGAAGATGACGCTTCCTCCGAGGCATCACCACAATACGCAGATGAGTAGTTATCTGAAGACTCTCAAGATGATAACCGTACTGTTGTAATCAGTTTATGTAAATTACCTTGCGGTATGAAGTTGTAAGACAATATATCCCTAGAAAGGGTTTCATGTATAATAAGCTACTATATGTGTAATGCAATGTAAATCCTTATATTTTCCATTCTGATGGTTACGGGCGACAATCGTGAATTCTGTGCGTAGCCTGGAGATGTGTTTATGACGTCACCGTTTGATTCTGGAAAGCGGGACGTGACATAGCATCATACCAAAGTCCTTATTGGACGCTTTGAAAATCCCAGTACATAATCTTTCTACAACTATCACTACCATCCTGGGATTCAATCAAGGAAGAAGTGACCCTTTGGGGAAGATACGCCTAAAACTTCAAATTGGCAATCTTCGTACAAAAGTAACTTTCTATGTTATTGAAAATCATGGCTCATACAATGCTTTGTTGGGAAGGCCATTCCTCCATGAACACAATATTATGTCCTCTACACTCCACCAATATTTTAAATATGTGGATGGTAATGGAGAAGTCCAAAAAGAGGTTACAGATCTGAATCCTTTCAAAGGAGTTGAAGCATATTACAAGGATTCTCGTATGTACAAAGAGGAATTCATGAAGGTGGTACTAGCAATGGACACAGATGAAGAACAGAAGAGTATACCTAATGATACTCTGGTGATTCCAGTCAAAGGACGTACCTCATGTCCTCAGTCTTCCCAACTACTGACTATCTATCTACCTTCCCATGAGAAGCGACCTAAAGGTGATAGTCAGGAACAAAGGGACCTCACCTCTTCTGAGTCGCTTGTAATCGATCTTCGTCGCAAGAAGCTCCCTCCTCCTTCTCGTTCTTCTTCTCCCCCTCTTGTCATCAATCTGACTAAGCCTGCTAAGGCTAAAGTCTCTGTTGTAAATGATGGTGTAAAAATCAATAAAGCATCTCCTTTGTAGCATACTGATGTCTTTTACTATACTCAGTGTTATCTGGATATGCTAGATAGCTTTAAGCCTCTTACAATAGAAGTCGTATCATCTCGACAAAATATGGTATCACTGGATTCAATACAAGAGTCGTACTTCTTAGTACCGTCTCGAAAGAAAGTTGAAAAGCCTATATTCTTCAAAAAAAAAGAAGAACCAAAAATCATGCTCTATAATGATAATAGAGATAATACAGGAAGGCTACAATTACGACGCTATAGTCCACAATCCAAAGCCATCATCCGTAAAATGGGCTATGATTTCAGAACAGGTCTCAACAATGGTAAAGGAAGGTGAACCCCTCTTCGTATTGTTGTTCCAAATAGAAAATCACAATAATACCACAGTAAAATAAAACGAGGACTAGGTTATATGTCACCACTTCCAACTCCAGAACCTTCTGAATCTGATGAAGAAGAACGTTCAAACTCTTCTGATTCTATCTCATGGAATTCTGATACCAGCATCGGTCATGTTCATAAGGCGATAGTATCTTCTAATATGGTGTCCCTGAATTCTCAGAAGATGACGAAAGTGACATTGAAGAAGCTACTAAAATGGACCCTTGGGTACAAAGGATGGACAATCAGTGGGAACTTCGTTTTGAACAACGAGAACCACCTACTGAGGATCAATTGGTCCAAATCGATATTGGAGAGAAAGGTGCATCACGACCAATCTTAATTAGCAAGAATCTCCCAGAGGATGATAAACAAGAATTAATTCACCTTATTCGTGAATACATTAACGTCTTTGCCTGGAGTTACGAAGATATGTCGGGATTAGATCCTCAAATTGCAACTCACAAGCTTAACATTTTGTCGAATGCCAAACCGGTCAAATAACAACAACGACGTTTTAAGCCTGAAATGATAGATGCAATTGATGATGAAGTCAAAAAGCTTATAGCTTGTGGCTTTATCAGAGAAGAACAACATCCTGACTGGGTGGCCAATGTCGTCCCTGTCTTGAAGAAGACCAGAAAGGTTCGAGTTTGCATAGACTTTCGGGATCTCAAGGATGCTTGCCCCAAAGACGAATTCCCTCTCCCAATTACTGATGTTATGATCGACAATACATGTAGATTCGAACGAATTTCTTTTATGGATGGGTTTTCTGGATAATCAAATCCGGATGGATCCTGAAGATGAAAAACATACTTCGTTTCGTACTCCTTGGGGTGTGTACTGTTATAAGGTCATGCCGTTTGGTCTTAGGAACACAGGTGCAACTTACCAGCGGGCTATGAGTACTATCTTTCGAGATCATTTACGAAAGACTGTCGAATGCTATGTTGACGATATTGCTGTCAAAAGTTGTTTCAAAGAAGATCACATTCAAGATTTAAGAACTATATTCAATCTAATGCGCCAGCGTCAACTCAAAATGAACCCCACCAAGTCTTTCTTGGGTGTCTCTAGTGGTAAGTTTCTCGGCTTCATCATTACCTCTAAGGGTATACACGTTGATCCCGAGAAGATCAAAGCCATTCAAGAGATGCGTCCTCCACGCAACCTAAAAGAGCTACAAGGATTCCAAGGTCGACTTGCGTACATCAGGCGGTTCATTTCAAATTTATCTGGACGTTGCAGACCATTTACTCAATTAATGAAGAAAGGTGTATCTTTCGTTTGGACGGAAGAATGTCATCGAGCATTTGATGACATAAAGCGGTATTTAATGAGCCCACCGGTTCATGTACCACCGATCTCAGGAATACCCTTTTTAATGTATGTCCGAGCAATAGATCATTCATTGGGAGCTTTGCTGGCGCAGAAGAACAAGGAAGGTCATGAACAAGCCATCTACTATCTCAGCCGAACGATGATTGGAGCTGAACATCATTATAGCCTAGTGGAGAAGGAATATTTAGCCTTAATGTTTGCTGTTCAGAAGACAAGGCATAACATCATAGGCAAAACTATTCATGTCATATTCCGAGTCAATCCTCTTCGAGTTCTAATGAAGAAGCCAAGTACACTCAAATCTAGGCTTGCCACATGGGCCATATTGCTAGCACAATATGATATAGTTTATGTTCCTCAAAAGTCTGTGAAAGGCCAAGCACTTGCTGACTTCTTAGCAGCTTATCCTGTCCCTGAGACATCTAAACTCTATGATGAGATTCCGGACGAAACCTTGGAATCAAATACGATCTCAGAAGAATTTCCTACTTGGAGGTTGTTCTTTGATGGTGCTTCTAGAATTGGACCTGGAGGTACCCTTGTGGCTGGAGTAGGAATTGTTCTTGTTTCACCCGATGGATTAACTATTCAAAGGGCTTATTCTTTAGACGAAACCTTGGAATCAAATACGATCTCATTAGACTTTAATTAGCCAAACAATTGAGTATTGAATATCTTAAAGTATATGGTGACTCTAAGCTGATTGTTAATCAGGTTAGAGGCATATACGAAGTCCGACATCAGGATCTAGTACCATACCATGAAGCGGCAACCAGGATAGCTTCTTCATTTAAAGGATTCTTTATCGAACATGCACATCGGGCATACAATACAGAAGCTGATGCTTTCGCTAACCTAGCTGCGGTATTGGCAGTTCCAGTTAAAAGACAACAGATGGTTGTTATCTCTATTAGAGAATTATTTTGTGTTGAAAACAACCACAAAATTGAATTCAGCAACCTAACTGAAGTCAATGTCCTTAGCGAGGATTGGAGAGTACCTTTTATTGATTTTGCAGTACATGACATTTTACCAGAAGATCCTAAAGAAGCTACAAGTATCCGTCGTCGATCACTTCGATTCTATTATAATCATACTACTAAGACACTATATCGAAGAACTTTTGACGGGTTACTCTTGAGGTGTCTCGCTGGTGATAAAGCAAAGCAGATATTACGTGAAGCTCATGATGGCGTTTGTGGAGCACATCAACCTGGTCCTAAACTACATGATCATATCCGACGTATGGGCTACTACTGGCCCTCTATGGTATCAGATGCTATTGATTATGCAAGGAAATGTCGTATATGTCAAATTCATGCAGATTTCATTCATCAATCATCGGAGTTTCTTCATCCAACAGCAGCCTCATGGCCTTTTGAAGCTTGGGTTATGGATATAATTGGCCCTATCAATCCTCCTTCATCTAAAGGACATCGGTTCATCTTAGCCATAACCGATTATTTTTCCAAGTGGGCAGAAGCTATACCTTTGACTGAAGTAAAGACTAGTAGCGTTATCAATTTTATCAAACATCATGTGATATATAGATTTGGTGTCCCTCGCCGAATCATTCATGATAATGGGCCGCAATTCGTCAGCCAAAAATTTAATAGGTTCTGTGACGACAACAGAATCAATAATTTCCCCTCTACAGCCTACAATCCTGCGGCTAACGGGTTGGCTGAATCATTCAACAAGACCATTATCAAACTCCTTAAAAAGTTTGTCTCTATTAACAAACGCAGTTGGAGTGATAAACTTGGAGAATGTCTATGGGCATATCGTACTACTGTCCGTAACCCCACAGGTTGTACACCTTTTTCTCTGGTTTATGGATGTGAAGCTGTTCTATCTTTGGAAATTCAAATTCCATCATTGAGAATCGCCATTGCTAATGAGCTTACGATAGATAATAATGATCGTCTTCGACTTCAGGAATTGGAGGCGCTCGACGAGAAAAGGTTATTAGCTCAACAGCATATCGAACTTCATCAGGCTCAGATTTCAAAAGCTTTCAATCGCAAAGACAGAGTGCGAACATTTCAAGAAGGCGAGTTGGTTCTTACAGTCAGACGTCCTATGACTATGACATATATGAGCAAAGGCAAGTTCGAAATAAAATGGGAAGGACCATATGTGATAAATAATGTCTTCTCTAATGGAGCCTATCAATTAACAGATATGGATGGCAGAGTTGCAATGATGCCCATCAATGACAAATTTCTCAAGAAATATTATGTATAAAGACAAAATGTACTTTATTTTCAGAGATATGATGTAAATAAAAGTTCATTTTTATTCAAAAAATAGAATGGAATTACATAATATTATGGACGGGGAGGAGGCCCTGACCCTTCCTGATTAAATACAAAGTTCGCCAACTGCTCAAACATCTCATTGTCTGAACACACCAGGAACTCACGAATAGCCGTCCTCAATGCCTCTTCTTCGGCAGTTTTTCCAGGCTCTACTAATTTGGTGATCAAATCCTGTCCTGGTGCAGGAGGAACAGTTGAACCTTCGTCCCTTTCTTTTTGAGAAGGCACTAGAGGCTCAGCAAGGGAAGTCTTGGTTTCTTCTTCAGTCTTTGGAGCAATCAAATCTTTGGAAGACTTTTTTTTCTTTCTTGCACAGGAAGAAAAGAGGATTGGTAATTTATAGGCAGAACAATTAAGAAATCAGCCTTGAGAATTGATACAACTTTTGGAAAGAGGCACAACTGTTTGTTTCTAACGGTTCATTCATAACCGACTCTTTATCTTCCCTTCTTCGAAACTGGCATGTTTGATCCATTCTCTATCTCCTTTGAAAGTCTAAACGGCCATTCATTCATTCAATATTTCGTCCTTGAAAATCGAAGTGAATGATCACCCATTCATTTATCATAGTGAGAGGTCATGCCTTTTTACGAACTTGAATTCCAAATATCCACATCAAAACAACTTACCACATTCATGATCCTCTCTGGATTCTGTTATCTATGACAGCATAGCAAAATCAAATTGTCAAAAAAAGGAGAATAATGAGATAATTATTTTTTTATTCCTTCTTTAAAAGCATAGATACATCTTGATGAAAATCTATTACATCTTGGATTTTCATTCTCAATGAAGGTCTATTACATCTTTGGATCTTCTCATCAATAATGAAGGTCTATTACATCTTTGGATCTTCTTATTTGTTGGTGGCAATTCCTTGTCGTCTTGACCTGAACCAACGAGCCCGACAATGGAATTAACTCTGGTCTTCTCTCTGAGAAATACTAAAGGAGAACCACAGAGTGCAGCAGCCCAAAGATGAGCTGCTGTCAATACAACTGGTGGAGAGAAGACAGCCCGCCAGGGGAACTAGGAACGAGATCACCCTTGTGATACAATTCCTAGTTCTGCGTCTTCACCATCCAACTCTCATGTGTACAGGCTCTTCCTACCATCTGAGGAAGACCCTTCTTAACATGAAGAGACCTGAGCTGTCTGATTTGAGTGTCAGAACCACATGAGCTGTCTGATGTGGGTGTCAGAAGAATGTTCTCTGCAACATTCAAATCACCAATACCAGTTCTGAAGAAGCTCGCTAACCAAGTCCTTGCAAATATCAATGAAACATGAGAAGTTAGCAGAAATCTATCAGCAGTATGTGCCTACAAACAGGCGCACATCAGCAATGCGCCTACAAACAGGCGCACATCAGTAATGCGTCTACAAACAGGCACACATCAGCAATGCACCTACAAACAGACGCACATCAGCAATGCACCTATAAACAGGCGCACATTAGCAATGCGCCTACAAGCAGGCGCATATCAGCACTGAACACTGATCAAACAAGCGTATGATAGCAAAACGTGCCTCTGATCAGAGCTAAATACTGGACCACAGTGTGCGCCTATTCTCAGAAATAGTTAGCGCATATCAATAGTGTCTACAACATGCAGATCAATACTTGTCTCCAGAAGTGGTGTGAAAGAAAAATACTCATACTATTGATTCTTCGTCAAGATTTACCAATTTTTGAAGACACAGCATGCAAGCAAATAATATCAGAATGAAGTGGCGCAAGTGAAACCTTATGGAAAGACATTGGTTTTGAGAGAGTATGAATGGTTCTTTCATTTCTGGACATCCTTTTTAAAGAGGTTAAAGATGAGGTGGGTGCGTCGTTCTAGGATCCTATTTTGGAAAAAAACTAAAAATAGGCATCTAAAATCGTGTAACGATTGCCACGTGTTCTTCAGAAGAAACAGTAAAATGAAGAATTAGTTAAAAGAATATGTCCATAAGCACTATTCGAAATCACAGCCACATAAAATCAGAAATTCTAGGTTTCATTGCATAGAGACGGGTGGACCCCTATAGTCAAGGACATAAAATTAAAAAGTTGTTCTGCCCTGAACATTATTTCTTGTCCTTGCCTTCATCAGTCTGACGAAGGGCGGCGTCCAATTCTTGCATGGTGAAGATCCCCGAGCGACGCATCAAGTTAAAAAATCCCTCCGAATTGACGTGCTCCTCAGAGGATGATCCGCTACTCGAGCGATTGAAGACTGATGGGGTTAAACCAAAACATTTCAGAAAGTTCACTGCCCTCAAAGCTGGGTCAGCCTCCAACAAAAAAGTTGTAGGCGCAACATCATGTCTCGCTTCAGGAGACTTGGTTGTGGTGTCAGCATTGGTTTCCATCTCTTTCTTCTTGGGGGCCATTGAAGAACAGAAGTGAAGACTGTCACGCCCCAGAACCAGAATACTGGAGAGCGGGGGCATACATAGCCAGCTACGTATATTAAAATGGAATCCATCTCGCTATACGGTCACGGCTGTCTAGATATGAGGGTTTACTGCAAGCCAACGGTCTGTTAAGGTCAAGCCTATTGTCTCAATCTCAAGCAAGTAATATCATTACAAGATGTTAGACCACCAAATATACAATAAAAGGCGTCCCAAATATTACATATTCAGCTGATCATGAAGCTAGTCATACAAAATGCGAGGACTAGCAAGAGTTAAGTCATACATGATCAACCCTAGGATTTGTTAATCATGTTTACAGCCCGTAAGCAGACAGTAAATAAATGTGCATCGAGCTAACAGGTGCTCATCGGCTAAACTCCTCAAAAGAATAATTTACAATGGAGTGAGTGAACAAAATAGAAACCCACTCGTAGCCCGGGTTCCTTCTAGTCGCCACCATCGGGCTGGAGGTTCGGTAGATCTTCGGGAGCTGCTCCAAAATCTGGCCACACAAAACCAGCTAGGTCAAACCCCAGAAAGAGCAAGTACCACAAAGGAGGCCACAAAATAAGAACAAAAGCCCGCATATCAGAACATAAGAAAATGGAAGAAAAGTGCAAGTAATAAAGTGTACAACAGGACAATAAACGACTATGGACATGGAACCATTCCGGGAGCCAGACTACAACCCGTAAACCAAACAAGGACCGGGGTTGTAACCCTTCGTCTGAATAGCACTTGTCTCTACCCATTTATTGTTAAGATAAGCAAAACAATCATGTACAGGAGTACCAGGTACAAGGACTAGACGAGACTTAGACCAGGCTGGACACCATCCATTTACAAGCGGCCAAGCAATTACTACGGCTTACTACTTAGCTAACTAGGGTTATCACAAGCCTAATTACTAACAAGATGCAAATGAGAAATTTCCTGTCCCAAGCCCTGCAGACTATCTAGTTATCCTTCCGCGGGTTGAGAGTATGGTTGGGTACATCGCCCAGGAGACGATATACCCTTAGGTGACTTAGAGGGTGCAACACATGACAGTGTGCTGGAAATGTGCCCTACTCGTCGGCAGGCTATAAGTCCATTTAAAGCGCCCAGATAACGAGATTGCATGTGACGGAAAATTCTCCATGAACTATAGGTTGATCTAGTTATTAGCCTAATCCATATTCAGTGTGAATCCCTGACCGTGGTAACCAGGGAGTCACGTCCTAGACATGATGCAAGATAAGATAAGTGGATTGCACAAGGCAGCAAGAATGAACACCCACGGCGTCAGAGTTGGTTATACAAGTCAAGTTGGCCGTCGCAACAGCATCAAGTCAAGTTACAAGTTACAAGTCAGGAGTGCGCCGCCACGGGCTACTATCAAGTTATCCAGTTGCAAGATTAATCATGAATTATAGTTTAAAAGTTAAGGGCACACCCCATTGGGTCACTATCAAGAAGATCAGAAAGTACTAGAATCATACTTCACAGAATTCACGAAAACCGTACTAGCCATAAGCAAACACCAAAACCGTGCCAGGTCGTGTTGGGTCGAGACAGTCGTGATGTGTGGAACAAGATCTTAAAACTCCAATCCACAAAAGAGAAGCCAAGTCCAAGAAATAAGACCAAACCATCATAGACAAGTAGATTGCGCAAGGAGGGGTCAGGTTGCGTAGGGGGAAAGGATTGCGCAGGAGAATGGATAGCGCAGGAGAATGGATGGCACAGGAAAATGGATGACGCAGGAGAATGGATGGCGCAGGAAAATAGATGGCACAGGAGAATGGATGGCGCAGGAGAATGGATGGCGCAGAAAAATGGATGGCGCAGGAGAATGGATGGCTCAGGAGAATGGATGGCGCAGAAAAATGAACTACGCGAGGCAAACTGCGCAGGGGCGAGCAGCGCGCAAGTCAAGCGCGCAGGTGGAGAGAAGGCGCAGGAGCTAAAGAGCTCCAGTGCAAGTCAGCCCAGCGCAAGGCGCTGGCCGAGGGGTTGCGCAGTCCGGCCATGCGCTAAAGAGCGCAGGCCGAGGGGTTGTCTTCTCCATCAGGCCGAGTGGAAGACTCCAAGAACCCTAGAATTCAAATCTTCATATCTTGGCCAAATCAAAACCAAATTTAGATTTTCAAAGTTCTAACTTGTGTAAAATTGAGTTCTCTTCCACATGGAAGCCTCAAAACAAGGAAAAAATCTAAGTTTAATAGATCAAAATCAAGAAAATCCAAAAATAGCTAAAACTTAGATCTAGAACAATGGAGACTCCAAATCACAAAATGCCAAGCTCTAATGTTGTTCTCCATGGCCTAATCTAGCTAATGGACAAATAAAATTGGGTCCTTATGTGGTGGCAAGGTGCACTTGCCTATGGTGTTGGGTGTTGTGTGGAAGAAGGAAGAAGAAGATGATGAAGAAATTTAATGAGTGAAGTAATGAGGAGAGAGAATGGTTGGTGGGGATTTTAATGAGGGTAGGTTGTGATGGAATGAGGGTGGAGTATAGGTTAAGGTATTCTAATGCATATTAAACCAAACCAAACCAATTCCTTCTCCACAAAATAAAACCAAGCCAGGTCCAAAACCCGTTTTACGAGAAAACTAAAATCCGCAAGTTAAGCCAAAACACAATTTCATGCCAGAATCCGAGAAAATAAAATACAGGTCCGAAATACATACAGACTTAAATCGAAAATACGCATTCCGAAATACGGACGTTACAAAGACCAAAGTACAGAGATATATATATCAACAAATTGACTCTTCATATTCTTCTTCATGGAAAACGGAAAGTAATCAATAAAACTCCGGAAGACGAATAGAAGATAGAGTATTTTCAAGAAAGGATTTAATCATGATGACCGAGCATTGACCGGCGCAACCTGACTTAGTCAAAACTTTTATAAATTCAAAGTATTCCAAAACTTTGCAATATTTTTAAGTTTTGAAAACTTTGAAGGGGGTCTTGTAGAGCCTAAAAATCAAGTTGTGCCTTGAATATACTGATCAGTGATCGAGTTGCGCCCCAAAAATCAAGTTGTGCCACTGATATGAAGCTCAGAGAATAGACTGCACCACCGATCAGATTGTGCCCGATATCAGACTGTGCCCAATCTTTTTTGTACCAAAATCTACGTGACATCTGACACTTAATGGTCATCATTACCTGACAATACTGACGACTGACACAACAGTGAATGAGGAAAATCTCTTCGAATCCCATGAATTGTGCCGCTCAAGAGAAGTTGGTGGACAACCGTCCTGTACACTTCATGAGTTGCGCCCAGGCGCAATCTAAATAAAATCCTTAGTTGCGCCTGGACGCAACCTGAACGAATTTTGCTCAGAAGTTGCCACGTGTGTAGGCGCAGCTCAAATCAAGTGCAATTTGACTTGTTGACTGAAGCTCGTGCAACCTGATAAAGTTGAGACAACTTACATTCTAAAGCAGGATGACGTGGCGCACATGCCACTAATCTCTCAAGACGTATCTACTATCCTGTACACGACCATGCGCATCTTAATCATATGATACCACGCGTCTAAATACAGTTAGTACACGATTGACAACTGAATGAAAGTTGGCACAACAGGAGGTTGGCACAATCCAGTATGGCGTAATCTAGCCTCGCGTACATCAGAATTACTGCTAAAATAGTTATTTCCTGAACTCTATAAATAGAGTTTCCAATCATCATCAGATAGACAGAAATCAAGAACTCTTGAAAAAATTGCTGCTGCATTCTCTAGAGGCTACAGTCTTCAAGTTCACATAGTCCAAGGGATAAAGTGATAGTCTCCCGATCAGATTCCTAAAGTTGTACTTCCCCAGAATTCATTATACTTTGTACTCTTTTACAAGTTTCGAATAAAACAAATTTTTGTTTTTGCAAACAAGAGGGAGGTTAGATTTCCCTCACTGCACGCCAGTAGCTTGTTCACCGTCTCGTCAATTTTCGAGGCTAGGTTAACCCTGTGGCACCACTGGGCCAACTTGACGTCCGACCAAAAGCAGGAACAGTAGAGCGCCTTCCATCACGACCGACAAATGAAAGACAAGCGGACGACCTCCTCAGACGACATCTCCGCTAGTACCAAAACCATGGCTAGGATCTCCTTGGGGATGTTGGCCCATCCGCAAATGTAGGTTTTGCTTTTCTCCAATTGAAGTCTGTTGTGAAGGGTTGTAAATTTTAAATAGTTTGGCTATTTAGTTTGGTTTTGAATCAATATAAATTGGTTTTAAAGGCTGGTGAAGATAAATAGTTTGGCTGTTTGGCTGTATAAATAGATTTTAAAGGGTTATGAAAAAGAAACTAATTTTTTTGTATCTTTTTCGGGCCACTCTTCTTGTATAAATGTCTATCGATCATCATTAATTATGGTGAATGGCACTGATACCGTAAATGTGAGTAGAATTTACACCGCCAAAATTCTTCTTGAAGAAGGTAAAATGTCATCATTGTGTAAAAAAAAGTCAAAATTTCTTGGATATGATTACACTGAGATGTATTAATGTTAAGAGTTCATTTTTGTTTACCCACAAATACTAGGGTGTTTGTTTACCCTCTACTAAAAAAATTTGACACGTGTCAAATTAAAGGTAAAAAACACTTTGGTGGGTAAACAAAACCACTTCCAAAGTGGTTTTGTATGGATGAAATGAACTCCAAATGAGTTCAATGAACTCATAATGTTAATCACTGATACAGTCAGTATCAGGGCTATTTGCACCGTCAAAATTCGTCTTCAGATGGTCTAAGAACATTAATTTGGATAATTTTGCAATTTCTTCGAAATGAAGGATATCAATAGATCAGATGATACCAGACTATGAACATTAATAACACTATAACATTAATAACCCATTGCATTGAGGATAAAATACCGATATCATATAAATATAAAAAATATAAAGAAATGAATACATACATGCTAATGTCAGAAGAACGTTCACTCCAGGACTGATTGATGAGATCTAAATCACTATACATCTCGTATCCACGTTCCCTTGGAATTATATCATCAAAGGGTCGTTTAAACGTATGTTTTAAATCACAAATTTTCTTAAGGTCGTCGTTGAAGTGCACGTTGAAGCACCCACGTATGTCGAGCACGCGAAGACCCTTGCAGTTGCATATGATAGATCGTAGCGTGTCTCCATTGAACATGCCTGAGCCCATCCCTAGCTGCTCGAGACGCGGCATCGAATCGGCCATGGCTTTTCCCTCCATCTCGTTTAACGTATTCAGCACGAATCTATTCCTGACCATAAAATATGGAGGGGGCATGTTCCTCCTTAGCTTGACCAGACGATGGCAATACTTGCCGGCAAAAAATATTCCAGTCGACGTGATATACATGCAGTAGCTAATGTCGAGTTCTTCCAGCACCGGAAGAAACTCCAAGTGTCTCACGAAAGTTTCATCACTCACGTCGCACTTCGGAATGCGCAGCATCCTTAGAAGATTTTTACTATATTATAAAAAAGGAAGAACATCAATAGAAATTAACCAAATATACATAAAATTTTATAATATAAAAAATAAAGTATTAGAATAAGACAAAAATAATTTTGCACAGGCCTATAACATGCAAAACAGAAGGCGGCTTCATCGAGCTTGTACGTGGAGAAGGACAGTAGAATTCCCGTACTACGAGCCACGAGCTTCTTTATGGTCGAACTAATCTCTGCCGTTTGATGGCCCCTCCGACACTACTGTTCCAAGTCCACGTTGGACCAATAGTATAAGGGACCGTTGAGCTCCTTCCACCACGATCGGCATACTGGGGCCACGTTGCACATGACCTCGTCCGTCGGCATCCCCGACAGTACCAGTATCATCGAGAGAATCTCCGTAGGGATGACGGCTCATCCGCTGGTGTTGATCTTGCTCTTGCTCCTCTCCATTGTGACTCTTCTTTTTCTCTCCTTTGTTTCTCTCTAGTCGGATGGGTTCTTTTCTTAATGGAAAAGGCTATTTAACCCGTTCGTTTCCGGGGTGTAACCCACTTGTGGGGGGAGGGGCGTGACCGGACAAGAAAAAGACTATTTAGAAGTTCATATTAACACTAGTTCCAATAATATTGTAGATTTTAAATCAAAAATTGAATTTTAACTTTAACTATTTTTAAGTTGTAAATTTAAATCTAATTTAAATATTAAATCAAAAATTAATCTAGATTTTAATTTTAATATTAGTTTCAATAATATTGTAAATTTTAAATTAACTGTAATGTCACTGTATTAGAAACTTAGCAGATGTCACGTTGTTCGGGCTCGATTAGTATTCGTCTAAACTCGTACACCAGAACTAGTCGAGCTCGATCCTTTCGCATGCGTAATGTAAAAGAAGAAACGTGATGGTAATTATTAGTAAAAGGAGCTACTGAAATAAAAACTTATTGATTTGATCAATTAAATTCGGGGGGTTCTACAGGTATGGGTCAAACCTGCCGCAGCGAACTATATCATTCCGAAATAATGGGCTACCAGTCGAACAGAATATGGTCCGGTAACAGTAGTGTTAATATTAATATTAGTTCCAATAATATTGTAGATTTTAAATCAAAAATTAAATTTTAACTTTAACTATTTTTAAGTTGTGAATTTAAATCTAATTTAAATGTTAAATCAAAAACTAATTTTAATTTTAATTTTAATTTTAATATTAATATTAATATTAATATTAGTTTCAATAATATTATAAATTTTTAATTAACAGTAATGTCACTGTATTAGAAACTTAGCTGATGTCACGTTGCTCGGGCTCGGTTAGTGTTCGGCTAAACTCGTACGCTGGAACTAGTCGAGCTCGATCCTTTCGCGTGCGTAAAATAAAAGAAAAAATGTGATGATGGTAGTTATTAGTAAAATGAGCTATAGAAATAAAAACTTGTTGATTTGATCAATTAAATTCGGGGGGTTCTACAGGTATAGGTCAAACCGGCCGCATCGAACTATATCATTCCGAACCGATGGGCTACCAATCGAACAGAATATGGTCCGGTAACAGTAGTGTTAATATATACTAGTTCCAATAATATTATAGAATTTAAATCAAAAATTAAATTTTAACTTTAACTATTTTTAAGTTGTGAATTTAAATCTAATTTAAATGTTAAATAAAAAATTAATTTAAATTTTAAAATTATTATTAGTTTCAATAATATTGTAAATTTTAAATTAACAGTAATGTCACTGTATTAGAAACTTATATGATGTCACGTTTCTCGGACTCGATTAGTGTTCGTCTAAACTCGTACGCGAGAACTAGTCGAGCTCGATCCTTTCACGTGCGTAATATAAAATAAGATACCTGATGATGGTAGTTATTAGTAAAATGACCTATTGAAATAAAAACTTGTTGATTTGATCAATTAAATTCCGAGGGTTCTGCAGGTATGGGTCAAACCTTCCGCATCGAACTATACCATTCCGAACCGATGGGCTACCAGTCGAACAGAATATGGTCCGGTAATAGTAGTGTTAATATTAATATTAGTTCCAATAATATTGTAGATTTTAATTCAAAATTTGAATTTTAACTTTAACTATTTTTAAATTATGAATTTAAATCTAATTTAAATGTTAAATCAAAAATTAATTTAAATTTTAATATTAGTATCAGTTTCAATAATATTTTAAATTTTAAATTAACAGTAATTTCACTGTATTAGAAACTTATATGATGTCACGTTGCTCGGGCTCGATTAGTGTTCGTCTAAACTCGTACGCTAGAATTAGTCGAGCTCGATCCTTTCGCGTGCGTAATGTAAAAGAAGATATGTGATAATGGTAGTTATTAGTAAAAGGAGCTATTGAAATAAAAACTTGTTGATTTGATCAATTGAATTCGGAGGGTTCTGCAGGTGTGGGTCAAACCGGCCGCATCGAACTATACATTTGGAACCGATGGGCTACCAGTCGAACAGAAAATGGTCTGGTAACTGTAGTGTTAATATTAATACTAGTTTCAATTATATTGTAGATATTAATACTATTTTTAAGTTGTGAATTTAAATGTTAAATCAAGCGCCCAATTTTTATATTTGGTTCGCCCGCGGGATTTTTTCCTAATTCTCTTTATCCCATCTCCCCCCTCTCTCTCTTTCTCTCTCTCTCTCTCTCTCTCTCTCTCTCTCTCTCTCTCTCTCTCGGGTTGTCTCTCGCAGATTGTGTTCATTAATACTATATCATTAGAAATAATTACACACTAGTAAACATAGCATTAAATGCTGCTGCATGTTTTATCCTAAACAATTTAATAAAATATGTACACAGATAACGAAAAGGTTGTGTTGTTGGAAGTTGTTTCTTTAAAATTATGCATGCTTTTAGGATTACTCAAGCATTTTTTGAGTAATGCTATATGTACCTCCAAAATGTCTCTCTTCTATGTCCCTCCGCCACATGGCGCTGCCTTATTGACCCAAGCAAATAGGGAAGAAGTTGGGGGAAGACATTAGCCAATAGAAGAGGGCCACGTGGCGGAGGTACATGGAGGAGGGAGTTTTTGGAGGTAAATAAAGTATTTTTTTCTTTTTGTATTATTTCTTGTTCTTCGTTTCTTCTGTTGGTTTCTAATACACACTGTTTTCTTCAATGGCGGCATCACATGGAGAATTAGTTGATGAAGAAAGCTTTGCTTCAATAGCGGTGTTCAGATGATTTGGATAATGAGCAAAGGTTGGAATATGTTAATTTAGGAGATGATAAAGAACAAGAGGAAGAAAATAACGAAGAAATGGATCATAACGATGACATCAACGTAAACAACAAAATATTATTTCGCTTCACCCTTTCTAATGTATTTAAGAAATGTATTATATTTTTACATTGATTTCTCATACTTATTTTGTTTAATTATGTTTTTAGGGACGGTGGTGAATCTCCATTAGATTTCGATGCAGCGATCATGAAAAAAATTACAGTCTGCCAACATTAAGAAAGACCCGAGGGATCTCTTAAATGAAGATATTGTTGGCTTACAGTTCAACTCTATTGAAGAAGCAGAGACATTCTACCGAATATATTCAAAAACAGTTGTTTTCAGTGTTAGAAAGAATGAAGTAAAGAAAAACAAATATGGGATGTTGATGATCCGTAGTTGGTGTTGTTCGAATGCGGGATTTAGACAGAAGAAATACAATAAAGCTCCTAACGGGGTTCGTGAGCCAAGAAGTGATAGCAGAAGTGGTTGTAAAGGAATTTTTCGTATTGGGTACACCATTTTTACAAATCTGTGGGTTGTCAAAAAATTTTGAGTACATCACAACCATAATCTGACGAATGATTTTAAAACAGTTTTTTTGAGATCCCATCGTAAGATATCACCCGCAGAATTAGAAAAGCTAAGCTTATGAAGCAATCCTGGATGACAACTTCAGAGGTATGGAATTTATTTGTCCACCAGAATAGTGGCTGGGATAAGGTTGGATAGACGAAAAAAGATTTATACAATGCTTTAGCTAAAGATAGTAGAGCACTAGAAGATATTGATGCTACAACAACACTTACATTTCTTTAAGCTAAGGAGTGCATTGACCCAGATTTCTTCTACGCGTACAAGGTAGATGAAGATTCCAGATTGAACCATCTCCTTTGGGGCTGACGGTGTAAGTCGATTCGATTACGAATTATTTGGAGATTCACTAGCATTTGATTCTACATATAAAATAAATAGATATCAAAGGCCGTTGGTGGTTCTAGTGGGTTCAAACAATCGTGCAATGACTTGTGTGTTTAGGTTTGCATTGATCCATAATGAGTCTGCTGAGACATATTCTCGGGTTTTACAAAAATTCCAAGAGTGTATGAATGACAACTTACCAGAGATAGTTCTCACGGATGGTTGTAGATCCATGAATAAAGTAATTAAGGATTCAATGCCCAGCGTAGTTCATCGAACGTGCTCATGGCTATCCTAAACCATTCAACCAAACATGTACACCGAGATGGTTTTACAAAAGAATTGAGTATCCTGATCAAAAGGTACATCTCACACTTGGTACTTTACTTTGAAGTATATTGTTGTTACAATATTAAAAATTTAGTTATTGTCTATATTTTCTAAACAGGTACTATTCAGTCGAAGAATTTGAAAACCGTTGGCAGCAGATGCTAAGGAATTATAATATAGAGAACAATGAGTGGACCACTACATTGTACAGAACGAGGGAGCGATGGGTGGACACATTCCTACGTGAAAATTATTTTGGTGGTTCTACTGCAACAAATAGATGTGAATCAATGAACGCATTTCTGAAAAAAAATTTGAATGAGAAACTGCCACTATGTAAGGCCCTTCAATATTGTGACCACGGTTTGGCGGCTTTACGTTATGGCCAGATGAGTAAGTATATCACTGATAAACTCTCAACACCAGCTGTGAAACAAACTAGTATGGTCGTAATAGAAGATCAATTTACAGCAATTTATACTAAAAAAATATTTATAGAGGTAAGGAAGAAAATCACACGTTCTGATAAATATACAGTTCTCCACCATCACATCATAAGAGATGCAGAAGTTTACACTATCCAAAAGTATTTGTCGCCAAACAGTATCAACCGAAAGGTTATATTTTATCGTATCGACAACATCATAAACTGTGACTGCTTGTGGATGGAGACCAAGGAGATTCCTTGTAGGCATATTTTTTCAGCAATGAAGAGATTGCAATTGGCAAATATTCTAAAGAACTTGATAAAAACTCGTTGGCTCAAGGATTGCAAAGAGAGTTATCTCTCCGGACATGGCACAGAAAGGAGATTCATCCACCCAGACAGTATTGAGAGCAGAAGGTATAGTGATATTAATGAACAAGTTAATCTGTTTACGTATTATTGTAAAAAATAAAGCAAAATTCAAGAGAAGGGAACATATTTGATGTCGTCTGTGCTTATTGAGTTGCAAAAATAGTGACCGATATTAGTGAAGAAGAAAAAAAGGTAGCTGATGCAGTTCATGGAGTGCATGAATCTTTTAAAGAGCCAAATCCGTTAGCAACAAAAAGAAGCCTTTTCAAGGGAAATCAAGCCAGACTAAAGCAAGTCAGACTATCCCCAAGACTAGAGTTTGTAAAAAATTCGATCACAATTTTCGTAATTGTAAAGTACGGAAGCGAGATAGCGACAAAGAGCCAATGGAATAAAATGAACTGTCGTTGATATTAATATCATTATGTACTATTTTTTTCTTCTTTTATTTACCCAACTTTTTTTTTTGCAATTCTCCGTCAATTTAACAAGGAGAACGACAATTCTTCGTCAATTTTAACACGGAGAATGGCAATTCTCCATCAATTTAACAAGGGAAATGGCCATTCTCCGTGATTTTAACAAAGTATTCAATTTGACTTAAATAAATACCGAGTACTACCATTTTTCATCAAATGTAAGCCTCAGCTTAGTTGGTTGTACTTTTGGCTTTTACATGGAAGACCTAGGTTCGAGTCTGTTGTGTGGGTTCTGTAGAATTTTTCTATTGTTATCATTTTTTGGGTGTTATTATATGCTTTTAACAAAGTATGATACATTTAGGACGGAGAATGGCCATTCTTCGTGATATTAAAATGGAGAATAGCCATTCTCCGTGATTTTAACACGAAAACTGGCTATTCTCCTGCATTCTAACTCGGAGAATGGCAATTTCTCGTCAATTTAACAAGGAGAATGGTAATTCTCCGTAATTTTAACATGGAGAATGGTGTTGATGGACGCATTGGCCAGTGCTCCATTATGTGCATCAGTGCGAGGCACATGATTTTGGCGAACGCATCTGCTGCATGGCCCATCTGTTGAGTTCTTCGAGGCATTGATGGCTCTCTGACTTGGCAGAATTTGAAGGGGCAGATTCATTGGCATTAATGCAAATTCATTGAATTGAATTCGAAGTGACTGCCACTTGGCGCATGAATACGAGTTGCCCTTGCATATAAATCACAGTAGTGTAGGGAGAGTTTGTTCTCGTTTCACTTAGCTTTCCTTGTGGTAATGGACTCGACCGATCCCCCACCTTGGCAAGACGCTTTCCTGTGGGTTGTTGATCTCCTCGTTCGAAGAAGCTTTGGTGGTGAACTCCTTTAGAAGACTGAGATGCGCCGAGTGGACTGTCCGTGTTTGTGCACTTCATCGACTGTATGTCATGATGTTGGTTACACGGTTCGGGATCGCCGTGGCCCAGTTTTTATTTATGCTGGAAGAGCCAGAGGCTGTCGAAGGTGCCTATTGCATCCAAAGATCGGGGTCAGCGTGCCTCGGTTTTTATTAGGCTGGAAGAACCCCAGGATTTGGATTGATTGCCAACCCACACTCTGTCGAAGCTAGCTCCCGCATGTTGACGAGGAAGTGATTCGCTCTGACGATGCACGGTGATGTGTCTACGCTGAGATGCTGAAGTGATGCGCCTAGCTAAGACACCAGAGAGATGAGTCTAGCTGAGGCACCAGAGAAATGTGCCTAGCTGTAGCTTTTAGGATTTTTTCTTTGTGGTAGGATTTTTTGTAGTAGTTTTGGACATGGAATATACTATGTAAATAAAGGTCAAACTTTTTGTGTCTCTATTCTTTGTTGTTTCGTTGTACCAAGTGTTCTGTTGAGTTTCCTCGGAGAATGGCCATTCTTCGTCACTTTAACACGGAGATTGGCCATTCTCTGTTACTTTGACACGGAGAAAGGGCATTCTCCTTCAATTTTAACACTTATAATGGAAATTCTCTATCAATTTAACAAGGAGAATGGCAGTTCTCCGTGATATTGACATAGAGAACGACCATTCTCCTGCATTTACCACGGGGAATGGCCATCGTGATTTTAACACGGAGAATGGTCATTCTCCGAAATTTTAAGATGGGAAACGGCCATTCAACGTGATTTTTGAAACGGGAAATGGCCATTCTCCTGCATTTTAGGACGAGGAATGGGCATTCTCCGTGATTTTGATATGAAGAATGGCCATTCTCCGTGGTTTTAACAATATAAATGTAATTCAAAAATGATTTAATTATAAAAGACAGAGCAGACGTTACAAAAGACGCAAACACAGAAGAATAAAAGACAAACATATGATATTGAAAGTTCTTAGCCCAATGACATTATTGTTTTATAATGTCATTGCTAGGTTGGTAGTGTAACATATTCGCTTGAAAGTAACTTCTTAGCCCATCCCATTAATTGCAATCTCCTGGTGAATGTCATCGTCATTTTATCTCGGTATTTCGAAGGGAGTAGTCATCAAGCACTTCATATAAAGCGCCGTGTATAAGAGGCAGTTGGGTGCTAGTTTTTGTGGCCATCGTGGAGAACAATTCAGCCATGTGCTCTCATACTCCATCATCGCCGGGAATCTCTCCCTCATCATATCAATTTTCCTCCTGAAGATAGGCTCTAAGGTGTTCGTCATTAATTCTGCATCCTCCTTGCCCTTTTCGTACGTATTTTGCCTCAAGGAGTTGTAGTGTGTCCACTCGTATGAGCTCAAGTTGAATGTGAGTTTCGTATAGTGTTTGGAGGATTGATTAAAGAGTGGAATGAATATCCACTCTATGTCGTCCTCTAAACCCATGACGAAGTCTTCTACATCTGTTTTGAAAGTTTCGAGGGCACCGGCGGTTGCTTTCGCTTCAATGGCACGGAAAACGATGGACTGTTTCCAAAAAACAAAACACAATATCATGTGTAAATTTTTTACGTCATTTTTTATCGATGTACACATGAATATAAATTTTTCAGTTTTGCTTCTAACAAATGTGTGGGATATCATGAATGCAGACCACTTATGTTGCACGTCCTTTGAACTTGGATGGGAGTACCTTCTTGCATAGTCTTGAATTTCTCTTAGCTTTCTTATTATTATTTTGAGTATGCCAGCCTCCATGTCTTCATAGTTGAGTATGTCTGTCTTTTGCTGACAGAAGGACGGAAACTTCATTTTTCCCCCTTTTTCGGCATACTTGTGTATACAATATCACTGCACATAAATTTAGTTTAGATTAAATTAATAGAGATTCTCAGAACATAAATGTGAAAAAAGACTAGAACGAAAAAGAAAAAAAAAACATTCGCCGTCCAACTGACACATAGAATGATTATTCTCCGGCCAACTGTCATGGAGAATAGTCATTCTCCGTTATGAATTGGACGAAAATTGGTCGAGTTCAGAATACATATGTTGGACTCATCTTTCTTGGGAATATGATGTCCATGTAAAGCTTCTTCAGCTCTTCATTTCCATCCTTCCAAAATACGAGGTCATCGCTGTAATGCCCTGCTCCGTACGGTGCATTACGATGAGTCATTGACTCGAAGAGTTGCGTTGACCCGACGAAGTATCGATGTGAATCGATACAAGAGTTACGTTGGCCAAAGGTAAGCCTTGAGTCGATTGGAATCTATGAATCGAATCGATACAAAGGATAAGTCTCGTTTGAGCAAGTGCTGATGTTAGTTGATCTGGTGTGCGGGCTATACCTTTATGCTGGATTAGGGATTGTGGCATGGGCGCGATAGGCCAAATCAACCGAGTGGTTCAAAGGAATGGCTAAGTCTGAGAGTTAGCTATGCGACCAAGTTATGGAAGCGAGCCGCTTCAGCTCGGCAGAACGGTAAGGCGTATCGACTTAAGGTGGGCGGGTTCTTGACTCTCTCTCCCTACTCCTTCACGTTTAATAAAACATATCATCGTATGCATAAAGTTGCTATTGAGTAAGCGAGCGTGGCTCGACGATTAAGTGTCTTAATATGCATTGAACACTAAGGTAGAACATTGAACTTGAACAATTAAAGCGACGTGCATCAAGTGTACGGGTTGCGGTAGGACATGATGATAGAACATTGAAAGACAATATTAAGATGTGTACCACGTGCACAACTCCGAGAACATTGAACACCAAGTCTAGAACATTGATTATGACGTTAAGCGTGCCCTCGTGCACGAAAGCTACAAAATGACTAAGTAACTACGGAACCACGGTTATGTGAAAAACTGTGAATGGAACACGTTGAGTATGAGTACGAGATGACTAAGCCGTTGGGCGTCGTGCATCAATATGGATGTGTTGGGGCATAACGCCGACGGAGCTTGAGATAAGGATGGTGGATTATGTTTATGAGACGCAAATTTGTTTATGGAGCGGGATTATGTTTATGGAACACGAGATTGGTCGGAACGATATGACTTGTATGTTATGGTATGTATTGCATGGTCAATGGACTCGGATGGCCCGTGCACGGGTGCGGCTTCCCTCGAACGGTTACGACCGGGGCACCGGGATCGTTTGGCCTAGGAAGGAATTATGTGTGGTATTTATGGTGCACATCATTCGGACGGATTGCGACCGTCCAGTGCTGTGATAAGCTATGATATCCGTAAGTTTGGGATCCTTCGGATATTGGGCTAGCAACCTGTATCGAAGTGATCGTAGGCTTACACATAAGAGATGTCAAGTTCATTATGGTACGAAATACCGTGACCTTCATATAGATAGGGCCGGTAGGCTGAGATTAGAGCTGGGTGCAGGCGCAGGGCCTGCCACCCTTATGCATATGTTTACGGTTATGATTGGTTGGTTGCACGAATCGTATGATTGCTTATGTAAGTTCTAACCATGGCAGGCTAGGCAAAGAGGAACGGAGATGAGCTCGAAATACTATGTTATATTCATATTATGGCTAACTGTATCTGCTGCAGGAACACGCACTACAACAGATATGGGATATGATAGCGTGCGCTGAACGCTGTAGAATGCATATTATAGCATATTTCGCCCGCTATATATGCCCCCGCTATAATAACCCCATGTACAAGAACGCTATGAAGTTATAGCGTTCACGAACGCTATTCATGGATTATAGCGTTCATTGACGCTATAGACAATGTATAGCGTTTTGAAACGCTATATGATAGTTATATCAATTAGGAACGCTATAGAACTTTAATAGCATTCATGAACGCTATTAATATATTGTAGCGTTCATGAACGCTATAGACATGTTATAGCACTTACAAACGCTATATAGTTTACATAGCCTTTACGAACGCTATAGTTCATTAATAACATTTGTTAACGCTATAAATGTGTTATGGCGTTCCTGAACGCTGTTTATTTTTAATTGCGTTCCTGTATGTTATTGTTTGTTAATAGCGTTTCGATATATATCTGCTTTTTTATAGCATTTCGAAAATTTGCAGAATGCAGCACATCAGAATACTATTGCAGATAATGCCACAGTTACACAAAATGTAGGTATTCAAAAATTTAAATGCGAATCAATCACAGAATGAATTCCGAACATAAGTAAATTCATTAATTTTACTGTCTAATATATGTAGAACAACGAAGTAGTACCAAACATATGTCCAAAAATTAAACATTAACAGTGTAGTCAGCTATATATATCCCAAAATGTTGACTATCTAACATTTAGCTCCCTTCAAGCCTATCCACAACCAAAACTCCTCAGAAAGCATCCTCTTCCTTCATCCAACCTACACAAAAATAGGGGGTAAATCATTAGTGTAAAAAAAAACCATCTCGAGCCGATCCAGACAATTGACGAAAAGTAAATTATTGGGATAGGAAAAGTGATGCCTTACCAGTGCACTAATTGATAAATATCTAACTAATGAAAAAGAGGTCTACATAACGCAGCAAGTGTAGTCTTAAGGGCCAAGCCATGAACACGAGGCAAGATGGCTTGCTTAACCAGTTGCAGAATAAAAAATTTAGAGCGTTAAATTACATATTCAGAATTTCAGACCCACGTATGTATTTAGTGACGACCAAGAGAGTAATAAAAACACATTAACTTATCTCTTTCAATTATTATGACCGAGAAAATATCAATCCCATGTGTACCACAAAATCTCTTGGGAACCTAACGTTGCTCAAAGGAATTAAGTATTAATTTGAGTAGGCACTCCAAACAGAATGGTTTATAAGCATTGTTCAGTTTCTGATCCACTCAATAAAGTCTTAACTACAATATTATGTTATTTTTTTCAGGCTTCAACGCCCTGTGAAGTTTTCATGTTTCAGTTACAGGGTTGCAAAGAAAAATAGAAAAACAACAGAGGAGAAATTTACAATATAAGCTAACTGAAATAGAAACAAACAAAAACAGTACATCCCTCATTTTCTTCCACTTGTTTCAAGTGGGTAAGATTGCAGGTATGTCCAATGGGAGACCTTTAACATGTCTACATTAGCTACTTAGCCTATCACCATCCTTCCTTACTTCATCATTGTGCCTAGTAGTGATACTTGTAATACAATGATCAAGGCCACATAGTAGTTGTTGTATGTAAAATTTAACCTGTAATACAGAATTTTTTTGTGCATACCATAAAAATTTAAGATGGAAATTGGCCTTTATAATGTTATACCAATGGAATTAAAGCACACCTCACAGCACGGATCTAAGCTTAACACAACTTATCCCCGAATATTTGAAAATAATATGAAAGGAAAGACATATACAGGTAGTCAAATAAACTTCTAACATACATGTGGCTCTATGAAGTTGAGACCAGGGAGAGATACAAACCCAAAAAGGTTATGTTCCATGTACTCAAAAACAATGACAAATAGCCAAATCTAAGTTCAGATAAATTCAAAGGCTTGCTTTTTATGCAACTCAACTTTGGTTTCAGGTATGCTATATGAGACTCTTAAGATTCCAAATAAGAAAAGTTTGTTAAGATTCCACATTTAGCTGCATGGAGACAATGTTACCTTCGTGCAAATTCTAATAGTCCTTAGATATGGAAAGAACCTAGAAACTAAAGGCTATATGTACTTCAAGGTTGAGAATCTTGTACATTCCTCAGTCTGAACCTGTAATATAAGAGAGCCTTTATCTTATTTTCACCTTTCTAAGAGCAAAAAGTACCAAACTGGTCTTTGGAGTTGAGCAAACTCCATGGACATACTTTTAAGTCTATAACTTTGTAATTCGCATCATCTTTCTCCTCAAATCAAGTTTCATATCTTTCATGTAGGCCGAAAAGTGCCCTTGTATCACCATCTTATATTCAGGCACCAACAATCATACTTTCTGGTTCTCTTTAAATTGAATATGGGTATTACATCCCTTTTCAGGAAGTCTACTTCTCAGGTAATCTTTCACTGGCATCTTCCAACATGAAAAGAGTATGTTTATCTTGATGCAAAATGAAACTTCCACTGTAACAATTTTGATGGAAATATTCAAACTCCACTATACTTCTTCTAGGCTTCTGGCACGGTATAACTTTGCATTTTGTATGGTAGCTTTAACTGATGAACAACGATAGATGCTAAACTAGTCTTTATTTTTGTTTTCAGCCTTTTGAGAGTTGGCGATGTCAAACTAGTCTTTATTTTGTTTTCAGCCTCCTGAGAGTTGGCCTGAGGTGGCTCTGTTTTTATCTCTCATTTCCTTAAACATTGGTCATATAATCTTCCTTACGCGAGGTAAGAAGACTTGGTATCTGCCTCGTAATACAAGTTACTGTAAGAAGATGGCCTACCCCTAGGACATTTTTCTTATGATGTACATGAGAGTATTGGCAACAATCTAAGCCAGTGGACTATACAAGATTCTCAAGTTTGGTTTCAGGTTTGCTTTTACAGTAAAAAAAGGCACAAAATAAATTCTTGAACTCTTAAGATTCCAAATAAGAAAAGTTTGTTAGGATGATCTAAGAAATAAGGTATAAATGAGTACATCAACATTATCATATAAACTATTTTATGAAAGCTAAAATATATTTAAGTTCTAATATACAAGGTAACAAGTTATATGGTAAGTTATAAACAAGAGTTGCCAGCTTTTTGCAAGATGGTTCACACAAACAAATGCAGCAAGGGCTTCAAGCTACTGACATATAAGAGGATAAATGTTTACCTCTGCCTCCTCAAACGTTGACATATAACCAAATGATATGCGAATAACACCTATTGGGCTTTCTATGAAGCATGTCATTATCATCCCAGCAAATATGTCCATCCTACAATGAATACAAACGTGGTACATGGATCAATAAATCATTCCTTGTATAAGGCATATAGCGGTTTTTAGATATCTTTATATGCAAGATAGAGTACATGTTTGTGGTTATGCATCATGATAAACTTCATGGTGGCATGTGGTACATAATATGCATATTTACACAAACACATTTATGATAGAATAGGAAATGGAATAAAATAGAATGAAACTGATTGACCTGTAGTAGTAGTCCATTAGGCAGGGTATATACTCCCATCAGTCAACAGCATTCCATCCTTCCGGCCAATATGACATACCATAGATATGCTATGTATTAAGCAGAGAGTTGGGAGACACTTTTTTGTGAGAAACTATTGACACTAGATTAATACCCATGAATTATGTTAGTAGGTTATTTGTGCAAATTGAGAAAGCAAATTGAGCATTGGCAAATAATATATGTAATGAAGTCTGCAAGAGTAATCCTCTACCTCAAACGTCATCCTGAATCTCATGCCAAGTGATATTCGGTTGTGCATCGCCTTGTTGTACTTGGCCAAAGGAACAACAAATTCTGCGGGGCTCGCTCTGTTCACAAATAACTCTGTTAGAGCATGTGTACTATGTCTGTCACTTCTCAGTTGACAGTATACTTCAAAGAATTGCACGAGTACCTGGGGATGTAAAAAATAGAAAAGCGGCTGTTCTTTGCAGCAGCGTCTGCAGCAGCAGCAAGAATTCTAATATGCATTCGGTCACTTGATAATGCTGAGGAGGATAGGGCGTGTGGATGCCTATTGGCACGCATTATGCCCAAGAGAAGCTGGGATTTCTCGTCTCTGATTTATGGAAAAAAATGTATACACGTTACAGATGATTAGATATTGATACAACAACATCAATATCAGATATAAATGCTAAACTAGAAGAAACCTTCAAGTGTCGACAAATATTTAGCATACCATATAAAAAGGACAGAATCGCCTGCAAGGAGTCTTTTTGTGCTAATAAACGCACTCCATCCTGTTGTCAGTAGATGCCTCTTTGGTTGACCTGCAAATTTTGTCAAATTCGTTCAATGATTGTGTTTTGAACGGAAGAAGATGATTTTTGTTCTCAAATATTTTCATGAATGGTCAATGTAGATGCATATCACCTTGAAATGTTGGTGTATAATTGTATTGGGTACTGACACTGCTGATATTGTATATTTGGCCGAAAAACATTTGATTGCTAAGGAGGTTCTTTAGCTTAGCTTTTAGGTCAATCAGACCGCGACGCAAGGATTTGTTTCTTTTCCATTTTGTCTCTCAAAAGAAATTGACTCTTCATACTCTCCCAATATGTCAAGGAGTTTTTTTTCAGTTTTTTCAGTTTGTTAAGTGGAACATTGTAGAGATCCAAAATTTTCTTAGATGATTACAAACTTCTTATGAAAATATGATATAAATGTAAAAAAGAGTAACAATATTTATTAGGCTGGTCATCCACTTATTAGAATGAGGTTCATTGGACTTGGTAAGAAGAAATTGTACTAAGGGACAAATGCTATTGTCGTAGAAATTTTCTTAGCCCCTTTCTCTGAACTACTAATTCGGAAGGTTGAGAGGAACATTGTAGTGATCCATTAATTTCTAGATTATTTCATTGGATGCATGTCACAAATTCTTTCATTTATACACATTTGGAAATGCAAGTTATTGTCTTTTTTTCTCTAATTTTACTTATTAATATACACTTTTAACGCCATGGTTGCGACCAACATTTTTTTCAAAAAAAGCCTCCAATCTTCAGGTATTAGAAAATGTAAGCAATAGATAAAAAACATAGCTCTTGTAAAGAATTTAAGGTGAGTTTGAGTAAATGGCATAGGATCATCTACCAAAACCATATACCTTGGATACCAACGCGATGATTATGCATATGATAATCAAGAGAGAAACGATACAGGAAGGTGCTATGTGTACTTGTTATCTAATCATGAGGATGACGTGAATCATATACCTCGATAGACATGCCGGAATGTCCATGAGACGTTGTGTAAATCCTTTGCTACCAATTCTTGAGCTGGAGGTTGCATCGTAAAATCCTATCAACCATATATTCTTGTAAGTAGGAACCATATATCACTAATCTTACGAGAAGAAGATATAGGACGGATAAGTTGGACCAACTAATGGTGGGAATATCTTTTCAGCTGCACGACGAGGTACTGAAAATCCACCATGAGTACTTGTATCACTTGTTGTGAGCGTCTTGGAAAAGAACTCCGTTGGTTGCTTGTTTTGCTTGAGGCCCATTTCAGATGCCAGCAATGCCTCTTTATCACACTGTATAAGAAATTATCTACATATTTAACATAAATTGCAGAAGGAAAGTAAAATTTGAACAGAGGAACCAAATCTTGATTTCTGACCTACTTTGTTAACTGGTTGAAGTGCCATTTGAGCATAAACCTCATCGGTTTCAGGATCAGCCTGAAAGAGCATACATTAATGAATTAAGTGTACACAAAAAAGAAAATTCTATAGTTAATTGGCTAAGGAATACTATAATATTTTTACTGTCTGGTTCCTAAAAAAAAAAAAAGCATATGTTATACCATAGATATGCTATGTATTAAGCAGAGATTTGGGAGACACTTTTTTGTGAGAAACTATTGACACTAGATTAATACCCATGAATTATGTTAGTAGGTTATTTGTGCAAATTGAGAAAGCAAATTGAGCGTTGGCAAATAATATATGTAATGAAGTCTGCAAGAGTAATCCTGGAATGAATCACCTTAACTGATGTGGCCAGCATAGGCACAAGCTGACTCTGTGTGTTAACCTTGAAACCAGCTAAAACACCCCTGTCCACAAGTGATATGATAACAAAAAATAAAAATGATATGTAACCATCAACAAAGGAGATTGATAAAATAATGATGGAATGCTTAATATAATTCCTACAGAAGAAACACAGTAACTTGAAAATTCAAGTGGTGGACAGCTTGGCAAAAAAAAATTTAGAATTTAGTGTAAACAAACCTATCAAGATGAATAGCCAGTGTAGGAATCTACATGATCGGCTCCCCAATCCTAACGAGTTTGTGTAAATAGGAGACAGAACCATCCTTCACTTCTTTGAGGTAGCTTATCTTCTCTATATATATTTTCCTTCCACTAGTATCCATAGTAGCTTGCATCATTCTCTATACTGAATATTGTTGATATGCATGATGACTCTACTTTATAATGTTTGACATATCTTTGATGCATCAGTTCCAGGTTGATCAAGTAATTTGCATCAATAAGCAAGATGTAAACTTCCTTGAAGTCCCTTTCAACCCCTTTAATGGACTGAGAGCTAGACTCCAACAGATACCTATAGTCCTGCAGTGCCAGTTTCTTTTTTAAAAAATGTTTTCAAAACAACACTTTCAAAAAAATATTGCTAAAAAATCTATAGTTTCATGCTTTCAGAACAAGATTTTATATATAGTTACAATCGCATTTCAAAATGTGGCTTCATGTAAAAGAAAGTAGAATCACATTCCAAAAAGACAAGTTATCTAATGAAAATGCATCTTCAAAATATTTCGGTAATATTTTCGAAACTACCCTTTTAGAGGATATTAAAGAAATACTTTACTCTAAAAAAAATCCTCTTTTTATTTGACAAAAAAATATTGTGTAAGACTTGAGGTTGATCCGACACCATGTTAAAGCTCTGTCAATGAACGTAAGGCTAAGGTTGGTTGATGAATGTTGAAGGCTACATACATATATCAATATCATAAAGCCACTACAGCCACATTTTGAGAACAACATAATACTATATTTCGTGAGATTAATTACCAACAACACAGGCTTGAAGACTACTCTAATTGAGTTTAATCTCGTCCACTTAAAATATTGTTTCTAGAATACTGCCAACAACAATAAATTCCCAAAATACTAAAAAATCATAGAATTTCTGGCAATTAAAAATCAAATGTAACCTAGATTTACCAAAACTATCATCATAATACATCAACATATCCGTATTGAATAAAATAGAATTATGATTCGTTAGAAATGATATCAAGAAGAAGAAACCCTGAATTGGGAAACCCTAACCTTTGGCGGATTCGAGGAGGCCTAACTTGAGAGCCGCGTGGTAGGAAATCTAAGGATGGGTTTCGAATCTTCGTCGGAGAACCCTCGATGTAGTAATCCTCGCTACAGCGTCGACCTGTCGCCAGCCTTGCCAAGCCGTCGCTCCGTCCTTCTGTCAACCGCATGGCGACTTCCTGCCGTCAACAACGTTGTAACTTTCTACCTTCAACCTGGTAGCAGAGGAGGAGAGAGAGAAGAGCACGCAGAGGAGGAGAGAGAGAAGAGTGGAGCGGAGGGGAAGAGGAGTTTTAGGGGAGAGAGACGAGTTTTTGTAGAGAGGACGAGGGAGATCGTTTTCGTTGAGAGAATTGGGAAATTTTTTGAGGGAACTGAAAATTTTAGAGGAAAATTGCTGGGATTAGAGAATTCTAAACTGAACGGGTTTTAGGGAGTTTTTCTTTTTCTTTTTTTCTAATCAGAACAGGTTTAAGGAATTTGTTGATGAAAATTTTCATGTGATAGAGACATTTTCTAAACCTATTTTAGGAAATTATTTTGACAAAAAAATTAATTATGCTGCAAAAGAGATTTATTTATTGTAACGATAAAAAATTGTTGTCAAAAGAATTAGTAGTTTTTGTCACGATTAGGTTTTGTTGTAAAAAATATTTTTTGTTGCAAATTAATTTTCCACCATTTTTTAAGAGCGGGAAGAGATATTTTGTGATGAAATATTTTGAACAATTTACTTATTGTTGCTTAAAATTTGCAAATCCTACTTTTGCAACAAATATAAAAATTTTGTTGCAATTAAATAAGTTTTGCAACAAAAAAATTTTGTTGCAAAAAAACTTGTTCCAAAAAGTCATTTTTCTTGTAGTGATTTTCTTATTCGGTTTACCAGAGAGAGAAATTTTAGATAAAATTTCTGAAAGGTTAGTGGGATTAAACCGAAACCGAATCCCAAAACCGAAATCGAATAAGAAATTTTAGTATTTTCGAAACCGAAACCGAACCGATTTTTTTCAAACCGAACCGAATCTCTTATTTGGTTAGGTTCGGTTCGAATTTCAGTCCAAAATCGAATAATGCTCACCCCTAGACATACGGGCATAGCAACGTTCAGGAAAAACTATACCTTTAACTGCGTTCCTAACACGCTATATAAAGTTCTGTTAACAACACTGCATAATGAACGCTATTGATAATGACATTCTAATAGCAGGAAGGCTTCAACGCTATAGATAAACTGCTATTGTATGAATGTTTAATAGCACTTCAATATGAACGCTGTAGATGATTATGTTATAATAGCAGGGAGGCTCGAACGCTATAGATAAACTGCTATTGTATTCTATTTTAATAGCACTACGGAAGGAACGCTATTGATGATGACATTCTATAGCAGGGAGGCTTGAACGCTATAGATAAACTGCAATTGTATGCCCTATTTGTTGTAGTGACGGTATGGGACAAATTTATGATAAGTTGTTGTTTGTGAGTATTGCCATAAAACTGACCCTAAGGCTAAATAGAAAGATCACAACTTAAGATGCATGTTCCACTAAAGATATTTAGTGTTTGGTATGGGTGCGAGCGGGTCTTGATCAGTGCGAAGCGAGGACGAAAGCACTAATCCCCTACTAGTTTGCCTGCAGGTTCAGGTATGTTCGGTTCGGGGCGGAGCTTGGCTTGGACGTGCCGAGGCATGGAGTGCTTAGCGTTTCAAGAGAAGCTACCGCATAGGCGTTCGGAAGTACAACTTGGAGATGTTCGGCCGAAGACTACTTATTGGCTATAAAGAGACATAATGTATGGAACAATGTAATCCTTTGTGAGCTAGAGAGATCATGAGCAATGTAGCCAATTGGCATAGATGTTGGGCTATTCAGAGCCTTTGTAATATTTAGTTTGTTATCAATAAAAGAGATTCTTATGTTATACTTTGTTTCCTTCCACTGCTTATGTTATCAATTTGAGATAAACACTATGTGAACCTGTTATCTTGTCTTGCACGAGCGTAACTCCAGGCTTGTGCGGCATCACGCCCCAGCGAGGACGATGATTCGGGTGAAATCTAGCGAGGACGAGCGATTTCCCGGATCGAGGCGTGACAAGTTAGTATCAGAGCCAGGTTCCATCCTCTGGACCGTGCATGAATCTTTTTGACCATCAGTTGCTTCGCTATCGAATTCAGTTGACTCTAAGTTGTTTCCGCAACCGCATGGCTCATGGATCTGCTCGACGCTACATTGGATGTTCCATACAATAAGTCTATATTAAGTGAGTAAGTCTGCCACAAGTATGTCGTGACTATCGCGCTATCTCCGTGTGCCATCGAAGAATATTGGTTGCACGAAGTACAACGGGTTATGAGATTATGGTTTCCCGAAGTGCAAGAAAGTTGTGAGTCGCTGGTCGCACGAAGTACGAGGAGTTATGTGTTGTTGGTCGTACAAGGTACGAAGAGATATATGTCGTTGGTTGCACAAAGTATAACGGGTCGATATGTGAGGCGATGTGTGTTATGTTGCTATGTAAACGGTTATGTGTTGTCGGTTGCACGGAGTGCAGCAAGTCGTGAATCGTTTGTTGCATCGGTACAACGAGTCGATATGGTATGATACGTGTTGAATGGCTATGCGTTTGGATAGCAATATGTCGAACAGGATTGTGACCTTAAGTATCGAGAGTAAATTGTTGCACGAGCTGCAATGAGTGAGATTAGAAAATCGTGGATGCGATTTGAACGAGTCGAGTTGGTCGCTAAGTCGAGTTTGAGTAGGCGAACGTTTATGTTGGCCGTATGTCGCGTTGAACTTTGAGTATAAGTGGATGTTGCATGTGTGATCGATATGATTGTCAAGGTACGATTAGATTGAATGTATGTCAAACTTGGACGAACGACTATCCTGTTGGTTCAGTTGTTGTGCCAACTCGAGTAAGCAAACGCTAGAGCTGGGATCGGAAAGATCGCCACGGGATAGTTAAGTTGAAATAGATGTCGGGCCTATGTGGAGTGTAATATCTAGTAATGACTCGATTTCGAGTGGTATATGCAATATCACTTGTGCGAGCAAGTGTAGCAAAGTATTGTATCGATAACGATAGGCTCGATCCTGTGTGGTATATGGGATACCACTTAGCGATAGCTATATTAAGCCGTTTGGTGACTTGTGATAGATTTCGTCGAGATGATTATGTTGTTACGATATGTTTGTCCTCAACAGATGAAGTATTACCGAGACTCGAGTGGGAATGATTTGATAGAAGTCGATGCAAGTATGCCTTGATGAATTGAGTTGAACGATTATGCGCGAGTCGTATGCCTAACTAATACGTTGAACGAAGATTCATTAAGTATAAGTCGAACGATAGATGGAGCATATGCGAAGGAATGTTACGTTGAGGAAATAGTCGACCCGGTCGAATGTACGTGAGTTAGTACGAAGACTTGTTCGGAACGTGTTGAGTAGGTACGAAGAAATCGTGCGAACAAATTCGAGTTAGTGCGATGAGTCGGTAGCACGATTGGAAGTACGAGTTAGGAATATGAGAATGGATACGTAAATTAGAAATTGTGTCATAATGATGGTAGTTAGCTACAATGAAAAGGATAGTAATGTGCGCAAGACTTGATTCGTATTCGAGTTCGGATAATAACAGTGATTGCAACGAATTGGAGCTTATGAGAGACGAAGATGTTCAAGTTATGTATATCGACGATGGTATTGAGGCGTACTAAAGACGATATACAATAACTCAGGGATACTCTGATCGAATGAACAAAAATTATGTTGAGCATTGTTGTTGGATGAATATGATACAAGTTAAGTTATGGCAATTGGGATGATAACGGTAGGAGTACTACGGAAAATTTAAGAGTGGATGGATGTTACTTGGATGAAAACGAAAGTGCCTGATTATTTCGAGGATAACCACAATGTTGACATTCTTATCTTATACGAGTGCAACTCCGGCATCGTACATGCGTCACGCCAAATTAGGGCGATCATTCCGTGTGAGCACTGGTATGGTGATTCATACAGCGGGGATGATCGAACTTGCAAGGCGTGGCAAATTGGATTTAGACTTGTGGTTTGATGCGAAAGTTGTTTGCGGATGGTTTCGATGAGTATGGGATGTGTCGAACTATGATCACAAATAGGTAAATTCGAACTTGAGGCGAGTAGACATCATACGGCTAGCGAAAATAGTCGACAGTAATACATGAGTGATTCGAGTAGTACGACGCATCAGTTGTGCGGGGGTAGATAAATCGTAGATTGGTAAATTATATCGAAGGGATAAAGTCTCATAGGAATTGTCGGGAATTAATTTGGCTTCGCAATAGGATATAGCATAGTTCGTTGTAACTGTCCCTCGTTGATGATCTTCAATTATCGAGCGTAATTTCGGGGCAGCTGACCCTAGAAGACTTGACCGCCAAATCAAATAAATGTTGAAGTCCCATAGGATGACCCTAAAGAAGTCGCATAAGAAATTTTATCGAGGATGAAAGACGATGTAGTGCATGTTGAGGATAAGTCTAAGCGAGTGAGTATCGTGTTTCGTAAGTTAGCGAGTAGCCTTCGACTAGAATGATATGGTCAGGAAAGAAAATTTTTGATCGATCGAATAAGTACATAAGTAGACTTGGTTGGTAGATGATCGAATAGATATCGAGGAACGTGCTTAGCTTAGCGATGCGGTAAGGCGATTGCAAGGATTTTTACAATGTACGAGAGTGACGAATAGTAAGAACGACCCTGAGAGTTGTGTCGTAGATCGGTTTGAGTGACGGTTAGGCGATGTGTGTTGAGCGCACTATCTATGTTACGAAACAAACTAGTCAGGATCGATTCGAGAATTGAGTAAAGGATTCGTACTCGGTCGAGAATAGGAGATGGACATATCGAAGAGACCTTGGGTCAGGAAAGATTGTTGCCTTTGAGCATCATAGACTCAAGATGACCTCTTGTGCCGGGAGAGATTAAGCATGATGTCTGGACAAGTTACCTAGCGGGGGTAGCCCCAGGCGCAATGTATGGATAGAGCGAGAGAATTTGAATTATATTTGGATGTTGTGTGCAAAACTTAGTACAAATGGTAGGCAAAGGAAATTGAGACATGTGGACTTAGTTCATGTCATTAAGGCCAAATTTTATGAATGGTTGGATGAAAGACTTGAGTTATGTGAGAGATAGAAACGATTGGCCGAGTAGGCATTGTGGAGAATTGTTGCGATCGGATGCGCAACGGCTTAATACAATGCATGCGTTAGATGGTCGTCGAGAAACTTTGGAGATCGAAGTTATGGTTTGGATCAAGTTATATGCGAAGATGTTTGCGAGCAGGACTCTAGAAATATGTGTTAAGGTCTGACTAAGTCGAGTACGGACTGATTGGTGCTTGAGATTTAAGTTGAGCTTGTTAGTTGTCCCGATATCCTACAACTAAGCTTGGCTGAAATGCATATATTGGTGGGACGCCTAAAATATGTGTATGATCCAAACTAAGTTGTATGATTCCAATGATAGTAGCACGAGATCGTAAAACGATCTAGCGAGACACTTGGATTAAGTGTTGGTTTCGGTTCGAGAACGAACCTTATTTTGAGTGGTATATTATGTAATGGGAGTACCTTCTTGCATAGTGGGACATCATGAATGCAGACCACTTATGTTGTACGTCCTTTGAACTTGAATGGGAGTACCTTCTTGCATAGTCTTGAATTTCTCTTAGCTTCCTTATTATTATTTTGAGTATGCCAGCCTCCATGTCTTCATAGTTGAGTATGTCTGTCTTTTGCTGACAGAAGGACGAAAACTTCATTTTTTCCCCTTTTTCGGCATACTTGTGTATACAATATCACTGCATATAAATTTAGTTTAGATTAAATTAATAGAGATTCTCAGAACATAAATGTGAAAAAAGACTAGAACGAAAAAGGAAAAAAAAACATTCGTCGTCCAACTGACACATAGAATGATTATTCTCCGGCCAACTGTCATGGAGAATAGTCATTCTCCGTTATGAATTGGACGAAGATTGGTCGAGTTCAGAATACATATATTGGACTCATCTTTCTTGGGAATACGATGTCCATGTAAAGCTTCTTCAGCTCTTCATCTGCATCCTTCCAAAATACGAGGTCATCGCTGTAATGCCCCGCTCCGCACGGTGCATTACGATGAGTCGTTGACTCAAAGAGTTGCGTTGACCCGACGAAGTATCGATGTGAATCGATGTAAGAGTTACGTTGGCCAAAGGTAAGCCTTGAGTCGATTAGAATCTATAAATCGAATCGATACAAAGGATAAGTCTCGTTTGAGCAAGTGCTGATGTTAGTTGATCTGGTGTACGGGCTATGCCTTTATGCTGGATTACGGATTGTGCATGGGCGCGATAGGCCAAATCAACCGAGTGGTTTAAAAGAATGGCTAAGTCTGAGAGTTATCTATGCGACCAAGTTATGAAAGCGAGCCGCTTCAGCTCGACAGAACGACAAGGCGTATCGACTTAAGGTGGGCGGGTTCTTGACTCTCTCTCCCTACTCCTTCACGTCTAATAAAACATATCATCGTATGCGTAAAGTTGCTATTGAGTAAGCGAGCGTGGCTCGACGATTAAGTGTCTTAATATGCGTTGAACACTAAGGTAGAACATTGAACTTGAACAATTGAAGCGACGTGCATCAAGTGTACGGGTCGTGGTAGGGCATGATAATAGAACATTGAAAGACAATATCGAGATGTGCACCACATGCACGGCTCCAAGAACATTGAACACCAAGTCTAGAACATTGATTATGATGTTAAGTGTGCCCTCGTGCACGAAAGCTACAAAATGACTAAGTAACTACGGAACCACGGTTATGTAAAAAACTATGAATGGAATGCGTTGAGTATGAGTACGAGATGACTAAGCCATTGGGCGTCGTACATCAATATGGATGTGTTGGGGCATAACGCCGACGGAGCTTGAGATAAGGATGGTGGATTATGTTTATGAGACGCGAATATGTTTATGGAGCAGGATTATATTTATGGAACACGAGATTGGTTGGAACGATATGACTTATATGCTATGGTACGTATTGCATGGTCAATGGACTCGGATGGCCCGTACACGGGTGCGGCTTCCCTCGGACGGTTACGACGGGGCACCGGGACCGTTCGACCTAGGAGGGAATTATGTGTGGTATTTATGGTACACATCATTCGGACGGATTGCGACCGTCCAGTGCTGTGATAAGCTATAATATCCGTAAGTTTGGGATCCTTCGGATATTGGGCTAGCAACCCATATCGAAGTGATCGTAGGCTTACACATAAGAGATGCCAAGTCCATTACGGTACAAAATACCGTGACCTTCATATAGATAGGACCGGTGGGCTGAGATTAGAGCTGGGTGCAGGTGCAGGGCCTGCCACCCTTCTATGTTTACGGTTATGATTGATTGGTTGCACGAATCGTATGATTGCTTATGTAAGTTCTAACCATGGCAGGCTAGGCAAAGAGGAACGGAGATGAGCACGAAACCCTAAGGCTAAATAGAAAGATCACAACTTAAGATGCATGTTTCACTAAAGATATTTAGTATTTGGTATGGGTGCGACCGGGTCTTTATCAGTGCGAAGCGAGGACGAAAGCAAGAATCCCCCACTAGTTTACCTGCAGGTTCAGGTATGTTCGGCTCGGGGCGGAGCTTGGCTTGAACGTGCCGAGGCATGGAGTCCTTAGCGTTTCAAGAGAAGCTACCGCATAGGCATTCGGACGTGCAACATGGAGATGTTCGGCCGAAGACTACTTGTTGGCTATAAAGAGGCATAATGTATGGAACAATGTAATCCTTTGTGAGCTAGAGAGATCATGAGCGTTGTAGCCAATTGGCATAGATGTTGGGCTATTCAGAGCCTTTGTAATCTTCAGTTTGTTATCAATAAAAGAGATTCTTATGTTATACTTTGTTTCCTTCCGCTGCTTATGTTATCAATTTGAGATAAACACTATGTGAACCTGTTATCTTGCCTTGCACGAGCGCAACTCTAGGCTCGTGCGGCATCACGCCCCAGCGAGGACGATGATTCGGGTGAAATCTAGCGAGGACGAGCGATTTTCCGGATCGGGGCGTGACAATCGCATTCCCTTAGTATATCACTCTTCCTCGCTAGTTCAACCATTTTGGCGTCTTGTCCGAATTTTGAATCCGCCTGCTTATTTTTTCCTCCAACCCTGGGTTTGGGTTGAGATTTTGGTTTCGGAGCGACATTCATCTTCCACTTTTTATTAGCCTCTGTTACTGTATTCTTCTCCAAGGGAGTAAAATCTTCATCGGCTAATGTCGTTGATGGTTTTTTGAACCTCTTCCCCCCCCCCCATCCTCCTCTTCTTTTGACTTCTTTTGGAGCAACAAGTTCAGCAGCTTGTTGTTCAGCAGCTGGTTGAGTCTCCTCAAGCTGTAATGTTGTAGCCATGGCTTCAAGATCAGTGATTGTTGCATCCTTTTTAATGGCTTCATTCTTCAACGATTCAACTTACTTTTGAAGCTTGCTTTTCTCATTAACGAGCCTTTTATGTTTTTTTGAGCTGCTCGATTATTTGCACTGATATAAAAAAAATAATAATAAAATGTATGATGTCAATCAATATATAATTACAAAAAGAAGGAAAAAAATTATTCTTCGTGATCTTAACACGGGGAATGGCCATTCTTCGTGACTCTAACACGAAGAATGACCATTCTCCGTGATTTTAACACGAAGAATGGCCATTCTCCTGCATTCTAACACGGAGAATTACAAATCAGAACTTTGAAAGAAAAAATTATCTTGTGTCTGTAGCTCTTTAACCTTTTCGTTAAGTTTTTTATTCTTAACAATAATATCATATTTCTTTCTTTAAGGAGTCCAATTCCCGCACCGACACCTCCATCGAAGTGTTCCTTTCAATTTGTTGGGCTCCTTGTTCCTCTAGCTCTTTAAGTTTTTTATGGAGTTTCTCGTTCTCAGCAAGAATATGCGATTTCTCTCTTCGTAACTCTTCCAATTCATGCACCGATTACTCCATCACAACGTTGATTGCACGTTGTTGTTCTTCTTGTGCCTCTAGCTCTTTAAATTTTTCATGGAGTTTTTCATTCTCAGTAAAAATCTGAGATTTCTCTTTTCTCAACTCCTTAAATTCCTGAACCGACCCCTCCATCGCGGTTTTCATTTCAAGTTGTTGGGGTCTCTCTTATTCAGTAATCTCATCCTCACCTGTTTGGTGGTGTCCTTCAACCTCGTGTTCACCTTCTTCTTGTATATGTAGCTCCTCTTTTTATTGTCCTCCCTCTTTCCCAACAGCTATAACCAAATTTTTGAATATCATTCTTGATCTCAATTTACTGTGATATTCATTTTTGAGGAAGACTGAGATTGCGTACCCATCTCATGTGTAAAATCTTGGGTATTCACGAATTGGGTCGAACTTCCTTTCTACATGGGTACTATGTTCCGCAAACCAGTAGAGGAAATATATTTTACCACCTTCAATCTTGGGATATGCATTAGAGTAATCCCCCCAACAGTTTTACATGTAGTCTTCTTGATGCTCTTCATGACATATGTCAAGATTAACCTTGGCCAGCAGATACTTTTGATTACTTCTACACTGTCTACCAAGGCCAAGAATCTGTATGGTAAATTTGAACCGCCAGACCTTGTGAAGAATGCTGTTTGGCACAAGTGAAAGTTATTAGTTTGGCCAAATCATCTGATTTAACTTTTTTATCTCCGTCACGAAGCCGTTGTAGCAATTCCAAGAACTTCTCTCTCACTTTTGTATTCGTGACTTCTCTGTTTTTGTCCTTGGAATTAGCCAGCAATCTTCTGAAGTGATCTCTACACAAGCTCAACGATTCTGGCGGTGTGGTCTGCTGTTGTTTTTCCATGATCAATATTCTATAATTAACATCATTATCGCTTTCTTCCTTCAGCGGTAGACCGAAGATGGCTGCCATATCGTCGACACTTGGTGCTATTTTAACAATGGTGCTCAATTCAAAGTATCCGATGCCATCTTTGTCCTCCAAGTAAGTTCCTATTAATTTCTCAAGATCGTCTGAAACCATGGCCAATTCTTGAATGCCAACTCTATTTTTGTAGAATACCTCGACAAAATTTGAGAAACCGGTATTCTTTGGAGACTCAATAACTGGCTCGGGTAAACGGCCGTCATCTTTATTGACACCCTCCATAAGAGTTAGCAATGTTTTGAAAGAAGAACGGAAAACTCTTGAATCCTTATTCTTGACAAAAAAAATTCTATAAAAAAATTAGGTTTCTGTCAACTGTTCTCCGTCATTTTAACACGGGGAATGGCCATTCTCCGTAATTTTACCACAGAGAATGGTCATTTTTCATTATTTTAACATCGAAGAATGGTCATTCTCATACGTTTTAACACTGGAAATGGCCATTTCCCGTGATTTTAACACGGATAAAGGCAATTTTTCGACAATTTAACACGGAGAATGGTCATTCTCCGTGATTTTAACACGGAGAATGGTCATTCTCATATATTTTAATACTGGGAATGACGATTCTCCGTATTTTCTACACGAAGAATAAAAATTCTCCATTAATTTAATACGAAGAATGTCAATTATCCGTGATTTTAATATAGGGAATGGTCATTCTCTATGATTTTAACACGGGGAATGACCATTCTCCGTGATTTTAACACAGGGAATGGTCATTCTCCGTAATTTTAACAACGGAGAATGGTCATTCTCATGCATTTTAACACTGGGAATGGTCATTCCCCGTCATTTTAACACGGAGAATGGTAATTCTTCGTCAATTTAACACGAAGGATGGATTAAAACGGGAAATAACTATTCTCCTGCATTTAAACACGAAGAATGACTATTCTCCGTCAATTTAACAAGAAGAATGATAATTCTCTGTAATTTTAACACGGAGAGTGGTCATTCTCATGTATTTTAATACTAGAAATTACCATTCTCCGTAGTTTTTACAGAATCATGAACATAACTTAAAGTTATACCTTCTTTTTGCCCTTTTTTTTGCTTAGCAGCCTTCGGCTTTGTTTGTCATTGATTATAAAAGAACAGAACAATTATATCGGAGAACTGAACTTAAACTCACAATACAAACTCGCTCGTATAAAGAAAGCCTAGGGATGAAAGCCTAGGTACAGCAATCTAAGTACAATTGTTTAGTTTTTTCTGGGGGGTGACGGTAGAGGCTCGGGAAAGCGACGGCAGCTCTGTCTTACTCCTTGGACGATCGGATGTAGCCTTGGCTCTGGTGAAGAAATGCTCTTGGACGTGTGGGATACTCTTCTGCGCCTTCGGTTGCTGGCTCTCTGGATGTCTCTGTAGTGCTCTCTCCTTTTTTTGCTCTCTCTGTCCTTCTCTCCTCTGCTGCTTCTGCAATAAGAGAATGTCCTCCTTCGCAAGGGAATGGCACCTTGCTATTTATAGGAGTGGGGTCATCATTAGGGTTTGCAAATGATTACCTCCTTCAGAAGTCCGCGGTTAAGGACCAATGAATCTGGGCCGTTCATCTTGAATATAATAATATTTGAGCAATTAATGTGATTGCATCAAATCTCTGTGGGCAATAAATATTGTTTGCCATGAATATTCGTGATTTGTGATAGCCTGTCACGTGTCCCATTTGCTTGATTTGATTTGATCTAGGCAATTATGACGATCGCAACAAATCTGATTTTGTTAGGATTTGTTAGTACCCATAATTCCAGGGAAGATAAGACTGTCACGTGTCTCAATTACAGCGAAGAGCACCACGTGTCTCAACTGGACCATCCCGACCGAGCCGCATATGGGGGGGTCCTCTCAGCCGCATGCAGCCGCATGAGGATCGGCAGCCGCATGAGGATGGGTAGCCACACGTGGATGGGCAGCCGCATGGGGATAGACAGCCGTATGCAGATGGGCAGCCGCATGGAGATGAGCAGCCGCATGCAAATAGGCAGCCGCATGCAGATGGACAGCCACATGGAGTGGCCTCGGGACTTGGTGGATTTTGCCAGCTGTAAGGAGATTTTCTCCTCTTTCCTATGATCACGCCACCATGTCAGAGTCATTATTACGTCCTTATGTCAGAGCTGTCATCGCTGTTATTTGTCAGAGCGGCCGTCAGGGCATTAAATACAGCTGAATGTAGAGAAGAACTGTTGAAGGCCACGTAGCTTCTTTTCTGAGCCGCAGGGATCCTTGAGCCGTATGGACTCCTGAGCCGCATGGACTTCTGAGCCGCATGGGGATCCTGAAGGACTTATGAGCCGCATGAGACTCCTTCTGTTTTTGGGCCGCATGGACTTTTCTGTTGATTTTGGGCCGCATAAGGCACCCCTGCTGCCTTTGGGCCGCATGAAGCTTTCTGAGCCGCATGAAGCATTCTAGATTTTGAGCCGCATAAAATCCCCATGGGCCGCATGGAGTTTTCTGGGTTTTCAGTTGCATGAGACCCCTTCTTTCTTTGTGCTTGTGAAGGATCACATCTCGCCAGTCAAGCACATCTCGATCAACCTTTGCACTCGCTTTTGCGGACCCGGGTATCTCGAGCACACGAGTGCATAAGTATCCTATTCGCTCCCCGATGCGGGACTAGTAAAAGTACTTGCCCTTGATCATTGTTGGGAGACTCTTGAGAACCACCATGTCCGTTTGCTGCTGGGGGCTGGACACGGGCGGTTCTGTACAACTTTCCATTAGAGGCCCGCGTAGCGGGACGCTCTGATGATCAGAGGTTGGGACAGCTGTCTGAACTCGACGAGCCCACGTTGCCCTAGACTTCTTCGACTTAGCACCCGAAGGTGCATAGTAGGAAGAGTTCTGAGTTGGAAGGAAGGAAGAGAAGTTGGTGCCTTTTCAAAGGAGGCAAGGGGGCTCTATTTATAGAATGGAGTGAGCCTTTTCTTTTTCTCCTTTCCGATGTGGGACTAAAAGCAATATTTTCCATGCTTCTACAGGCTTATGTGCAACTCTCTTAATTATCCCTGATTCTTCGTCATTCCCCTTTGACTTTTGTTCAATTGTCTTCAGTTTCTCTACAACAGCTATATCTTCTCTAACTGGGGTTCCAGTTGATTCTAATGCTGCTGTCGATGATAATGATGCTGATGGTGCCGACATGGTGTGAAGATTGCGAATGCAGAGTAAGGTTTGAAGATTTTGGAGGAGAAATCCTAAATTCGAAAGTGAGCGGTGTATGGAAGAAGAGGAAGTATCGAAACTTTTTTTTTAAGAGTAGGTTTCGTGGGTGTTTTCAGTAAATTAGAAGGGCAAAAAGGTCATTCCGAACCCCCTTTATATTTTTTCGCTAATTTTGGGCACGCGATAAAATGTTATTTTGTAGTAGATTTTTCATAAAACTTTTGCAATTTTTGGGTATGGCAGCAAGATTATGAAACAAATGAACATTTTGATATAATTTTCATCCCACATTTTAAGAACATTACAACTCCACAAAACTTTATTCCTAACCATTTGTTATAAAACAAATGAACATAATTCATTAGATAAAAGAAGGAAAAAATTCATCTTCTTCCATCTTCACCCATCAGAGTGGACTCCTTTCAACCTTTGTTGCTTAATTATATTATTGTGCCATTTGGATTCTTCTTCATTGTGCTCTAAAGATGCAATCCATACAGCAACTTTGTACATTTTCTTTTCCGAATCAAACTGCATATAACAAACATAACATCAAAAATATTCCTCAAAAAAGTGTAAGTATTTGACGACATATTTTCAGACTTAAATTAAGATAACATGAGTCCAAACTACATCCGTCTTTCATGAATAAAATTACAAAAATAGCACAATCAAATGTATTGTGTTAGCGGAGAACATTAGGACGACGGATTATGAAGAAAGTAGAAAAGTTGAACCTAGCATCTTTCAACTTTAAAATCTCTTCCACGAGAAAGAGATCCAAATTTGAAAGCTACAATTACCAGAATACAATATGTATTAGTATATCGCGAATCTAGTACGCAATTTATAAAAATTTATAAATATGAACTTACTATTTCTTTTATGACTGCTTTGTTATAAATTGCCTCATCTGTAAATGCAAGGGTGTCCCAAACTTCAACAGTCTTTGTTTTATCCATAACTCTTACAACAGTATATTGGTCAAACAAAAAAATGGGTATGCATATCTGAATCAGGATTAATTAGGTAAAACAAATTAATCAATTTTCAGATAAATTGGGATTAAAATTTAAACATAAATAGATTAATACTTTGTTACAAATGCTTAAAGATCCATATACTCCTGTAAATATTTGTTCTCCTTCCATATTTCATTAAGTGGTTTGTTAGTGTAGCTCCCCTTCCCGAAAATTTTTGAAATATTTTTTTTAGTATTTATTTGTTTTAAATGGTGATTTTTAGATTTTATAAATAATTATTTAGTTAATTATTACGGTAGATGATTTTAGCCATGGTTGAGTTTTGAAGTACAAGACGGCTAAAAATCATGGCACGAATAGTGCAGTGACGTGCTTTGACTAGTGTATTAGTCCTGATAGGGAAGGTCGGACCATAGTGATGTCCTAATTATAAAAACCAAGCCAAGTTGTGACATGATCACTATAAATAAGTTAATTATTTATTATTAAGATTTATTGACTTTAGAGACCCAGTTGAACCAAGTTAGTCCGAACTGGGCCGAACCAAATCCAAGCCCATGTAGGCAGGTAGTGAGACCCAATACGGCCATGTAGACATATTCTAGGTAGATGCAATATCTTTAGGAATTGGCAATTAATTTCTAATAATTGTTATATATACATTATAAGTATTATTATTATTATTTTAATAGCGTTTACAATATTTGTTTGATTTTCGGGAGCTAATAAAGAGTGTGCGTATTAGGTTCACCAAACCTTACTACACTTGCTATTGGGATATTTTAGTTGTTATCAGGATTATTAGTATAATTAATAATACTGTTGTTGTTTTAAATAATTAGTTATTATTAAATGGTTATTTTTCTTCATTGTCAAATAGGCATTATTTATATTATATTTTTGTATAAATATATATATATATCCTACGTAGGAAAGTGAGATTAAGATTTTAGAAGTTTTATCAAGTAATTATGTGTGTGTGTGTGTGTGTCTATATATATATATTTATTTTATTTTTGTGTGTGTGTGTGTGTGTGTGTGTGTGTGTGTGTATATATATATATATATATATATATATATATATATATATATATATATATATATATATATATGTAAATAGGCATATAATTATATAGATATAGTGTATAAATAGACAAAAGAAAAGAAAAAGAAAAAAAGGAAAAAGCCCAGTCCAGGCCATCCATTTCCCAAACCCACGCGCTCCCAGCCCGAGCAGAATCTCCTCCCCATCCCGACTCTGTTTAAGAACAGAGTGATGTATATATAATCGAGAGGTAGAAGGGGAGTCGACCAAACCCTAAAACCTTGGATCCCCAACGACCTGCGTGCCCCTCCCCCACGCGCGTGCGCCAATGCGGGCCACCATCGGCCGGCCAGAGCCGCCGGAGCAGCGCACGAAATAGAGGCAAAACGACAGCAGCAACACAATTCCGGTCCGAGTTTAGGACAGGATTTCTCATCGCACTCTAGATCATGTTTCGATCTACTTCCTCAGGTGAGATCACAACCCTACCCACTCCATATCCTATCAATTAGTTTTAATTCATTCGAAATATACACCAGTAAAAGATCGAGTATAAATCGAGAAAAAATTGTTCATATTGAACAGTACAACTGAACCCGATACTATGTTTTGTAAGGCAAATTTCTGCTAATCCATGGCAAAATTTTGAATTCTATTTAAACAGACCTATAGACAACCTATAGGAGATGGAAACCCCATTATTGGTTTAATTTCTAGTTGTGTATCCAGTAAAGGAAATCATAGAAAAGATTGAGAAAAATGTATAAAAACAGTTTTCGAAAACTTGAAAATCCTTCGATACGACGTGCGTTCCGCTAATCCGAACGACGTGGTCACGAGCCGAAAGCATCGAAAGGTGCGTATCGGCTTCGTAGACGTGTGGGCTTTGACAGAATTCAAATTGGTTGCGTGTGCACGACGAATTTGATGCATATCCGTCGAAATTCACCGCATCGGCCTCTGTGCAAATTTCTCAATTACTTTGTGCACGTTCGTCAGATCGAGATGAAACTTGTGCCATCAGGACCGTATCATTTTTTTGGTCCTGTATGCCAAGTTTGGTCCGATTATGAGACAGTTGATCGGATCGCCGTTTTGTGGGTCCCACGGTCCGATTCAACGGACGATTTTGTGCACGGCCCAACGGAATCGAAAACTGGATAGATCGTTGGGTTCGTATCATCAAAACAAATTCGTAGACATATAGTTTGATGACTTTAGAGACCATTAACTCAGGTATACTTTTCGGTGCAAAGCGGGTCCAACGACGGACATCGTTTTGGCCCAAAATTACCGTTTTGCTCCTGTGTCTAGAATTGGACTTAAGGATAGGCAATCCTAGCTAATTTGACTATTCTGAAAATGTTGGCAATGTCTGTTTCAGCTTTCGAAGACAGTTGTGATGATTTAGATTTTATGGCTTAACAGTTGACTATATTCTGTTAGATCTGCGTGCAAACTCCAGGCAAGATACCTTGTCTCCCTCTACAGTTCATTTTCATGCTATAGGTTATCTATTTTAGTATGTTATCTTTAGTTACCTTAGTTGTTATAGATTTATATGATACCGCGTTTACCAGTTTATTGTCTTGCTTGTATATCAGTATTTCATGACTTGATAGTGTAGTTACACCAGGCTTGTACACATTATAGCCATACTAGAGTTGTCCTTACATGTGTCATGACTGAGTTGTACCGTATCATCACCTGTATCTTGACTGGGTTGTGTCCACAAGTATGTGTAATTAAACTGCTATTCCTGTATCGTTTCCACAACCTGCGAGTCCACAATCGGGGCGAGGGTTGACCGTTTGCACCTGCGAGTCCACATTCGGGGCGAGGGTGTTTGTCTTGCTCGTTTGCACCTGCGAGTCCACATTCGGGGCGAGGGTGTTTGTCTTGATCTGTTTGCACCTGCGAGTCCACACTCGGGGAGAGGGTGTTTGTCGTGAACTAACCAGCGAGTCCACACTCAGGGCGAGGGTTAGTCATGATTACTTCAAACCTGTGAGTCCACACTCGGGGCGAGGATTTAGTATTCCATTGATCTCTTGTTTACTTGTTCTTCTTGCGGTTCATTTATGCGTAGTTGATCCCGTATCCATGTTCATTGTTACCTGTCAGTATCCACTTGTCTGTTTCCGTCTCGTTTCATGTTTATAACCTGTTTATACTCTTATGCATGATTAAACTATTAGATAGGAATATTTTTATGTATCTTGCTATGTCCCCTGAGGACCTGATGATCTCTTCAGGTAGCTGATTGCGTGGAGTTAGTTAGCGGATCATGATGGTAGTGATTACACCTGCAGGGATACAGGTATTTGCTTGTGATATTTCCTTATTATCCTTTCGTGCTTTATATTCCATACCAGGATATATTCTACTTATTTTACAGACTCATATCGTTCTTGGAGTCTAATCGAACAATATGCTAATGGGCTGCAGTCCATGACCCATAATTGTTTATTTATGTTTTATATTCTTATTGTGAATTAAAATATAGTGATGCCTTGCCATGATTTGGCAGTATACCATAGCCGTGACAGCATTTACGTATTCGGGTTGGGCTGGAGTCTGCTCGATACGTAGCTGGCTTGCTCACGAGCTCGCCCCCGAAAAGCGGGTGCGGGTCGTGACAAGTTTTTTTGGTGGCCCATGCAAGTCGGAGCATATCGTATCGGTTACGTAACTGTACTGATACGAGCCTGCAAATTTGACTAAACCCTTAGAAATCTCAATCTACTCTGCCTTAAAAATTCTCTTAGAAATTTCTTTACCGTTTTTGAAATTTCATATTTATTCTCGATTATTCTTCCTTGTCTTCCAAACCATTGATTTTCGTCTCCTTCTATTTCGGGGTGACGAACGATAGTGATGTCTAGAATCTATCAGAAATTCTTAAATTATAGTATAATATTGCTTGACTATTGAATATTTGGTTGTTTATAGATATGAGGTATTATGGATGCCAAATGCCCTAGATATCTGTTGGAAGGATTGCTAGCAACTAGTTAGAAGATTATAATTAGTTACCGTATTTTGAGGAGTGGTATGACCAAAGGTGGGTAGAAGTCCTCAAGTATTCGGAGTTATAAAATAACTAGAGAAGGTCATAAAATATTTTTGGAGAAATTAAATTTGAGGAGATAAAGGTAATAGTAGACTTTGATTTTTAAGGAATAGTCATGAATTAGAATTTCGAGGACGAAATTATTTTAAGGTGGGTAGATTTGTAGCTCCCCTTCCCAAAAAATTTTGAAATATTTTTTTAGTATTTATTTGTTTTAAATGGTGATTTTTAGATTTTATAAATAATTATTTAGTTAATTATTACGGTAGATGATTTTAGCCATGGTTGAGTTTTGAAGTACAAGACGGCTAGGAATCATGGCACGGATAGTGCAGTGGCGTGCTTTGACTAGTATATTAGCCCTGATATGGAAGGCTGGGCCATAGTGATGTCCTAACTATAAAAACCAGGCCAAGTTGTGACATGACCACTATAAATAAGTTAATTATTTATTATTAAGATTTATTGACTTTAGAGACCCGGTTGAACCAAGTTAGTCCGAACTGGGCCGAACCAAATCCAAGCCCATGTAGGTAGGTAGTGAGACCCAATACGGCCATGTAGACATATTCTAGGTAGATGCGATATCTTTAGGAATTGGCAATTAATTTCTAATAATTTTTATATATACATTATAAGTATTATTATTATTTTAATAACGTTTACAATATTTGTATGATTTTCGGGAGCCAATAAAGAGTGTGCGTACTAGGTTCACCAAACCTTACTACACTTGCTATTGGGATATTTTAGTTGTTATCAGGATTATTAGTATTATTAATAATACTGTTGTTGTATTAAATAATTAGTTATTATTAAATGGTTATTTTTCTTCATCGTCAAATAGGTATTATTTATATTATATTTTTGTATAAATATATATATCCTACGTAGGAAAGTGAGATTAAGATTTTAGAAGTTTTATCAAGTAATTATGTGTGTATATATATATATATATATATATATATATATATATATATATATATATATATATATATATATATGTAAATAGGCATATAATTATATAGATATAGTGTATAAATAGACAAAAGAAAAGAAAAAGAAAAAGAAAGGAAAAAAGCCCAGCCCGGCCCAACCATTTCCCAAACCCACGCGCTTCTAGACCAAGCAGAATCTCCTCCCCACCCCGACTCTGTTTAAGAACAGAGCGATGTATATATAATCGAGAGATAGAAGGGGAGTCGGCCAAACCCTAAAACCCTGGATTCCCAACGACCTACGCGCCCCTCTCCCACGCGCGCGCGCCGTTGCGGGCCACCGCCAGCCAGCCAGAGTCGTCGGAGCAGCGCACAAAATAGAGGCAAAATGACAGCAGTAACACAGCGGCGGTCCGAGTTCAGGACAGGATTTCTCATCGTACAGTGGATCATGTTTCGATCTACTTCCTCAGGTGAGATCACAACCCTACCCACTCCATATCCTATTAATTAGTTTTAATTCATTCAAAATATACACCAGCAAAAGATCGAGTATAAATCGAGAAAAAATTGTTCATATTGAACTGTACAACAGAACCCGATACTATATTTTGGAAGGCCAATATCTGCTAATCCATGGCAAATTTTCGAATTCTATTTGAACAGACCTATAGACAACCTATAGGAGATGGAAACCCCATTATTGGTTTAATTTTTAGTTGTGTATCCAGTAAAGGAAATCATAGGAAAGATCGAGAAAAACCTATAAAAATAGGTTTCAAAAACTTAAAAATCCTTCGATACGACGTGCGTCCCGCCAATCCGGACGACGTGGTCGCGAACCGAAAGCATCAAAAGATGCGTATCGGCTTCGTGGACGTGTGGGATTTGACGGAATTCAAATTGGTTGCGTGTGCACGACGAATTTGATGTGTATCCGTCAAAATTTACCGTATCGACCTCTGTACAAATTTCTTAATTACTTTGTACACGTTCATCAGATCGAGACAAAACTTGCACCATCAGGACCGTATCGTTTTTCTGGTCCTGTATGCCAAGTTTGGTCCGATTCTGAGACAGTTGATCGGATTGCCCTTTTGCGGGCCCTATGGTCCGATTCATCGGGCAATTTTGTGCACGGCCCACCGAAATCCAAAACTGGACAGACCGTTGGGTTCGTATCATCTAAACATATCCGTAGACATATAGTTTAGCAACTTTAGAGACAATTGACTCTGGCACGCTTTTCGGTGCAAAGCGGGTCCAATGACGGACATCGTTTTGGCCTGAAATTACCGTTTTGCCCCTGTGTCCAGAATTGGACTTAAGGACAGGCAACCCTAGCTAATTTGACTATTCTGAGAATGTTGGCAATGTCTGTTTCAGCTTTCGGAGACAGTTGTGATGATTTAGATTTTATGGCTTAGTAGTTGACTATATTCTGTTGGATCTACGTGCAAACTCCAAGCAAGATATCTTGCCTCGCTCTACAGTTTATTTTTATGCTTATAGTTCATCTATTTTAGTATGTTATCTTTAGTTACCTTTTTTGCTATAGATTTATATGATACCGTGTTTACCAGTTTATTGTCTAGAATGTATATCAGTATTTCATAACTTGATAGTGTAGTTACACCAGGCTTGTACACATTATAGCCATACTAGAGTTGTCCTTACCTGCATCATGACTGAGTTGTACCTTTTTGTCACTTGTATCTTGAATGGGTTGTGTCCACAAGTATGTGTAATTGAACTGCTATTCCTGTATCATTTCCACAACTTGCGAGTCCACAATCGGGGCGAGGGTTAACCGTTTGCACCTGCGACTCCACATTCGTGGCGAAGGTGTTTGTCTTGACCGCTTGCACCTGTGAGTCCACATTCGGGGCGAGGGTGTTTGTCTTGATCTGTTTGTACCTGTGAGTCTACACTCGGGGCGAGGGTTAGTGATTAGTTCAAACCTGCGAGTCCACACTCGGGGCAAGGGTTTGGTATTCCATTGATCTCTTGTTTACTTGTTCTTCATGTAGTTCATTTATGCGTAGTTGATCCCGTATCCGTGTTCATAGTTACCTGTCAGTAGCCACTTGTCAGTTTCTGTCTCGTTTCATGTTTATAGCCTATTTATACTCTTATGCATGATTAAACTGTTAGATAGGCATATTTTTATGTATCTTGCTATGTCCCCTGAGGACCTGATGATCTCTTCAGGTAGCTGATTGCGTGGAGTTAGTTAGCGGATCATGATGGTAGTGATTACACCTGTAGGGATACAGGTATTTGCTTGTGATATTTTCTTATTATCCTTTCGTGCTTTATATTCCATACCAGGATATATTCTGCTTATTTTATAGACTCATATCGTTCTTGGAGTCTAATCGAACAATATGCTAATGGGCTGCAGACCATGACCCATAATCGTTCATTCATGTTTTATATTCTTATTGTGGATTGAGATATAGTGATGTCTTGCCATGATTTGGCAGTATATCCTAGCCGTGACATCGTTTACGTATTCGGGTTGGACTGGAGTCCGCTCGATACGTAGCTGGCTTGCTCAGGAGCTCGCGCCTGAAAAGCGGGTGCGACTCATGACAGTTAGATGGAGATAACGTTGCTCTGTACATAAACCTCAATTAATACATTATGAACGACAAACAAACGAGAAAATTGTTAATGCATAATCATTAAAAAAAATGCTCACTCACCATTAACTTTATTGGTAAATACCATACATTAGCTTTATTAACAGTTCTTCTACGTTCCTCCGCGGTGAGAAGAGCAGAGACAAGGGTTACAATCTGAGTATCTCATTAAAAAAATCAGCGATGGCATCGAAATAAACATAGATGGCATCTATAAAAAATATATACTATCTACATACCCTATCTTTAATTCTCCTTCCTGGAGCAAAGGACTTCATCTCAGCCCGACTCACATAAATCTTGTTGCAAGATGATATTATTTCGCTAAAAAAAGCAAAAAATAGATTAGGAAAAAAAATTGTTGAAATAAATTGAAAAGTCATATTAGTTACTCGTTAGGTTTACCATCCGCAAAAATATAATTATAAAAATTTGAAGAACTACTAGTACACTGGCTAGGATTTGTGGTTGAACTTCTTGCTAAACTTTTCAAAGGTGTGACCGGTACTAAATTTTCTCGCATTTTTTCGAAGAACTGCTAAAGTCAGTTTCTTCTAGAGGAATTATATCGAGAATTTGCTGGATTATTTTATCAGCTTTCTTCAGCTCCTCGTCCCCATCAGAAGATTCAACGTTAACCTCCTCCACAATATTAATTACTCCAGATGAAGATGTCTTCTTCAAAGCGGAAGATTCTTCCATCTTTTCCAAACGTCGAGATATATTGATCTGTTCAAGTTCGATTGAGCAAAGCTTAGAATTGATCGAAACAAGTTGATCTGAAATCTTCGACAGATGTTCTTTAAACCTGCTCATCATACGCGGAATGAAGGTTTTATTTGAAGCTGGCATCCAATCTTCTACCTCTTCTATATGTTCCATACGAGTAGACATCTTTTTCCAGTACTACACAATGAAATAAGAAACTATTCTATGTATTTCAGAATAAATAATAGTTGGAACAAGAAAACTATTGTATATATAACAAGAGAAAAGTACAAAAAGAGAGGAAGATGGAAAGACAAATAAATTTTGGGACTAACAAAGAATCTACTAATCGTTTGAAAGGTTATCATGATTAACAATTTGAGGAACTCTAGAAGTAGTTTAATTCCGCTGGTACTCCTCGTTGTTCGAGGAGGGCTCGACGAAGTCCGCCGCGAACCAGAACTTCTTCTTCATCTCCGTTTCGCCTTCCAACACCAACACCATGTCCTGTAGCTTTATAACTAAAATATTAAATTGTTAGATGAAACAAAAAAAATAAATTAGGGAAAGATTACTAAATCGAAATAACACATATTCATAGAAAACATGAGACTAAAGATGAAAATGTTTCAAAAGCAACACCAAAATTTTACAACAACTAAGCAGACTATGCTAAGCAATAACTAAAATTTAGGATTGTGTCCTCCTTGGATTTAATTTACACAGAATAAATTTGATAGAACGAGCATTTATCGGCTTCCTACCCCTCTTCTTCCTCTGAATTCTTCCTCTACTATTGTCCACATTGCCGACAGAATTTTCGTCCTTGTCGTTGTCGGTGTCATCATCTAGATCACCACCATCTATCAGAGCATCGGTGATGTTGTCGTCTACATCACCTCCAGTCAAGGACACATTGTGTCCTTCTTTTCCTGACATATTATTATATATACGTAGTTGCACAAAATATTAAATTGGATGGGCGAAAGAGAAAGTAAATATGAGTTAATTTAGGGTGTTTATTAAAAAATTACAATGAATAATGACCTGCTATAGCAAGTTAACAAGAGGTCAAAAGTCATAAACAACATTAGATGATGTCTCCTGCGTTATTTAATCTGAATTTAATCTGAAACATTGGATTAACATCCAATGGTTCAGATTTGGGATGTATCGATACAACCCGAAAAGGTGGTTGTATTGTGGAATTTTTCAAATATATATATATATATATATATATATATATATATATATATATATATATATATATATATATATATATATATAAGCATGTTATTTATATCTTTCTATATCCCTTTAAGGATCGGGTTTTCTTCCAGGCTTGGAAGAGCAGTAGTATCCTGGGAACTACGAATTACCTGGACCGAATTTTTTTAGCAGACGAGAAGGTCCTGCCTTCTGAGTTCCCTTGATTGTCTCTCAGTTAGACTATCTTAACTTGGTTATTTCTTTTTATTTTATTGTAAGACGAGAGTACTTTCCTTGCTTTTATTTTATTATAGTCGTTTGGTAGTAGTTTGTGTCACGTCTCACTCCCGTAGGAGCGATCGTCCTCGCTAAGGTATGATGTCGTACGAGCCTAGATTGTGCTCGTGCAAGACGGATTCCATAACGGTCGATTACAGGCTAAGCGACGGGGTCGTCGCACAGAAGTTCCAAACAGAAACATTGAATAACGCCAGCGGAAACGTGACACAAAATACAAGTCATTCAATTATGCTCTTTATTGATATTGAAACGAAGATTACATAGGTGGTTACGAGCCCAAGATTATAATCACTCAAGCTCACTCTGCTCTCTCTCTCTCTCTCTCTTTCTCTCATCTATCAATACAATTAACGAGCCTCGGATGCTTCAGATAGGCGATGTCCATATATTATGTCCCATATAAGTATAGACACCATGCAGCCACGCGTCTCGAAATGCCAAGGAACTCCATGCCTCAACGCATCTAAGTGAGCTCCGTGCCAACGAGCTTCTACATGTGCCTGCACATAAACACTGTGTGGGTATCAATACTCAACTGTACTGGTGGAGTGAGCTCCTCGCTCACCCATATAAAACCAACACGTTCATTTACTTTGTGCAACATAATCCCCTTATGGTTGTCTTTCTATTCTGGCCTTAGGATCAATTTTTGAACATAAACTCTGGCATATTCTGTGTCTCTAGACCATCACCGTGCCTTGCACCAACAACTTACTCATACTTTGCCTCTAGACCTTCTCATGCCAACAACGTCATCTTATCAACTCGTATTTGCCTTTCGGCTCATATTTGGTGTCACACCCCGATCCCGCTAGGGTCGTCCGCCTTGCCTGGATCCCTGCAGGATCATTCGTCCTCGCTAAGGCATGATGCCATGCAAGCCTAAGTTGTGCCTGCACAAGGCCAAGTACCTGCACAAAAAAACTAGTCAAGCAAAACACACGTACGTACCCATTTATTACAGAAAACTAAATATTAGACACATAGATTTGAAATAGAAATACTTTTTTTATTGATAAACTTGATAGAAATACAAGTACAAAGCTTTGCAAACTCAGATTGCCTTATCTTGGCTACATGATTCTCTTTAAAACTCTATTTTGAAAATAGTCGCAATGCCCATACATCATATCCATTTATTACATGCTGGAAATGTAAAGACACCTTCAAAGGAAAAGAAACTTGCAACTTTGACTGGAAATGAAAAGAAGCTTCGAGGCAGTCCACAACTCTACTGGGCTAGACGAGCTTTAGTGCCTCACTTGAAATCCTCCTGTCTCCTTTGCTTTCTGAAAAGGATGCCCACAACGTGGGTCAGCATACATCATGTACTGGCGAGCGGCTCTTCGCCGAAACTCACAAATATCTGCACTAATTCAATATGTGAAGCTACATATTTACTAGTGATCTTTCTACTTGTTTAGGTTCTTTTTAACAATTCATAAGAAACATGACAGTAGAATATTTCATAAGCAACTTACCATCGCCAACAGTCATACCTGCACAAAACAGGTTAGCACAATTTGCATATGTATATAAGAAACATTCTTTACCGTCATCGTTCAGTGTTAGGCTTTGCAATAAGGATTTGTTCATATGCATGTCCTAACTACATGGTGGTCCATGGGTCCGCTCCCCATGATTAGCTGCTGAGACTCATGGTTCAGCTCATCGCTAAGGACACAACATTCCCGAGGTGCAGCATTTACCTCAGGGTGCTATTACAATCTCTCCTAGGCCGATCGATCCTGGGTGCCCCAGTATCGTCGAGAGACTATTACCTTGTTAACAAGTTGTCTGAGACCAATACATGACTTGTTCTTTTTGTCAGATAAAACTTAACAGTGCAACAGGTAGCGACCAGTTCATAACTAGCCTTAATCGTTCGGTCATTCATTAGCATTCAATTCTCATTCGGTCATTCGATAACATTCAATTCTCATTCGGTCATTCGATAGCATTCAATAGCATTTTATTTCCTTTGTAGTCATTCGTTAGCATACATTCTTATCTTTTGTTTTTTTTTGTATCGTTGATCAGAGGGACGCAACAAAAGAGTGGACTAGAGATCATTTTTATTAGGACGTACAAATAAATACAAGTCCAGTTAGAGCAACTTACCGAGATGAATCTTAGTTGAGAGAATGAGGGACTTCACGCACCGTTCACGAACAGTTCACGCGTCCTATATTGGCACCAACAGTTGATTAGCATACTTCGGTCTCTTTCTCTCAAGATTCGGAATGAATGTGAAATGCGATGAAAGCGAACAATGAAAACCAATCATCGAAAACCAACACTAAAATGCATTCATCAAAACCAAGCAGCAAAAGAAAACATCCAACAAAACTCTTGGATTCATTTTAATAGAAGCCAATCCATCAATTGGAAAGGTTCATTGTATTTCATCCGTGATCAATCGATACCGGCAAAGGTTTTCCCAAATACTCAGTTCAAGACTGAGTCAGCAAGCCGTAGGTATTACATAGTGGACCGCGAGGAGCGGGGCACTACATAATAACCTACTGAGAAAAAGTTTTGTCCTCAAAACTTAAGAAACAAGCTCACCTCCACTAGTATTGCATTCAGGATCAAGTAAGGTGGAGAGATTATAGACGCGCGTTGTCGCATTGTTGGCATTTCGTAACTGTCGATTATGTGGATTGTCTCTGATTGGCAGTGGGTCCCTCAGTGGCCCACGCTCTTCATTATTATTTCTTCATTTTGGGCAATTTTGATGGTATGGTCCGTACTTCCACAACCGAAGCATGATCTGTTGGTGAAACGACAGACTTCCTTGGTGTGCCCGGGACGACCGCAGACGGTACATTCAGTTCTCCGGTGCTGATCATTGTCTGTCTTATTTTCTTCTTCGGTATTTTTTCCCCATCGTGGTATCTTTTAGTAGGCTGATTGCGACTGCACTGAATCTTTGCTGACGCCTTCCTCAGACTGAATTGTTCCACTTGCAGTGCCGCCTCAAAGGCCTGAGAGTACGACTCACATTCTCGGTTCAGCACACTCAACTGAATGTCGTCATTCAGGCCTTCAACGAACCGATCTATACGAGCCTGTTCCGTGGGTAACATTACAGCAGTAAAATTTGCCAGCTTGGCAAACTCAAATTCATAGTTCTCTACGGACATATTTATTTATTTCAGAGTGATGAAGTCATTCTCTATCTTCTTACTCATGGCTGGAGGCAGATATTGATCCAGAAATGCCTTCTTGAACGAGGCCCATGAAATCTTTACATTCCTAACCGTTGCAAGCAGCGTCGGCTTCTTCTCTTTCCACCAGTCTTTTACCCACGACCGTAGTAGCAGAGCGGCACATATTACCTTCTTACTACTCGAAACTCCTACGAATGTGAACAGACTTTCCATTTTATCGATCCAGTCCACCACCTTATCTGGTGATGTCCTGTCCTCAAATTTCGGAGGTATCACATCCAAGAAGTCCTTTGGCTTAAAGGAAGAGTGCCTTTGCGCCGGCTGGGGTTCGTCACCATCCACGGGCTCAATCTCGGGTGTTCCCGTTGGTTTGGTCGCTGCGGTGGTATCTCGATTTGTCGCAAGCGCAGTTACAAGTTGGGTCAAGGCATCCAACTGCTTCTGTTGGGCCTCCAGTCGGGCTTATTGTATCTGGCCATGCTCCTCATTATCCTGTCTCTGTAGTTCCATCATGGTCATGATCCGCTCTATCGGATCGGTTGGGCCAGATGGTCGAGGAGGGGCCATTTCTCTACAAAATAGTATAACTTCTGTTAGTCTCATAAAATATTATGGAGTTATTGTATGGGGCATTGGTTTTCATTACTCATAATTGGGACCTTTTACTACTAAAATAACCCCTTTTAGCGACGTCAGAGTACGTCGCTAAAAAGGAGAAATCCGTCGCTAATTTCTATTAGCGACGTATTTAGCGACGAAAAATGGATGTCGCTTATAGGCTTGTCGTAGATTACAATTTTGTCGCAATTTGTCGCTAGTTGCGACGTCACTTGTAGTGTCGCTAGACATCGCTAATATGAGCGATAGATAGCGACGTCAGCATACGTCGCCAGTGTAGCGACGTAGGGCGACCACTTAGCGACGCCGTAAACTTTACATATGATGACATGGCATGGCAGCCACGTCAGCATATTAGCGACGCCTAACGACAACTTTAGCGACGTTGTCTCTCAGGTGGTCATATACACGTCAACAATATAGCGACGGATAGCGACGTTACGTCACTATTTTGCGACGTATAGCGACGTGTAAAGGACGTCGCAAAACGTCGCAGAACGTCGCTATACGTCGCAGATGTTATAAAAAAATTTTAAAAAAAATATTTTGTATTTTTGTTATGTTGTGTGTCTGTGTTTACAGTGTGTGTTAAGTGCAGTATTCGAACCATCGACAGTTTCGCTTACTGTTCTATGTTTTATCTTGGATAGAAAGAGCAACATTTTAAGGTACACTTCTCAGAGCTTCCTCTTCACGTCCTTCACCTTCTCGGGATCCTTTACGACGTCCCGAAAAAGTGAATGACGTGAAAATGAAGCTCTCAGAAGTACATCCTAAACTGTTGCTCTTTCTATCCAAGATAAAACATACAACATGAATTGAAACTGTCGATGGTTCCGATCACTGCATTTCACATTCACTGTAAACACAGACACACATCATCATAAACATACACATTATATTTTTTTTTAAATTTGAGCAGCACCTCCTTTGTATATCAGATCATCGCTTATAACCCAGCGTAGGTATATTTGTCATCCCCGTCGCAGATATCATCACAATTAACAGTCTCCCATCATAACAGTCTATAACTAATAGATGAATAACAGTCTCACATGCATCATAATAGTCTACAACTAAATATCATACATGTACTCAATAAAAATACCAACAAATTAAATATCACAAACATACATGTCCAACAGACGTACATGTCCAATAGAGTCAAATAATAATGAAAATCAGTGTACAGAACGGTCAATGGGCCCATAAGGCCAATAAATACAAAGATGATAAAAAAAATATACTGGATCACTGAAGACCCTTGCCGCGCATCTGGGATAGAATGTAGTCATACTGCTCCTGGGTGAGCTGCAGCGTAGGGGCAGTAGGAGGCAGTGCAATGTCTGGAGTCGGCGCCGTCGATGGACCGGAAGGACGTATCTGCTCCAGCTCTCGCAGTCGCTCACCATAAATAGCAAGGGTACTCACCACCCTCTCAGTACTTGCCTCAAACGAAGCCGAAACCTGAGTGAGTGAGGCAGACATGCTCCTCTGCGATCCCTCCAGCTCGACCTGTCTACGCTCTGTGCGCTGCGTAGACTCGGTGAGCGTGTGCAAGCTGGCAGCTGTAGCCTGATGCAGACTCATCAGCTCCTGTATACTGCGCTCGATCGCATCAAATCGTTTGGTGACGATCGGAGGGTCGGATCGTCGCTCGACCCATCAGAAATCTGCTGCTGTAACTCGCGACGCAGCTCCTCGATCTGACGACGAATACCCTCAGCTCGTGACGACGCCTGCGAAGCCGGAGACTGCGCACTGACAGAGGGGGCCCGAGATGACTCCGAAGCCAAATACGCGCCGTAGGATCCCGTACCGTAGTACGTACCCTTCTGAAGACCGCCAACGGCGGTCATCCAGAGCTCGTCCGGCGATGGAGCTGTAGACGGCTGGGAGAAAGTACCAGCCCCTTCCTTTGTTTGCGCACTAGCAGCAGCAGCCGCCTCCTCCTGTAGCCGAACAAACTCGGCCTAGAACATGTTTGCTAACGTGTAAGTGTTTGCTAAGTCTATATTGATATCTATTTTCCTATTTTCTAAATTATAGTAAATTAATATAAAGAGTAGAACGTATATATGCCTGCATGGCCCTCTCGCCAATGAACCCCCAGCCCTCCGATGGGTGACCAGGAAGACAGTCACCATGTTCGGGTCCTCACCCTTTTTTACCTGTTAAAATATATTATCTATTATTAGTATTAAACATTCTATCGAACTATATATAATTAATGTCCGTCATAGGAAACGTACCAGACGACGAAAATGCTCCGTCATCGGAATGGAGCCACCACACCACTTACCGGCGCTCGACCGCGCTACCTTGGCCTTGTCAGACCGCTCCTAGTACTTGGGCTCGCTGAATCTAGCCTTCATCGTAGTCCACTGCTCTGGCGTGATCCAACCATGGATCGGCTGTCCGGAGCGATCATGAGACTTCTGATCGTAGATCGCATCACGGATGAGCTTGGCTGCGACGGCAGAAAATTGGCCCTCGATCCTCGCCGCCCGGTGTGGTGGATAGAAATAGGTCCTCTACAAGAAGTAAAATATAAAAGTTGTATAATATACACAAATGATTATTAAATTTAAAAATAAATAAATTTTTTACCTTGAAGTGGGCGAACCAAAAGGCCTTCCTATCTGCGGGAGCATCTGAGTAGTTAATCCAAGGCCCACCATAGTTCTGTCTCAGAAATACCCCCAGCTGTCTCTGTACTGCAGAAGGCCGATATCTATACAATAATAATTTTTCATGAATATATATGTACATATAATCATTTGAGAAATATATATTAATTAATTAACTTGCTTCATAGGCCCGTCCGTCCAAATCTCCATATGCGTCTCGCCCGGGGGAGCGCATGGAGGGTCGCTTTCACCTCCTGCATGGGCAGGATCAGTCTGATCGCCGTCCTCCATATGCTCGGCGTCGGCTCCCCCCATGGAGCCGTCGGCAGGAGGAATGCTGGACGGGGGATCAGGGATGCTGGACGCGGGATCAGGAAGGCTAGACGACGAGGAAGGAGTCGCCAACCTGCTGGAACTGCCCTGTCCCGGTAATGGACCGGGAACAGAACGGTACAATGGCGTACTCGGAGATGAGGATGATGGTACGAAATCTCCATCCCCAGCCCGAGGCTGACGGGACTGCCTAATATAAAATCCTCCACGTCGTCCAGATGGTCTAGTCATACCTGATAATAACATATGACAATAAAACAAAAAAAAATATTTATATGATAGACATCACATATTTTTGAAAAATATCATAGTCACAGATAAAAGTGTCAATAAAGTGTCGCTGAAGTGTCACAGATTTATATGATAGAAGTGTCACTAAAGTGTCAAATATGATGATAAAATAAACGTACAGATTTAATCCTCATCTGAAAATTCATCTAGTTCGTTTAGCTCATCTACTTCTTCTTCTTCTTCTTCTTCTTTTTCTTCTTCTTCTTCTTCTTCTTATTCTTCTTCTTCTTCTTTCTCCTCTACATCTTCACTTTCATCTGTATCTTCCTCTTCAGATAATTCTACTTCTTCTACACAATTAGATGTGTAATGAGGAACTTCCGTCGTGTCCACTTCTATAATATTTGTCACAAGAGGTAGTTCATCCTCTTGAGAAGCTATATCGTCAACCTCAAAGGTATTTCTAGCTTTGGTCTTGCATACTGCCCACCAGTCCGACCTTGTTGTTCCCCGTTTAGGATAACTTGTGAAGTACACGAGCTGAGCCTGACTTGATAGGACAAATGGTTTATAGGCTTGATATCGACGCTGATAGTTTATATCAACAAGACCGTGCTTGTCTACTTTCCAACCTTGACCTTCAATTGGATCGAACCAATCACACCTGAATAACACAATCTTAGCAGGCTCTATTCCATAACTATATGTCAGCTCCACGATCTCCTGTAGCACGCCATAGAAATCGTTGCCCGCATCAACATCTTTGTAGTTCGAAGATCTGATACACAAACAGCTGTTTTTGGTGGAGTCGAGATCCACAATGTTGTCTCTGATCGGACAAGTTGTTGACTTGAACCTAAACCCATTAACACAGTAGCTTGGCCATATTTTTGCAGCATAAATTGGTCCCTTGGCTAGCGTTCTAATAGACTCATTCTCAAGTCTTGCGTATGGACGATCGACCTAAATACCACGAAAGAAGCAATTAAGCTCATTCTCAATCAAGTACATATACAGAAAGGTAATTACAGAGTTCTCAAGTCTTACATATGCACTCAACCATGATAGAAAATAACGCCTCATTTCTTGTTCTTGTCTTCTTCTGTAATGTGTGGCCTACCTGACCTCACATCATCATTAAATATGCTAAAATAACATCGTTCAATTAATAAATAGTATAATAATCAACACTATTAAAATAATGTAGACGTATTAATTACTTATCCCTCCAGTTTCTCTACTTCCTTCTCGTCGCAGTTGAGTAATACATACACCTGAGCAGCCCTTAGCTCATCATCGTTCAGATATTTCTTCTTTATTTTACCCGATGGCTTTCCTGGAGCATTGAATACCTTCAGTATTGTATCATTACTTGCATGATCTCCATCGTCGTTTCTGGAAGCTCTCGTTCTATTAGTTGCAACATGAGGCTTGAAATATATCGAACAAAAGTTTGTAATCTCCTCGAGAACATAGGCTTCACAAATAGAACCCTCGACCCATGCCTTATTTTCACCTTTCTTTTTAGGTGATTCAAATGTCGCTCGAACGGGTACATCCATCGATATTCGACGGGTCCACCAACACGTGCCTCATAGGATAGATGAATCGGCAAATGCTCCATAGAGTCTAAGAATCCAGAAGGAAACCCCCTCTCTGGCTTGCACAGCGTTACCGCAATGTCCTTCTCTTGCTTTTCTAAAAGATCAACGAGCAATTTCTTAGAACAAAGATCCCTGAAGAATATGCTAAGCTCCGTCAATGGATCCCAAACTGCCTGCGGTAAGAATTCCCGAAATGCAATCGAAATTAACCTCTCCATGAATACGTGACAGTCGTGGCTCTTCATACCCGTCAATTTGTTTTCCTTCGGATCGACACATCTTCTCAGATTTGACACATATCCGTCTGGAAATTTTAGGCCCTGGATCCACCGACAAAGTCTCACTTTATCCTCCTTGTCCAGCGAGAAAATTGACTTCGGCAGGAACTGTTTCCATTCTGCTCTATCAAATGCAACGCAGGGCGTTTGCATATTTCTTCTAAGTCCAACCTAGCCTTGGGATTGTCTTTCGTTTTTCATTTACGTCCATCACAGTATTAATTATGTTATCAAACACATTCTTCTCAATATGCATGACATCAAGATTATGTCTGATCAGATTGGTACTCCAGTATGGCAGATCCCAGAATATGCTCCTCTTTGTCCAGTTATGATCTCTACCAAATCCATCGCACTTGTACCCAGTAGGATCTTCGATAGCACTTGGAAAATCTTTAACCTCCTCCCATATCGTAGCTCCGCACCACCTTGGCGGTGGATCACCCTTCTCTACAACGCCGGCACGGAATGCATTCTTGTTCCTTCTGAACGGATGATCTTTTGGCAGAAATTGCCGATGACAATCAAAGAAGCACGATTTTCCCCCTGTTTCAAGCGAAAAGCCTTACTACGGTCCATGCTACGGACATGAGAGACGGCATGAGTGCTCCATCCAGATAACATTCTATAGGCCGGAAAGTCGTTGATGGTCCACATAAGGGTTGCCTTCATCTGAAAATTCTACTTCCTGGAAACATCGTACGTGTTAGCGCCTACTTTCCATAACTGATTCAACTCATCTATCAAAGGCTGTAAGTACACATCAATATTTCTCTTGGGATTGTTTGGACCAGGAATTATAACGGTTAGAAATATGTACTGAGTCTTCATGCACATCCAAGGCGGTAGGTTATACGGAGTGACAATCACAGGCCAGCACGAATACTGGGATCCCGAAAGACCAAAAGGAGTAAAATCGTCAGAAGATAGTCCCAACCTGATATTACGCGGATCTGAAGCAAAATCAGGATACACTCGATCAAAGTGCTTCTACGCTTCTCCATCGGATGGGTGATCCAACACTCCTTCAATCTGTTCTCGCATGTGCCAACTCATATTTTCGGCCGTCTCTTTCACCATAAATAATCTTTGCAACCGCGGCGTTAAAGGCAAGTAGTGCATTGAATCGATCGGTCTTCTTGCACCGTAGACCTTCATGTACTAGTTGTCTTATAGCGATCAGCACCATAAAATCTGCACACATCTGCGTCCTTGTCGTCTTTGTAGTGCAGCATGCACCCATTGCGACAAGAATCGATTTTCTCGTATCCTATCCAGAGCGATCTCACCATCCTCTTAGACCGGTAGAAGTCTTTAGGCTACTTAGCACCTGCCGGCAAGATCTCTACAATCAACTCCAACACTCGGTTGTAGCATTCTTATGACATGTTAAAATTTGACTTAATGCTCAACAGTCTTGTAACCACCTCCAACGATGAATGATCCTCACAACCAGGATACAATGGAGGCCTTGCATTCTCCAGCAACTCCATGAACTGTGCAGCATCGGCGTTCGGTGCCTCCTCAGGTGCATCATGAACGAAACTAGGCCCCGCAGCATCGAAAACCATGTTCACGCACCCGTCGTCGTATGCATGATTATCTGAAACAAAATTAGATCCCGCATGCATATACGGCTCAACATAAGGCTCCGGCTCTGATGCTAAAGACACAAGTTCTCCGTGTGCGGTCCACTGATAGTAATTAGACGTGAAACCTCTCGAGTACAAATGATATGTCACTTCGACTTCTGGATAATATTTTACGTTATGACATTTCACACACACGGACACTTAATTTTGGTGTCGTCCATGTACTGAGGGAACGCCTTAACAAACTGCAGGAACTGCTCTACTCCGCTATGTATTCATCCCGTACACCACACATATCATCAGGACGACGATTGTACATCCATGAACGATTCCGCAAGTAGTAATTCATATCCATTTGGAAATAATTCTGCAAAGATGGACACACATTATCCATAGGCACAAATTCATATATTATGTCTTATTATAGGACACACATTAGTAGCGGACAGTTACTAATAACAATGATATGCAATCTAGGTCAAACTAGGTTGTACTAAGTCAAACAAAGTCAAACAAGGTCAAGCTAAGTCAAGCAAAGTCAAACAAGGTCAAAGTAGGTCAAGGGTTGACCTACAGTTGACTTTGTCAACTCTTAGTCCAATCTAGGTCAGATGTTGACTCTACTTTGACTTTCAGTCAGAATAGTCAACCTTGGTCAAACAAGGTCAAATCTAAGTCAAATATCCTATTTCTAGTCATTACCTACCAAGGTACCCTTTACCTTATCGCTATTGGTATCCCAATACCAATACCTTAAGTTGGTACCCTTTACCTTATCGCTATTGGTACCCTTTACCTTATCGCTATTGGTATCCCAATACCAATACCGCGGTAACATGGTTGGTACATTAAGGGTCTTTGACAAGATAACATGTTGCGAAAAATATATCCTTATATAGTTCTCTTACGGATTTTCTTTAACATTACGTAGGAGAACTATAAGGATATTATTTTCACAACATGTCACCTCCTCAAAGACCCTTAATGTGACAACCATGTCACCCTCTCAGTCATATCCCTGAGCTACGATGCAGCTGCAGGCATTTAACATATCACGGTTTATAAAAATAACTAATAAATCTCTATCCTAACTAATAAATTAATATCCTATTTTAACATCAAATAACTCTCATATTCCTACAGCTACGATGCAGTTGCAGGCAGTTCCTTCTAACATAAACTAATATCCTAATCTAAACTAACCCTTTAACTAAACTAATATCTAAACAATGCTAATCATGAACTGTACACTACTACCTAACATCATATCCATTACCTTAGGCTAGTATCTATCCACCTGCCTTAACATCATACCCATTACCTTAGCTAATACCTTATCCTTAGGCTATAGGTAATTCTCATTACTTTGCTAATACCTTAGATACCTTAGAATACTAACTCTACCGTTCTAACAATATACCAACACTCCTAAGATACTCTAATATTTACATAGAGATATACCCTATAGGGTATCCTATTACCATAGACTAATCTAGGACACTCTTAAGATACTAGGATATCTAACTATCCTAGGATACCAAATTCTAGCCAAGATACTAACTTAGGGTACTAACTTCTAGCCCATATCCTAATATCCTATTATCTTGATACCCTCAAGATACTAGCATAATCTAACTACCCTAAGATATCTAACTTAGGATACTAACTTATCTAGGATAAATACGATACTAACTAACCTATCCAAGACACTAACTAACCTATCTAGGATACTAACTTCTAGTATCCTAAGATATTAACTCACCTATCTAACTCTAGGATACTAACATCCTAAACAAGATATTAAATTAGTGCCTAGGATACTATCCTAAATATCTAACTTAGGATACTAACTTATGGATACATATCTAAATCCCTCTCAACTTTCTCACTCTCAAACCACACACACACACACACACACACACACACACACACACACACACACACACACACACACACACAATCTAACACTTATCTCAATATCCCTCTTCACTCATACTCACACTACCATACTACCACACTACCACATCTAAACAAGCCATCAATCACACAACTACCTATATATTTACTATATATATATATAGGCATACATATATAGGTTAAGATATTTACATATACTAGGCTATAACCAAGGGGACACATATAACATTCAACAAGTTATGCATTTATATACTAGAGAGATAGAGAGTGTATAGTGTCAAGTGTGCATATACAAGTGTCATGTGTGTACGTGTCTCCCAAACCAAACTCGTGTCCAAATACTCGACACAATGTGTCCAGAAATAAACCAAACTCAACACATCCAAAATTGGACACAGTGCACGAACCTAGTGTGAACCAGTACGAGAGTGATTTTTCACTCGACACCGAATCCAATGGGCACGAGTCTTTGGGGACACGATGTGTGTTCGTGTGTCCGTGTGTCCGTGTGTGTGTGTGTCCGTGGGAGAGGAGGAGGAGAAGGGAGAGGAGTTAGGTTAGGGTTTACCTGAGGAAGAGGAGGAGGAGCTCGGATTGGGAGAGGTGGAGCTCGAGGAGGAGGATCTCGATGAGGAGGAGCTCGCCGGAGGGGGAGGGAGTCGCCAGGGGGAGGGGGTCGCCGAAGGTGGAAGGGCACTGACAGAGGGGGAGGGAGTCGCCGGGGGGGAAATTAGAATTTTTGAGTGAGAGTGAGGGGAAAAGAAGGAAACGGTGTGCCCTAAGTAAAAATATTAGTGACGTCAAGTGTTGCAGTCGCTAAACGTCGCAAAATTAGCGACATATGCTAATAATATGTCGCTGAACGTCGCTATTCAGCGACGTAGTAAACTCCTGTTGCGGAACGTCGCTAGGCAGCGACGTTTTGCGACGTGTATATAAAGCTGTCGCTATATTTCATAACTAGCGACGTCATTTCTTGCCGTCGCTAAATTACGTCGCTATTAGATGATATTTTAGTGTTTGAAAGACATCAAAATACTTTATACTTTTTCGAAAATGATATTTACAAGAGGCCAAGGACGTAAAACCGTGCTCTGATACCACTTTGTCACGCCCCGATCCCGCTAGGGTCATCCGCCTTGCCTGGATCCCTGCGGGATCGTTCGTCCTCGCTAAGGCGTAATGCCGTGCAAGCCTAAGTTACGCCTGCACAAGGCCAAGTACCTGCACAAAACAACTAGTCAAGCAAAACACACGCACGCCCCCATTTATTGCAGAAAGCCAAATATTGGATACAGAGATTTGAAATAAAAATACTTCTTTTATTGATAAACTTGATAGGAATACAATTACAAGGCTTTGCAAACTCAGATTGCCTTATCTTGGCTACATGATTCTATTTAAAACTCTCTTTGAAAATAGTCGCAATGCCCATGCATCATATCCCTTTATTACATGCTGGAAATGTAAAGACACCTTCAAAGGAAAAAAAAAACTTACAACTTGACTGGAAATGAAAAAAGCTTCGAGGCTGTCCACAGCTCTACTGGGCTAGACGAGCTTTAGTACCTCACTTAAAATCCCTCTGTCTCCTTTGCTTTCTGAAAAGGATGTCCACAACGTGGGTCAACACATCATATACTGGCGAGCGGCTCTTCGCCGAAACTCACAAATATCTGCACTAATTCAATATGTGAAGCTACATATTTACTAGTGATCTTTCTACTTGTCGAGATTCTTTTTTTAACAATTCTAAAAAACATGACAGTAAATATTTTATAAGCAACTTACCATCGCCGACAGTCATCCCTGCCAAAACAGGTTAGCACAATTTGCATATGATATAAGAAACATTCTTTACCGTCATCGTTCAGTGTTAGGCTTTGCAATAAGGATTTGTTCATCATGTATGTCCTAACTACATGGTGGTCCATGGGTCCGCTTCCCATGATTAGCCGCTGAGACTCATGGTTCAGCTCGTCGCTAAGGACACAACATTTCCGATGTAGCTTTATCTCAGGAGCAATTACAATCTCTCCTAGCCGATCGATCCCGGGTGCCCCCAGTATCGTCGAGAGACTATTACCTTGTTAACAAGTTTCCGAACCAATGCATGACTTGTTCTTTTTGTCAGATAAAACTTAATAGTGCAACAGTAGCGACCAGTTCATAACTAGCCTTAATCGTTTGGTCATTCATTAGCATTCAATTCTCATTCGTCATTCGATAACAGTTTCTCATTCGTCATTCGATAGCATTCATAGCATTTCATTTCCTTTGCAGTCATTCGTTAGCATACATTCTTATTCTTATCTTTTGTTGTTATTTTTGGTATCGTTGATCAGAGGGACGCAACAAAAGAGTGGATTAAAGATCATTTTTATTAGGGCGTACAAATAAATGCAAGCCCGGATAGAGCAACTCACCGAGATGAATCTTAGTTGAAGAAGGAATGACTTCACGCGCCATTCACGAATAGGTCACGCGTCCTACATTGGCACCAACAGTTGATTAGCATACTTCGGTCTCTTTTTCTCAAAATTCAGAATGAATACGAAATACGATGAAAGTGAACAATGAAAACCAATCATCGAAAACCAACATGAAAATGTATTCATCAAAACCAAACAGCGAAAGAAAACATCCAACAAAACTCTTGGATTCATTTCAATAGAAGCCAATTCATCAATTGGAAAGGTTCATTGCATTTCATCCGTGATCAAACGATACCGGCAAAGGTTTCCCCAAATACTCAGTTCAAGACTGAGTCACAAGCCGTAGGTATTACATAGTGGACCGTGAGGAGCGGGCACTACATTTGGTACGTAACAACTTGGTCGTGCCATAAATCCCTTCTTATAACATAATCGAGGCATTGCCTTGCCACTTAGTAACTTGCCTATACTTGTGTCATAACAACGGGGTCGTGCCATAACATATCGAGGCCACGTCTCGCAATTCAACATGACTTAACCGAACTTGTCCTACGGCCCTTCTTGACTTAACTCGAAAGTACTCAAATCTAACTTATACAACTTTATGCCGACGACTTGTTACTCGACGCCACATCTCGTGCCGAAGCATGTGTCTTTACCTAGGCAAATCTTAGGCTCCATATTGGGTTGCAACCGTGCATACCTTCTTAACTCAAACGTGTCGTGCTTATACTTTTTTGAATCGACCGACACCGTGCATGCGGATTATCGCTCAGCACACCAACTTATCTATAAAAAGTCACTGGCAATCCAAGCCATCGTGGACATAGCTCGGGTAGGCGGCGTCTTTCAATGCAAGGTAGCTAGCCCAATGGAAAAACTTTGACTACCCACGCGGTACAATCGAGAGTTGCTATAACATCTTCCCCTAGGTCGACTGGTCCCCGACGCCCCAGCGTAATACCAGTCGAGAAAGAAATCCTTGTCGACAAGTTGTCTATGGCCACGCAACTACGAGAACACCTAGACTCACGTAAATGCATGGCCTACCTTGAGGTATGACTAGAACCATACTTAGCAAGACTTGCTCAAAACCATATCATGCAAAACGTGCATTAGAACCATACGATGCAAATCGTGCATCCCTTGAGACTCCCAAAACGTGGGACCGCATCGACGATAAACGATCGCATAAACTTTTCTTTCTTTGAAACCCAGGGAACGACTATCGTACAGCCTTCCTACTTAACTTGAACAAAATTTGTTCCTTAAGTGCCATAGACCGTGGCTAACTTTTCATAGTGTCGACCGTGGCTCGTGCCTTAAACCAACTTGTGTTCTACGAGACGCTATCGTCTAAGTCATACTTTATATGACGAGACTTGAGATCGTGAGACTATATGACTTAACAGCCGTAGAAAGAGCGGGACAGTGCTTACTATGACTTCGAGAGTCCAGCATAACTCTTGCCTAACTTAATCGTGCAACAACTTAATCCGTAGGACGGCCAAAGGCTATGCCAAGCCTTGGACGATGGGACCGTGCATGCTTTATCAAGTATTTATACGTGCGACGCCTATGACTTAGGCTAAGTCCATAACTTCGTGGCAGCTTAGACCAACTTTTCTTCTCCCAAGCCACGGGACGAAGGATCGAGTGTCATTTTTTAAAGTACATCGTGCAACACTTCTAAGTCGACCGTAGGACCTTTCCATATTCTAACTCAATCCGACCCAAATTGGAATTATTTCCTTAGCTATGTGGATTCGTCTCTTTTATTCAAGCTTACTTGTGCATTTGAAACATTCGTTTATTAGTGTGAAGGCCAAGCTGAGGCAAGTTCACCGAAGCCACCCACCTGAACGAGGAGTCGCCTCAACCGTGCGGGTTTTCGAGCAAGCCGTTGCATGGCTAAGTCCAACGTCGTTGGCGTTTCAATTCCACCGATTGACTAAGGGGGACGAGGCACTACAGTTTGTCTCCACTCTACTATTTAATTCTGCTGGGTGCTTTATTTTTGAATTTTATATTATTAATTGTTGCTACATTTCCTAGTTTATTTATCGTTATTTGGTGGATTAGATTAGTTGAAATTTATATGTGACATGTTGATGTATCTTGTGAGCTAGAGTTTATATACAACGTAAGTATATATTCGTAGGTTCTATATATTGAAGTAGTCTTCGTATGCATACTAGGGCGCGAGAATCAGATTTTATAAAAGTGGTTTTTTTTCTTAAGAATGTAACATGTGTAAACTATTTTGATTAGTGATGAAGAGAAAAAAAAAATTATTATAAAAAGATCTTAAAAATCAACTAAAATATCTTTATATAAACTATATTATTATTGAATGAATAGGTTAAATAATTTCTTTTCTAATTATACAAGAGGCTTGAATTTCGTGGACGCATTATTGTACTTAATAGTAAAGGAAGATATAATTGGAATATTCAATTATTGGTTGACTAAGAGAAGAATTTCGAGGAACGGTCAATTCAAACAAGAGGATAATGATAGTGTTCCATCAAATTTACAAATGTGATAATTTTTCATAAGAATGTGACATTCAAAAACTATTTTGATTGATGGCGAAGAAGAATAATTTTTTAAAAAAATGATCGTACAAGTCAACTTAATTGTCTTAAACTATACTATATTACCCAGCAACTTCATAATAGGTTAATAATTTATTTTCTAATTTTATGTTCTTTCTATATATATTAACTATGACAACTTCATTTTCGGTTAGATAATTTCTTTTATTTTATGTTCTTTTATATATATATATATTATATATAATATATATGTATATATTGAGATCAATAAATTTTAATAGTGTTTTCTTACATGTATCAAAATAAGCAAAAACAAAAAAAAATGGAAGAAAAAAGTGTGATAATAGTCATTTTCTTGCTTTCAACATCATCAAGACGGCAAACATATAATTGAACCACTCCCACTAATTAAGACATGGCCATCAAAGGATTGGAATTAGGCAACACTAATTGTCAACAAAGTAACATCAAGGATTCTAGAAGCACAATCCTAACATGTGTGTGAAAAAATTGTTCAATGCACGCATGCCACACCACTCCACTCACCATGCTCAAACTTTACGGCTAATGTCGACATTTCTTTCAAGTTTCGCTCTCAATCACAACTTGAGAACGAAATAAGGTTCCCTCTAATAAACCTTGCCATCCTCCAATGGTATCAGCTCAACTCTTAACCACAAAAAAATATGATATTATTTAAGGTTATATGGATTATAATTTAATGACACCACCTATATTGCAAGATGAGGAAAAAAAAAAAGGTGAGCAACTACAATATAAAGTTTGCGAATCCTTCTTTCTAGACTAATGGAACTATCAACTTTAACTTGTTTCCAATAGGTGGGAATTTAGAATATTGCCATCACCAACAAAAAAGGGTTGTTAAATTAGTGAAGCGTATGTCACTCACAAGCCTTGCTTTACAAGTGTAACGGTTCAATTGTGATGCGATTAGTTTTATTCTATTTAATTAGGTGCTTAAGTAGTAATTTAATCTCATATCTTGATAGGAGCACTATAAGTTTAGTGAGGTGCGCATTGTGGGTAATCATCTTCTTTCAAAGTAAAAAAATAAGTTATACAAAATCGCCAAGTACTTCGTGACATTATTCCAATGGCACATAAACTATATTGTTCGAATAGTTTTAGCATATTAACTTTTCATTGTCTGTTTTTGGCACCCAATTTTTATAAATTATTCTTTTGAAACGTTTTTTTGTCAATTTTGAAATACATTGGACCACTTCAAAAGAATATTTTGCAATACAAGAATTAAAATTACACTTGCACTTCAAAAAAATATCTGGCAATACAAGTTTTTGAATTGTACTGCACGATATACATTTGAAGTGATATCGATGTGCTTCAAAATTGACGAATAGCGCTTCAAAAGAACAATTTAGAAAATTGGGGTGCTAGAATTAAACATTGGAATGTTAAGGTGCTAAAAATGTCCGAATATTTGGTGTATAATTAGGATAAGCAAAAATTATTAATTTTCTTTTAGATCCTTGAATATATGTTATATTCTCCAAATTATCAAATCCTTTGATAGTCTAATGTAAGAAAAACAGTCATATAAAAGTTTACCTATATATACAAGTAAAATTTTGTAAAGGTCCCTTAATTTTAAGAATTATAGGAAAGAGGTTTAAAGTTCTTCATCTCTAACAAGTCCCTTGAAACTTAACGTTAATATTTTCAGTAGAACACTTCTTGCAAGCATAGAATGCAATCAACAAGTAAGAATAGTAGAAACCAAAATATTATAACCCACGATTGAATGGAGAAAAGCTTGGTTAGGTCCATTCGTTGGGGTGTAACTTTCTGTTGTCCTTTCCACACTATGTTGCTATCGACAGTGAATGCGGTATTTAACTTGGTGAGGCTCTTAGTATACCTTTTTTTCATTGTGGTCAACTAAATGATCTTTTTACCGAACTCAGCTGGCTCTTGTGATCAGCAAAAAAGGTATAATTGTCCTTGGCTCAGCATACAGTCTCGAGATCGAACCACAGAAAAAGTATGGATGTGTGTGGACTCAAACGACATACAATGCAGCATGCACCAAAAAATGGCCCTTTTACGTACATTATATCAATGGTCTAATATACAAAAAATGTATGGTATCAAGATCGAACCGCAAAAAAGATGTGGATCTGTGTGGGCTTAAATGACATGCAACACAATGTGCACAAAGAAAATGATCTTTTTACATACATTGTATAGATGTCTAATTTACAAAAACGTTGCGTGCACTACTTAAACAAAATTTACCCTTGAAAAAAAATTGGGACGCTATCTAATATTATTCTTTTCCTTCTTCCCTTTTGTTTTTTTTATATGGTAATGATAACAATCATAATTTTTTTTTTTCCACTTTATGTCTCGACATTGTATAAAAAAAATTCTAATCAGATTTGCGAGATTGAACTTATTTACAAAATAAGACTGAACTGTAACTTTATACCTTCAATTATTCTAGTTTTTAAATTGATATCATAAATTCTTTTACTAGACAATTTGATGTCATCAACATTTGAATATTTTTACCTTGATACCAAAAAAAATGACGAAACTACCTCCCTTTCCCACCCAATAGCCCCCCCTTCCTCGGCTGCACTTTCATAATGCTCAATTGATATTTTGTGGCAATGGACATTCATAATGGGTTGTTAAAACAGTGACTAGGCCGTGGACTTTTATTCAACATTTTTCAAATAAAAGCCCAACCCATTAAGACGTTTTTGACAGACCCAAAAAAAAAGGAAAAAATGTAAACAAGTTATTTTTTAGAGGGGAAAAACACCTTGCACAAACCAGGTCGAAGTCCTGCAGCGAGAGGGGCTGGATCGGCCTTACCAATTGCATTACAATTATGCTATTTGGCTCCCAAAATTTTGGGTGATGCCGTCTCTCATTATATGACATCTGACATGACAACCGACATGGCAGCTGACATGTCATACTTTTAACCCAAAAAATTAATCTAAAAAAAAATTGTTAATGTTACTAATTTTAATTTAATGTTAATTAATTTTAATGTTAAATTAATGTTAATTATTAATGTATATTAGTATTAGTATTCATGTTAATTTGATATTAATTTTAATTTTAATTTTAATTTAAATGTTAATGTTAATACTAATTTTATTTGTTAATACTAATTTAATGTTAAAGTTAATATTAATGTCATGTTAATTTTAATATTAATGTTCATGTTAATTTGATATTAATTTTAATTTTAATTTTAATTTAATTTTAATGTTTAATGTTAATTTTGTCACGTCAGCTGTCATGTCATCAGTCATGTCGTATGCTACATAATGGAAGATGGTATCACCCAAAAATTTTGGGAGCCAAATAGCATTTTTGATTGCATTAAAGAAAAAAAAGAAAAAAAAAGAATTTTTTTGGATTGAATTATTCTTCTATAATTGGAAATGTAATAATATGTATGTCACGAATACCTACTAGCTCAATTTATATGTACTTTGGTCTGTGGTTTTTGCTTTTTATTATTATATTGAAATACTTTTATGTCAAAATCGGTTTCTATCCCCAAAAAAATAAGTATTTATTTTCCTTTTGATTGTTCTTTCAACAAAAGAAGGCCTACAAAAAGGGCCTGTCAAAGTGCCAAAGGCATTAAAGAAGGCTGCTGGAGTCCAATGTATATTTCCACTTCATGCAAATCGCCCGGGCTTATTAATTTAATTAAGGGCTAACTAGTGTTTAGACTCTAGATTTAATATTAGTTTTGAGTTTAAGTCCTGACATGTCCAATTGTCAAATTTATACACTGATTTTTATTTATTTATTTATTTTCATTATACCCTCTCTCCTATGCATGACAATAAGACTTCCCTATATAGACTATGAATAGTATAATAGGAAAAGAAAGCAAAAAAAAAAATAAAAACTCAGGATCCAAACTTTCAAGTTGGACATGTCAGAGCCTAAACCTAAACTCGTATAAAATCCAGAGTCTAAAAGCTATTTGGCCATTTAGCTAAACAACATCGAATGTCATAGTTGTTCAAGAAGAAATGTCAGAACAACCACAGTAATGAAAGGAAGTGACCGCACTCATCTCATATTCACGAGGATAGGCATCGAATTAAGTTGGAGGAAAAAAAAATGTTATGTTAGCAGGAGGACCAAAAAAAAGATTGTTTGCGACGTTTTCACACCTTGATCAATTAAAGAAACTCCGAGATGCAAGTCGGAATGCCCTAAGATTTATGGTGTTAGCATATTGGCACTTTTCTCTGAATTATCAAATGTCTAAGACATTTGAATGAAGATATAAAAGTTATATTAAAAAATGGGTTAGGGATTTCATAAATATTTGAAAACTAACATTTGGGACCTAAAGACCCGAGTTTCATGCTGTATCTTGGTCTAGGCGGCCCCCAATCCAGCCCGGGCCCGGCCTGGTCAAAGATCTGGGTCGGCCCGAATTTGGCCCGAAGGCCGGGCGGCCCGGCTCGGTTCAAAAACTGGTCCGAACCGTTTAGATCCGCGAAGTCCGCTCGACCCGACCGGACCGGTCTGGTCCACTGACCCGGGTCAGACCCAGTCCAGGCCCGGTCATGACCTGGTTCAAACAAAAAAATTTTAATTTTTTTGAACGCCGTTGGGTATTGTCGGGTATTTTGACTAAAATATCCACGTTTTAGTCGCTTATTTATGGTCGTCTAGGGACATTTTTGTCATTTTGTTGAAATTTTCGATAAAAAGGCCATAAATTTTCAAATTAATCATACCAAAATTTTTTCTCTCTCTGACAATATTTATAGGCAATATAGTGTGAAGAGGCTATTTAATATAATAGATAATGATCAACTACCACAGCAACCGCAAGATCAGCACTATAATTCGCACCGCAACAAGGGTCTGAATCAGAATAAAAATTTGGCATCATTTTAGCGGATAGTGGCGATACATAAAGAAAATGACTAGAATGATTCTTAAATACTTGCAATACAGGAAACGAATCAAATGAGACCATAATTATGGTACAAATATATAAGCTACATAGTCATCTGAAAATTTGTATGGATATCTAGTAATCATGTTTTTTCCCCAAAATTGTATCATTTTTTATATATTTATTACCTTTAGATAGGTCATAGGTATATTTAAACATAATTGCAACTTATGTTTGAGTTTTAGCTTTCAAACATTGTAACTTATGTAGAGAATTAATAAATTTTAGCCATCTTTCAATTCTTTCTCAAGTTTATGTTTGTAAATCCTTTAAGAAAATTTTATTACAATTTTTTTTTACGGACGACGAACGACGACAGGAAAAAAAAAAAAAGACTAGTACATTTATTACAATTTTTTGTAGAAATTCTCTGCTTTTAGTTTATTTTTTTTTGTTAATTATAAATAAATGTTATAGCGGATTTAAATTATAATGTCATAATACAATTATTCCAATCCTCATAAAATACAAAATTTTCTCAGAATTCTAGTTTTTGTTTGAATTAAATCGGACCCGCCCGAACCCAGTCCGGACCCTAACCAGTTCGGTCTGACCCTGTCCCGACTGGTCCACAGGTCCGGGCTAGGTTTTTTTCTTTTCCGAGCCAGCCCTGCCCGACCCACTTTCTCTCCCGAGTTGCGCCGGGCCTGACCCGAATCCGGTCAAATCGCACCGCGGGCAGGCATGGCCCGACCCATTACTATTCAAATTATCTTGAGCTGAGTTATTTAAATTCTATTCAAATGGGCAGGCCTGGCCCGGCCCATTTGTACAAGAATGAGCTGATGTCTTTCAAAATATTTTTACCATTTTTTGAAAATTTTTGACGGTCAGCATGGAGTCGAAATTTTTGGGAGTTAAATTTCCAAAAAAAAATACTTATGTACCTCCAAAATTTTATCCTTCCATGTTCTTCCGCCATGTGTTTTTCTTCTATTCGCTTATATCAATCAATAACAACAATTTTCTTAGCTTCCTTCGTCACAACAATCTTCATAAAAACCTCCTAATCCTCCTTAAGCTTCATAAACACCAATGAGTTCATTGCTATTCCAAAAGAAATTTACTACTACCGACTTTCATTCTTGTTCCCACTGATCTAGTCTCTAGTTTTTACCTACTACTAGTAAACTTCACATCGTCGTTCTCGCCCTCGGCCGACTCCGCCCCGACCTCCTCGTAGTACATCTCGAGCGCCGCGAGGTCCTTCCTCGCCTCCCGTTCCTCCACCCCCACCCCGACGTACCAACAGAGACCCCGTCAGCGACGAGATCACCTGTATAAACAGTACAACACTTTGCTATTACTCCCATCAATCCAAGTGGTAGAGACTCGATGCTGATCATGAATGATGATATGCACAGTGTTTGAGATCCAAACGTTAACTCCAGACATAATTGACACGTTGATTTTTTGGGAACAACATATCTTCTCTCGTAAGTTGTGATCAAGTAGACAACATACGAAACGCGCATGGATGTCGCGTTCGAGGCAGTAGAGCTTCCAGCAAGCGGTGTCGACGTGGATTCCCGCCTGGCCGATGTGGATCGAGATGCACTCTCTCATAGTTTTGGATTGAACGAAAATATAATTTAGATTTAGGGGATGTTTGGATAGCAGTAACTTTCGAAAGTGTAAAAGTGGCACTTGTAGGAAGTTATAATGTAGTATACTTACAGTATATATAAGTTTCCAAAATGTGTTTTGATACGGTCATTATTGTCCCCCATGAGTGATGAGTTTCAAAAAAGATGAACTTTCAATATTTGGATGAGATATTGGGAAGTCACATTATAACCAAAAAAAAATTCTAAAGACAAAAATAAATTTGTGAAATAGTTTCTTTTTTCAATGTTCAATGTTTTAATTTTGGATGACAAAGACGGGAACATAATTTACGACGAATAAGAGGATTATATATATATATATATATATATATATATATATATATATATATATATATAATATATATCTATATAAATATATATATATATATGAAGAAACGTCCGTAATCTCTCTCCTGTCGAGCGATCCGCCTTCCCTCCGTCCATATCGTGACCTGGATGGAAGTTTTGATTTCCTTCGTTCGAGATATGTGGTTGGAATAGAAGTATTCGAATTTTTTTTTAATTTTCCTGTAGAAAAGTCTTTAATTTGTTATGAATCAGAGTCGGACCCGTCTGTCTCTCTCTCCTCTCTCTCTCTCTCTCTCTCCACTTGCAACTAATCTACAGCTCTTTTTTGCTGCAACTGATATTAGACAAAAGGAGGGGACAATAACTAATGGATGTCAGAAATTCTTTACTTACACTGTAAAAGCAGGCGCAAACCAAACAACGAAATTTGATTGAGCTGCCGACACTTACAGTGGAAAGTGGCAATTGCAACCCAGTCGATGCCAACCAAAGGGGCCCCTAGAGACAGAAAAGAGAATGAGGAAATTAGAATGATAAAGTGAGGAATTGGAAAGGGGGAATATATATATATATATATATATATATAATATATATATATATATATATATATATATATGGAAAATTCTACAATACATCCATCCATTTTGGATGTATCGATACATCCGAAATCTGGACCGTTTGATGTTAATCCAACGGTTCAGATTAAATTCAGATAAAATAATACAGGAGACATCATTTAATGCTGATTTAGACTTTTGACCTGTTGGTAACTTGCTTTAGCAGGTCATTCTTCACTTTAATTTTTTCAATGAAAACCCTAAATTAACTCATATTTACTCTCTCTCAAAAGTCCATCCAATTTAATCTGAACCTTATTTTTTTTTTGGTTACAGGCCATGGTAGTCGTGGTGGTGTTGGTGGTGGTGGAAAGAGAAACGGAGATGAAGAAGGAAATAAGAATCGGTTCGGATCGCGTCGAACGTCGTCGAGCCCTCCTAGAACAACGAAGAGTACCAGCTGCGCCGAGAAGAATCGGTCCGCTTCGCGTCGGACGTCGTCGAGACCTCCTCGAACAAGGAGAAGTACCAGCAGCGCCGCTCTAATTTTACTGTCCATGCCATTGTTAGAAATTTTATTTTTCATTTAACAATTTAATATTTTGTTAATAAAGCTACATGTCATGGTGGTGGTGGTGAACTGAGGAAACCTGCTTCTGAGGTCGGGCGGATTATTTTTAACTTTTCTAAAGATAATATTTCGAAGAGAATATTTTTTTTGGACGGAGAATGACCATTCTCTTTGCTTTTAACACGGAGAATGGTCATTCTCTTTGCTTTTAATACGGCGAATGGTCATTCTCTTTGCTTTTAATACGGCGAATGGACGGTGAATACGGCGAATGGACGGAGAATGGCTATTCTCTTTGCTTTTAATACGACATGGACGGAGAATGGTACATATAGGACGGAGAATGGTACATTTAGGACGGAGAATGGACGGAGAATACGGCGAATGGCCATTCTCTTTGCTTTTAATACAGCGAATGACGGTGAATACGGCGAATGGACGGAGAATGACCATTCTCTTTGCTTTTAACACGGAGAATGGCATTCTCTTTGCTTTTAATACGACAATGGACGGAGAATGGTACATTTAGGACGGAGAATGTACATTTAGGAAGCCGACAAAAGCTCGTTCTCTAAATCTCTTCTTTGTGTAAATTAAATCCAAGGAGGACACAACCTAATTTTAGTTATTGCTTAGAGTCTGCTTAGTTGTTGTAAAATTGTGGTGTTGCTTCTGTGACACTTTCATCTTTAATCTATTTTCTATGAATATGTGTTCTGTTTGATTTTGATTTAGTAATCTTTCCGTAATTAGTTTTTTTGTTTCATCTAACAATTTAATATTTTTGTTATAAAGCTACAGGGCATGGTGGTGGTGGTGGAAGGAGAAACGGAGATGAAGAAGAAAAGAAGAAGAAGTTCCGGTTCGCGGCGGACTTCGTCGAGTTCCTCAATCAAGCGGAATTAAACCTCTTATAGAGTTCCTTAATTGAAGTTGATCACGATAACCTTTTGTATTTTTCAAACGGATAGTAGAATCTTCCTCGAGCCCTCCTCAATCAAACGGCTAGTAGAATCTTCCTCGAGCCCTCCTCAATCAAACGGCTAGTAGATTGTTTGCTAGTCTCGAAATTTATTTGTTTCCATCTTCCTCACTTTTTGTACTTCTCTCTTGCTATATATACAATAGTTTTCTTGTTTCATAGTACTATTATTCATTCTGAAATACATAGAATAGTTTTCTGAAATACAATAGTTTTCTTGTTCTCAAGATGTCTACGTGGGGGGGAAATGTAGAAGACGTAGAAGATTGGTTGCCAACTCCAAATGAAACCTTCATTCCGCGTATGTTGCGAGGATTGAACAACAACTGTCGAAGATTTCAGCTGATGTTGCATCGATCAATTCTTGCTTGGTTCAATACAATTGAACAAATGAATTTATCTCGGCGTTTGGAGAAGATTGAAGAATCTCCAGCTTTGAAGAAGGCATCTTCATCTGGAGTATTTAATAATGTGAAGGTGGTTTCCGTTGTATCTTCTTCCGATGAGGAGGACGTGGAGCTACAGTCTCGTAGTAAAGCATTGGACCTAATGCTCGCATTGTCCCCTACAGAAGAAACTGACTTTAGCAGTTCTTCTAAAAGAATGCGTGAAATTTACATCCGGTCACACCATCGAAAAATTTAATAAGGGGTTCAACCTCGAAGCCTAGCAATTGTACTAGTGGTTCTTCGAGATATTACGACTATTTTTGCCGATGATAGACCTGACGAGTAAGTAATATGAGTTTTGATTTAATTCCAACAGTTTTTTCTCCTAATTTATTCGTTTCTTTTCTTAAGAAATAATATCATCTTGCAAAAAAACTATGTGTCTCGGTTTGAGATGAAGACCTTAGCTCCTTTAACGAAAATTAGCAATGGGGTATGTATAGATAGTATATTTCTTCTTAGATGCCATCTATGTTTACTTCGATTCCATCGCTGACATTTTTAATGATTTATTCAGATTGTAGGTATTGTCTCTGCTCTTCTCACCGCGGAGGAACGGAAAAGAACCTCCAATAAAGCTAATGTATGGTTTTTACCAATAAGGATATCGGTGAGTGAGCATTTTATTCTTCAATGCATATGCATTAACAATTTTTCGTTTGTTTGTCCTTCGTAATGTATTAATTGATGTGTATGTAGAAAGCAACGTTACCTCCATCCACAAAAAGCCTCATGAAATATGGAAGAAGTTTAAATATTTTCAGGATTACATGGGATCTTTAAGCACTTGTAACGAGGTATTAATGTATTTATGTTTAAATATTAATCCTAATTTTCTGAAAATTTACTAATTTGTTTTACCTAATTATCCTGATTCAGATATACATACCCATTCATTTGGGCGAACACTATACTCTTGCAAGAGTTCTGGTTAAAAAAAGGACTGTTGAAATTTGGGACTCACTTGCATCTAAAGATGATCCGATTCAAAGCAAAACAGTCATAAAAGAAATAGTAAGCTCATATTCATCAATTTTTATGAATTGGGTACAAGATACGCGGTATACTAATACATATTGTATTCTGGTAATTGTAGCTTTCAAATTTGGATCTCTTTCTCCAAGAAGAGATTTTGAAGTTGAGAGATGCTAGGTTCAGCTTTTCTACTTTTGCAATAAAACGTCCTTCTTATGTTCCCCGCCAAGGCAATTCTGTTGATTGTGGATTTTTGTAATATCATTCATGAAAGACCGATGTAGTCTAGACTACCGTTCTCTCGATGTAAGTCTGAAAATATGTCGTCAAAAACTTCAACTTTTTAGAGCAATATTTTTTATGTTATGTTTGTTATATGCAGTTTGATGCGGGAAAGAAAAGACGCAAAGCTGCTGAATGGATTACAACTTCAGAGCAGAATGAAGAGCTAAAAAAGAAGTCCAATCTGAAATGATTGAATATGGAAGACGATGATTTTTTTTCTTCTTCTTTTATATCTAATGTATGGAAACCCCTAATGTATTATGTTCATTTGTTTTGTTGAGTTGTAATGACATTTTTGCCAAACGGCTTCGATTCTTTTGATTAAACAGAATCATTTTTGCCCTTCAAATTAATATAATTAAGCAGAAAGGAGTCTTTTGCCCTTCCATCGAATGACATTTTTGCCCTTCTAATTAATTCAAAACACCCCCGAACCCTTTTATTAAAAAAAAGAAAAAAAAAACCGTTTCGAAGCTTCCTCTTCTTCCATACTCCACTCTGTACTCAAACCTAGGTCATTCTCCTCCAAAATCTTCAAGCCTTCCTCCCCAATCGCAATATTCACACCATGTCGGCATCAGCGGCAGAATCATCACCGGCAGCATCACCAATTAGAGAAAATGCACCAGTTACAGAAAATCCAAAAGCGATAGACGGAGAACAACCGAAACCCTATTCTAAGAAAGTTGCACAAAGGAAAAAGGAAAAAGTTGCTAAACAAAAAGAAGTGCAAGAAGAAGTACAAACAGAAGGTATAACTTGATTTTACGTTCGCAAATTCTGTATATTACAAGAAAAATGACATTCTCCGTCATAAAACGCATTTGAATGTTAAATTCTATTCGCCATTTAATTTGGAACGGAGAATGGCATTCTCCGTCTAACTTGAAACGGAGAATGTCGTTCCTAGTGTTAAAACCCATAAGAATGGCCATTCTCCGACCTAATTTTTTGTTTTTTTTTGTTTTGAAGAAAAAAAAATCTGTCAGGAATAAGGATTCAAGACTTTTCCGTTCTAACCTTCAAGCCAATGCTAAATCTTATGGAGGAGGTCAATCGAGATGTTGGCCGTTTACCTGAGCCAGTTATTGGTTCCTTGAAGAATACTGGTTTCTGGAATTTTGTTGAGATTTTCTACCAAAACAGAGTCCACGTCTCCGAAGTGGCCAAGGTAACGGAAGGGCTTGAGAATTTAATTGCAAGTTACACAGAAGAAGAAGATGGTGTCGGGTGCTTTGAATTGAGCACCACTGTTAAAATCGTGCCAAGCGTCGAGGATATGGCAGTCATATTCGGTCTACCGCTGAATGAAGAAAGCGTTGATGATGTTTCTTACAGAAAATTGATAAAGGAAAAATAACAGCAGCCCACACCACCAGCATCATTGAGCCTGTGTAGAGATCACTTCACAAGATTGCTGGCTAATACTAAGTGCAAACACTCAGAAGTCACGAATAAGGAAGTGAGAGACAAGTTCTTTGAATTGTTACGACGGCTTCGTGGCGGAGATAACGCTGTTAATCCAGATGATTTGGCCAAGCTAATAATCTTCCACTTGTGCCAAACAGTATTCTTCACAAAGTCTGGCGGTTCAAATTTGCCGTACAGATTCTTGGCCTTGGTAGACAGTGTGGACGTCATCAACAGTATATGCTGGCCAAGGTTAATCTTGGCATATGTAATGGATAGCATAAAGAGGAGTAGAAGCAAAACTGAACAGGGTGATTACTCAATGGCTTTCCAAAAATTGGAAGGTTGCACAATATACTTCCTCTATTGGTTTGCAGAACATAGTAAATTTGTGGAAAGGAAGTTCGCCCCAATTCCTGATTACCCAAGATTTTTCACATGGAATGGGTACGAAATCTCAAACTTCCTCAAGGCCAAATATCACAACAAATGAGATCGAAGATGATATTGGAAGATCTGGTTATACCTGTTGGGGAAGAAGAAGGGCACAAAGAAGATGAGCCACCTATAAAAGAAGTTGAAAAAGAGGGAGAGAAAGAACACCAAGAAGCAGGTGGGGATAATTTTGATGAACAACGGATACCACAGCATCATAAAATGGGCGCTGTGATGGACGACTCAGCAAAGGAATTGGAGGATTTGAGAAGACATCATTCTGATATTCTTGCGCAGAATGAAGAACTCAAAGAAAAGTTAAAAGAGATGGAGGCACAAGGAGCGCAGTTACGTGCAGCCAACTTTGAGAATGCCATACTCAAAGAAAAGCTGAAAGAGCTCGAGGCAGAAGAAGCGCAACAACGTGCAGTCAACGTTGTGATGGAGGGCTCTGTGCATGAACTGGAGGATTTAAGAAGACATCATTCTGATATTCTTGCGCAGAATGAAGAACTCAAAGAAAAGTTAAAAGAGATGGAGGCACAAGGAGCGCAGTTACGTGCAGCCAACCTTGAGAACAAGAAACTCAAAGAAAAGCTGAAAGAGTCCGAGGCACAAGAAGCACAACAACGTGCAGTCAACGTTGTGATGGAGGGCTCTGTGCATGAACTGGAGGATTTGAGAAAGCAGAATTCTGTTCTTAAATCAGAGCTACATGCACAAGGTAAAATCTTTTCTATTTCAAATTTCTGATTTGTAATCTTCCAGGAGAATGACTATTCTCCGTGTATTATAACACGGAGAATGGCATTATCCGTGTTATTTGAAACGGATAATTGTTATTCTCTATCATTTCGATACTGGAAAGGTTATTCTCCATGTAATTCCAAACGGAGAATGCTATTCTCCGTATTATTTTACACGGAGAATGTCATTCTCCGTGTTAGGTTCACATCATACATTTCATTGTTGTTAGTTTTATTTCAGTACGAACAACCGAGTAACTCAGAGAAACAAATGAAAGGCTCGTTGAGGAGAAAAGGGAGCTTCAAAATAAAGTTGAATCGTTAATATTGAAGCTAATGAAAAGGATGAGAAAATTGTTGATCTCCAAGCCATGGTTGTAGCACTTCAGCGTGAGGAGATTCAAGCAGCTGCTGAACTTGCTGCTCCAAAAGAAGCCAAAAGAAGAGGAGGATCGGGGGGAAAGAGGTTAATAAAAAGCAATACAGTTGGAGAGGCTAATAAAAAGCGGAAGATTAATGCCGCTCCGAAATCCCGAGGAGACGCCAAAATGGCTGAATTAAAGAAGAACCGTGTCATACTAAGGAAATGCGATGAACTCTTACTTTGGAAACATACGGATGAAGAGCTGAAGAAGCAATACATCGACATCGTAATTCCCAAAAAGAAGTGTCCAGAGTATGTATCAGAACCCTTTTTTCTTTTGTTTTTCTAGACATCGTAATTCACAATTATGTAATGAGAATCTATCTTTATTAATTTAATCTAAACTAAATTTATGTGCAGTGATATTGTATACTCATCTTCGTCGAAAGAGGGTGAAAATGGAGTCACAGTCGAGCTGTCGGCAATAGACATGCAAGACATACTCAACTATGAAGACATGGAGGCTGGCATACTGGACTTAATAATAAGGAAGCTGAAAGAAATTCAAGGCATTAAAAGGTGTCCCCCATCTAGTTCAAAGGACGTGCCATTGATCCAGAAGCAAAAGCCGGCGCCCCAATCACATAAGTGGTCTGCATTCATGATGCCCCACACATTGGTAAGAATCCAAACAGAAAAATCCATATTCATGTGTACACCGATGAAAAATGACAGAAAAAATTACTCATGATATTGTGTTTTGTTTTTGGAAAACAGAACACCGTTGAACGTGCCAATGAACTAGACGCAAAATCCGGCACCCTTGAAAACTTTCAAACAGATGTAGTAGACTTCGTCATAGGTTTGGAGGACGACATAGAGTTGCTATTCATCCCACTCTTTAATATACCCATCAAACACTATACTCTGCTCACATTCAACTTTATCTCCTACGACTGGACACACTACAACTCTTTGAGGCAAAACACGTACGAAACGTGCAAGGTGGATGCAGAATTAATAAAGAACACTCTAGAGCCTATCGTCAGGAGAAAAGTTGATAGGATGAGGGAGAGATGCCCGGCGAAGATGGAGTATGAGAGCAAAGTGCTGAATTGTTCTCCAAATTGCCCACAACAACTGGCACCCAACTGCCTCTTGTACACGGCGTATTATATGAATATGTTGACGACTACTCCCTTCGAAATACCGGGAGGAAATGACGATGAAACTCACCAGAAGATTACAAGATGAGGTTGGTATGGGCTAAGAAGTTGCTTTCAAGCAAATATGTAACACGAACCAAGCAATGACATTGTAAAACAACAATGTAATTATGTAATTGGGCAAGAACTTCTGTCTTTTATAAGCTCTGCTTTTATAAAAAATCATTTTTGAATTACATTTACATTGTCAAAACCACGAAAAGTTTGAGGATTCTATTCTCCGTTTATCTTGAAACGGAGAATAACTTTCCCGTTTAAATTAAATCGTTTGAGGATTCTATTCACCGTTTATTTCGGAACGGATAATAACATTTCCGTCTGTCTTGAAACGGAGAATAACATTCCCAGTGGTAAAACACATTAAAATTTCATTCTCCGTTTTTTTAAACGGAGAATGACGTTCTCCGTGTCTTTTGAAACGGAGAATGTTATTCTCCGTTTAGTTTGAAAAGGAGAATGAAGATGAGCTTGATGAGAATATGACGAGGTTGGTATGGGCTAAGAAGACTACAATGATGAGGTTGGTATGGGCTAAGAATTAGATTTCAAGAGAACTTCTGTCTTTTATAATGTCTGCTCTGATTGTCTTTTATAATACTTGAAACGGAGAATAACATTCCCAGTGGTAAAACATTAAAATGTTCATTCTGTTTTTTTAAACGGAGAATGACGTTCTCCGTGTCTTTTGAAACGGAGAATGTTATTCTCCGTTTAGTTTGAAAAGGAGAATGAAGATGAGCTTGATGAGAATATGACGAGGTTGGTATGGGCTAAGAAGACTACAATGATGAGGTTGGTATGGGCTAAGAATTAGATTTCAAGAGAACTTCTGTCTTTTATAATGTCTGCTCTGATCTGTCTTTTATAAAAAATCATTTTGAGTTACATTTACATTGTGAAAACCACGAAAAGTTTAACTTTTGAGTTACATTTACATTATGAAAGTCTGAAATACTACATAAAATCCTACTATCAAAAAAAAGTTGAATGTGAGCTGCGTGCGGGCATCGCAGAGCAATGGAACTCCTTGAGGCAAAGGAATTCCTTGAGGCAAATCACTTCATCGTGCATCGTCAGAGCAATGGAACTCCCTGAAAAAGGAACTCCGTGCATAGTCAGAGCAATGGAACCATGAACAAAGGAACTCCGTGCATGGTCAGAGCGAATCAAAGTGCGAGCGCTTCGACAGAGTATGGGTTGGCAATAAATCCAACCCAGGCACATCTCAGTCTTCTGAAGGACTTCACCACCAAAGCTTCTTCAACCAAAACCATGCGGCTCTTCCAGTAACCAACAGGAAAGAGTCTTGGTAGAGTGCATCTCCAGGATGAAGAAGGATGCCTTTGCAAGGTGCTCTGCCTCAAGGAATTCCTTTGCAAGGTCCTTTGCTCTCAAGGAATTCCTTTGCTTCTGTTCCTGTACCTCAAGGAATTCATCTTGCTCTTCTGACGAGCACGATGAAGTGATTTGCCTCAAGTAGTCATCCAAAGGTTCCTATGCTCTGACAAAACACGATGAAGCGATTTGCCTCAAGGAATTCAATTGAAAGCTTCGACTGTGAAGGAGGAGTGTTGTTCTCCATCGTCTTTCAGTTCGTGTCCACGTGGTAGATATTCTTCATCGTGCATCGTCAGAGCATAGGAACCGTTGGATGACTCCTTGAGGCAAGTCACTTCATCGTGCATCTCCGAGCAAAGGAACTCACTGAGGCAAAGGAATTCCTTGACAGAGCACCGTGCAAAGGCATCCTTCTTCATCCATGGAATATGTCAAAGAAATGAACTCCTTGCGGCAAAGGATACCGTGCATAGTCCGAGCCAATCAACGTGCAGGCGCTTCGACAGAGCGTGGGTTGGCAATAAATCCAAACCCGGCACATCTCAGTCTTCTGAAGGACTTCACCACGTGCATCGTCGGACCAATGGAACACGTGAAGAAATAAACTCCTTGTGGCAAAGGAACACCGTGCATAGTCCGAGCCAATCAACGTGCGGGCGCTTCGACAGAGCGTGGGTTGGCAATAAATCCAAACCAGGCACATCTCAGTCTTCTGAAGGACTTCACCACCAAAGCTTCTTCGAACGAGGAGATCGACAACCAAGAGGAAAGCGTCTTGCCAAGGCGGGGGATCGGTAGAGTCCATCTCCACAAAAAAAAAGCTAAGTGAGAGAGAACAAACTTCCTACACTACTGCCATTTATAGGCATGGAAAACTCGGACTCATGCGCCAAGTGGCAGCCACTTCGAATTCAATTCAATTAATTTCCATCAATACCAATGCATCTGCCCCTTCTCAAGTAAAGCTAAGTAAGACTAGAACAAACTCTTCCAAATACTGCCATTTATATGCCATTAATACCAATGAATCTGTCGCTTCGAATTCTGCCAACTTTGATACCCCTACGTATCAAAATTTTTTTCTTGATACAGTAGGGTATCAAAGTTTTGATACCCCCTATGTATGACAGTGGGCCCTTCCTGCTTTATAAAATGTGTACACATATATATACACATAAATTTTGAGAGGGCCACATGTCATACATAGGGGGTATCAAAACTTTGATACTAGTATCAAAGTTTTGATACCCCCTATGTATGACATGTGGGCCCCTCCTGCTTTGTAAAACGTGTAAACATATATATATACACATAAATTTTGAGATGGCCCACATGTCATACATAGGGGGTATCAAAACTTTGATACCCCTACTGTATCAAAGTTTCTCTCCTGTATCAAAGTTTTTTCCCTTTTAAATGGGCCCCATACATAACTTACAAAAAAAGTATAAATAAAACAAAATTTTGTTATAGTCAAGATTTGAACCAATGACCTCTTAAATACAATCTATCATTGTACCACGACACCACAATAGCATTCTCGTGTTTTATTAAACGGAGAATAGAATTCTCCGTTTTGAATTACACGGAGAATAGCATTCCAGTGTTAAAAACACATTAGAATGTTCATTCTCCGTTTTAATTTGAAACGGAGAATATATTCTTCGTTTCATTTGTAACGGAGAATTATATCCTCCGTTTTGAACTGCACGGAGAATGCCGTTCCCAGTATTAAAACGATTGAGGATTCTATTCGCCGTTTAATTTGGAACGGAGAACGGCATTCTCCGTTTAATTGAAACGGAGAATAAGATTCCCAGTGTTAAAAACATTAGAATTCATTCTCCGTTTTAATTTGAAACGAGAGAATGATATTCGTGTCATTTGAAACGGAGAATGATATTCTCCGTTTTGAACTGCACGGAGAACATATTTTCTCCATTTTTGATATTCTCCGTTTTGAACTTGGAATTTGATATTCTCCATTTTT
>JANAVB010017598.1:0-97191 GCA_029216955.1 Iris pallida | reverse complement strand
AATACCTCATAACCGCTAACCCTTACAATTGCCAAGCAGACCCCTTATAGTCTTATAGACTAAAATTAGGTTAGTCTTAATTTTGATACTTCACTAGACAAGTTGCAGAATTCTTTTTAGGTTCGGATTCTAATTTTATGTTCTCTTTCCTCTTTGATCTCATTTTGGTTCCTGGAATCATGGTGTTTTGATGTCAAACAAACAAGGATGATAGAAAAATGATTCCGAGAAAAATATATATATATGGAAGTGGTTTCCTTACCCACCAATCCAAAGCAATAACTTTTCCTCCAAATTTTTTTGGTCTTTCCAATAGCGTTGCAAATGAGCCAAGTCGTTCGCGGCTCCGAAGTTCGGCTCGATAAAAGCTCGTTTGAGCTCGGTTTGTTCAGTAAACAAGTTGAGCTCAACTTCATTTTCGAGCTCGTTTAATAAACGAGCCATACTCAAGCTTAAAGGTACTCAACTCGTTTGAGCTCGCGAGCTGGCTCGTTTGGAGATTGTTTAGAAGCTAGTTTGTTCTTTGTTGAATTCTAATTTTATATATGTTTGTATAACAATATGGTTGTGTGCATTATATATTTATATATCCTTAATAATTAATATTAAGAAATTTTTTAATTAAATTTTTATAAATAAATTGTTAATATTACATGTACTTGAATTCAAACCTTACTTGAAATTGAGCTCGTTAAGCTTGAAATCAAGCTTAATGAGTTTGAATGAAAGTTGAGCGAGCTTGAAATCAAGCTTAACGAGCTTGATTTTGAGCTTATCAGGCTTGAATCAAGCTTGCTTATCGAGCCAAGCTCGAGCTCAAACCAAGCCAAGCTCAAGCTTAATATGAACAAGATCGAGCCAAGCTCAAGCACTAAAATAAGAAACTTATTAAGCTCAAGCTCGATTAATTCTAGTCGAGTCAAGCTCAAGCTTACAAAAACTGGACTCGATTTGGCTCGTCTGCAGCCCTATTTCCAAATATGTAAAATAAAAATTGATGAAAATTACAAATTTTCAAAGAAAATGAAAGAATAAATAAATGATATTCTTTACTTTCCTTTCTGGGAACCAAAAGACTTATATTCTATTGGTTTAGATAAGCCCTTTGGGCTATGACACGGGTAGAGAAATAGGTGGAGGCTCCGCACTAGTGGGATTTCTTTCCGTTCAATCTTTTTTGTTATGACTAGATTTTTATTTCCTGTAAAAAATTTGTTATATTTGGAAAAAAAAAAGGTTTATCGATATACTATCGTTTGATTTTTTTTTCCAGCAATTTCTTTCAAATAAGAACATGAATACACGAAGAATCAAAATGTGATGAATAAAAAAGATATTTAGAAGAGCGCGATACCCCCCTTAACTTCCTTCACCTCAAGTAGGCAAAATTTAATTTATAGTACGAGAATTTGGCTGCAGAAAATTTTATTTTACATATTTATATACTAAATAAAATAATTTGAAAAAACGAAATCACATTACACCTAAAAGGTCCTTTATTGGACCACATGTTTTTTGTTTTTCATTTTGATATGAGTTTTGTTAATAGGACAGTCAGTGCCCCTAAAATTAGTTATTCAACACAAAAAAAGTTCAATTAAAACCTCAAGACTATTCTTAGATAGGCCAATAGTAGTGATTGAAACCATCTAAAAGAAGAAGAAAAAATGCTGGGATTGGGCCATCTTTGGGCTGAGTTCAGATGGAACACTAACAATCTCTTAAATTCTTGACTTGAAAATTATGTATCCATGTAAGGTTTAGCTTTTCTTCAGATAAAAATTGTAGGCGTGGTAGTCAATTAGGATGTTAAATTATCAAGATTTTAATAAAATTTGACGGATTCCTTGGGATTCTACTAAAGGATTTCAAATGATTTTAAAAGAGTTTGATGGAATTGTATCATGATTTCAACGGAATTCTCTCCGATTTTATACTTTTTCATCCAAGATCAAATTAAAGTTATTAGATCCCTTACAAACACTATTTTCTCATAGTTTCGTTCTCTCATTCATATCAAATAAAAAATTATAATTTGTTTACATTTTTTAATACCAAAATGAGTATTTTCGGTGAAAATTGAAATTTAATTAAATAGTACCAAAATGAACATTACTCGCATGTTGTATTCAGATTAAAAAGTACCATATGAGCATTGCTCCAATATTTAACCCAAACAGCGTCAAAGTCCCAATTCAGTTGTTATTATTTTCACATTTCTGATTCTACTAATTATTATTAATATTTCGATATACAACTTCTTCTTTTTTTTTTGAAAGATCGATATACAACTTTGGAAAATAATCCAGTCTTAATAGTGATTAGTTACAAAAATAAAAAAAAGTTGTTCGGATAGCTTTTTAATCAATAATGGTCCAAACAATATTAGTATAGAAGATGATATGCATCCTTATATCTAAAATTTCATGTGATGATGTTTGAACATGCATACGAGATTTTGCACTGCCTCAGTGACACGTTTAGGTAGTTATGACACGTACGTTATATAGAGATCTAGGTGGAGGCTTCGCACCTAGTTGTTATGACACGTTATATAGAGATCTAGGTGGAGGCTTCGCACCTTGTGGGATTTCTTTCCATCCTATCTTCTTCTTCTTTTTATGACTAGGTTTCAATTTTTGTACAACTTTTTTTATATATTTGAAGAAATATTTTACTAATAATATATCATGCGGTTTATTTCAAATAAGAATATGAATCCGTAGAGTATCAAAATATGATAAATGAAAAAGATATTCAGAAGTGCGTGATGCCCCTTAGCCTCCCACACATGAAGTCGTTCCCAAAATTCATATTGTTTCCCTTGTTTGTTAGTTGTAGTAGGCAACAAGAGAATTTAGCTGCAAAAAAGTCTTGAATTTGACATATTATTTATTCAAATAAAATAATTCCAAAAGGCAATCAAATTACTCATAAAAGGTCCTTTAATGGACCACCTTGTTTTTTTTTTTTTTCGGTATGAATATTGTTAACACTATGACAGTGAGTGCATCTAAAATTAGTTATTCCACACATAAAGTTATTTAGTTAAAACCTCAAGACTAATCTTAGGCCGATATTAGTGATTGAAACCATTAAAAAGAAAGAAAAATAATCAATGGGCTTAGGCTGGGTTCATATGGAATACTACTACCTTTAAATTTCATGACTCGAAAATTATGGACCCATAAAAATTATGTCTACATGTAAGTCTTAGCTTTACTTGAGATTAAAAAAAAAAAAGTTTAAGAGTTTCAAAGTCTCTATTTAGTTGTTATTTATTATTGTCACATTTGCAATTCTTCTACTATTATTAATATTTCTATAAGCACTTTTAAAAAGTAGTCCACAAGTTCTATTAGTCCTAAGTAACAAAAAAGAGTTCTTCGGACGACTTTTAATTAATAATGATCAAAATAATCATAGTACAAAAGATGAATCTGCGTCTTCACACTTAAAATTTCGTGCAATCATGTCCGAACATGAATATGAGGGTGTATGATATCTTGTTTGAGATTTTGCACTACCTAAATGGCACATTTAGGATGTTATGACCCATCTTAGGGATCTAGGTGAAGGATCTACAACTTGTGGAATTTCTTCCATTCAATATCTTTTTTTATGACGAGATTTCCATTTGTCGTACAATTTTTGTTATATTCGAAGAAATATTTTTACCGATAATATATCATGTTGTTATTTCAAATAAGAATATATATTCAATGAGCGTCAAAATATGATAAGTCAAAAAACATATAGAAGATCGTGATTCCCCCTAAAGTTATTGCCAAAATTCCGTCTTCCTTATTTGTCTATTGCGGGAGGCGACACTAAATTTGGTTGTTAAAGAACTTAAATTTAACATATTTATTTATTCATATAAAAGATTCCAGAAGGCAATCAAATTACTCTAAAAGGTCCTTCATCGGACCATATGTTTTCTGTTTTTCATTTTGGTATGAGTTTTGTTAACGCTGGGACTGTGAGTGCACCTAAAATTAGTTATTCCAACGTAAAAGTTATTCAATTAAAAACTCAACACTGATCTAAGATAGGCCAATATAGTGATTGGAACAAATTTTTTTTAAAAAATATAATAAATTATTTTGGTTAACTAATTAAATATTGTAATTATATAATAATTTGATAATTAATTATTGATATTATATTTAACTAATAGTTATTTATTTAATTAGTTATTGACCCTTACAAGTTAAAACTACTAAGTAGAAGAAGAAAAGTACATTACAAAATTAATAACTAAAATTTAAATAATTCTTGACTCCCTTCAATTACTAATTGTCTTATTATGTAATAATAATTTACTATTTTATTGATAAACACTAGTTGAGCAATTTTTATTGTCTACTATTAATTAATTATTCCAAAAATATAAAATAGTTTATTTATTAACATAACAAGAATTAGATATTAATTAAATTGACAGGTATTTATTGTCCGAGTTAGGAATAAAATGGTAGAGCATATTTGGATTTTGACCCAACTCTTGTTCACATACACACTTTTTGATAGATATGGAATACATAAAGAAAAAATTTGAGTTGTCCCCACTTATTTTACCATAATTCAAGGTGCACCACACCGAATCATCATGCATGAAATCTTTCATTTTTAACGAAAACTGTCAATGACTAACCGCCAACTCCTTTGACCGACATAAATATAAAAAAATTGAGTTGCACCCTACTTATTTTACCATAATTCAAGGCGTGTCGCACTTATCTGATGGTATTTTGGTCCTAATTTAAGGTGCACCCCACTTAAATGGGGTGTTAAAAGATTTGACCGATAGTCATTGACGATTTTCGGTTAAAGTTGAGGGTTTCATGCATTATGATAATTCGACGGGGTACATATTCAATTATGGTAAAACAAGTGCGGGGGGTGGGGGGGTGCAACTCAAAATTTCTCAAACATAAATTGAAGAGAGCAAAGGTGGGCCCTGTAATGGGACATAAATGACCTCGAAAATTTGTTCCCTCATTCTCGTACTGTCGTCCAACCAATCATGGAGAATGGATTCGCATCTACTTTTAGCTGAAAGTGTAAATCTATCTCCTATTATATTTGCTTCGCAGAATTAGAACTTTGAAATATATATATATATATATATATATATATATATATATATATATATATATATATATATATATATATATATATATATATATATATATATTTTGGGGGAAGGTTACTTCATTAATAAAATAAATCAAATGCCTTACAATCTACCAGCTAACTCTACCATTACAAGAGTAGCCTAATCAGGAACAAGAATAGAAAGGTCATCCTGAATCGAGAAGGCCAGGCTTCTCGCAGAGTTCTCCAGCCCTTCGAACACCCTCCTGTTCCGCTCACGCCACAAATGCCACACCGCGCAAAGCAAACGTAGCCTTGCTTTCCTGGACCACGTCTGATTAAGGTCCATAAGCCCTTCAATCTCCTCGAACTGAGCAATCAGCCCCAGAGAGCTATTCCGCCTCATCCCTAAAGCCAACTGACGTTCATTCCACACCTCATTACTGTACTCGCAGTTGAAGAATAGGTGTAGATGAGATTCCCTCTCTTTCAGACAAAGAGGGCATCGGGGGTCCTCCACGGGGATCCCAAACTTCATGGCTCTGTCCTTGGTGAGGAGCCTCCCCTGGAAGGCCTTAAGCATGCAATAACTAAATTTAGGCGCTGCCTCTTTGATCCAGATGAATCTCCACCATCTTGATTTCGGTTTCACCTCTCTGAATTTCTCGTAAGCTAGCTTCAGTGCAAAATTTCCTGCCTCTGAACCCTCCCACCACCATCTGTCCTTTCCCGCTTCCCTCTTTATTCGAATGCTAGAGATAAGTCTAGACCATCTGTGAATATCAGAGCCGGGATTAACTGTCCAGACCCCATTGTGAATAAGGGAGCTAACCTTCTCTTTTCGATTTCTGAAACTGGAGTAGTCGAACTCCCCCCTCTCAAGGATACTCTTGTGGTCGATCCAGGGGTCCTGCCAAACATTGGTGCGCGACCCGTCACAGATAACTCTTCTAATGCAGGTCTTTAATCTGGGCCGTTGTTCCAGGATATGCTTGAAGGTACCTGAGAAGTTAGAGTTGTATTGGATAGTCCAAAAATTCCCGTTGTTCACATATCTATTGGACATCCACTCCGCCCACATAGATTTCCCTTCCACAAGGCTCCAGGAAAGCTTCAAGGCTGCCATCTCTCTAAGAGTAGTAAGAGAGCGAAGACCAGCTCCTCCTTCGTCTTTAGGTTTACAGAGATCCTCCCAAGCAATAGTTTGTATACCACCTCTCCAAACAAATCTGGCGCACAGGCTTTCGATTTTATGAATAGTCTTCAAAGGAAGCTGAATCACTTGAAGCCAATAGGAGATCATGGAGTTGATAACCGCTCTGACCATCTCGATCCTTCCCCCGAAGGATAGGAGCTGAGCTTGCCATCCCTCCAGCCTAGCCTCCACCATCTGAATGAGGGTAGAGCAATCTAAATGTCTCGCATACGAGATAGCAAGCGAAACACCCAAGTAACGGACAGGTAAGGTTCCCTCCTCCACGTGCATAATGTTCGCCCATCTAGTCCTCTCAGTACACGTGCGATTGAAGAAGATACTGCTCTTCTCTCTGTTGATACTCAGCCCAGCGGAGTGCTCGAAAGTATCCAGGATGTCGAGCAAACAGTGGAACCCCTCGTCCGATGGCTTGATGAATACGAGAAGATCGTCAGCGTAAATGAGATGTGAAATAGTAGGCGTGACGAACCTGTAAAGGGGAATAATCCTTCCGGAAGCTTCTGCAATGTCCATAAGACAGGAAAAGTGCTCCATGACAATCGTAAATAAATACGCAAATAAGGGATCTCCTTGTCGAAGCCCCCTAGTGCTACTAATGAATCCCACCGGCCTCCCATGGATCAGAATAGAGAAGGTAGGAGACTCAATACATTCCAGAATCCTGCTAGTCCACCAATCGTCGAACCCTATCGCCTTCATCATGTGAATCACGAAGCCCCTGTTGACGGTATCGTAAGCCTTCCTGAGATCGAGCTTGACACATCCCTTGTCACTCCCCACTTTATTGAACTCCCGAACAAGTTCGTTGGCGAGGAGGCAATTCTCAGAGATACTCCTCCCCTTGATAAACGCAGATTGGTTGGTGGAGATGAGCCCGGGAAGAATTCTCTTCATCCGACGACACATAAGATGAGCTATCACTTTGTAAATATAATTGCAACAGGATATAGGTCTAAACTCATTCAGAGAAGTCGCCCCAATCCTCTTCGGAATCAGCGTAATGAACGTGTGATTGAACTGCTTCAGAAGCTTACCTGTGCGGAAGAAATCCCTGACGGCTTCGAGCACAAGCACCTTCACCTTGTCCTAATGGAGGATGAAGAATCTAGCCGAGAATCCATCGGGCCCAGGAGATTTGTTGGTTTTGGAAGAGAGAACAATGTCTTCTACCTCTTGTAGAGTGATGCTCTCGTGAAGAAGAGTGATGGCGTCTTCAGTGACAACCCGCTTGCACGTAACCGGGACCAAGACAGGGGACTCACCTGACCGGTTGTAGAGCCTTGTGAAGTAATGTACAACTTCAGCTTCAATCTCCAACTGATTCTTGATCACTTTGCCATCCGAGCCGAGAAGAAGAGGAATATGGTTCCGACTTTGTCTGGCTTTAACAATCTCGTGGAAGAATTTGGAACATCTGTCTCCTTTCCTAATCCAGTCACATTTGGCTAATTGTCTGAGATGGACTTCCTCGACTTGTGCTGATATATTGAGCTCCTGTTTAAGCCTCTTCTCACTCTCCAAATTGGCATAGGATGGATCAACTTGGACTAGGCATTGAATCCTATCCAATTCCTTCTTAATATCACTAGTCGAGGATCTAGGATGCTGCAGAAGCCAGGATTTAATCCTCAGTTTGACTTGCTTGAGCTTACTCATCAATCTGAACTGACTAAAACCTGAGATCGGAGAGCTCCAACCATGATCCACAGCTTCAGAGTACCCATCGATAAGAGGCCAGGAGTTACTGTATTTGAAAGGAGGAGAGGGGCGTTTCTCCTCAACCTGGAAGGAAACCAAAATCGGGGAGTGATCACTCGGACCTGCGGGGAGGCCCTGACTGCTGATATTGGAGAATGAGTCGAACCATAATTGATTGCCCATGGCCCTGTCAATCTGACATTCAATTCGGTAGCCAATCGACTGATTGCTCCAGGTCCAGAAAACTCCAGTACGATGCAGATCAGATAGGCCCGCTTTGAGGACATAAGACTGGAAGTCCTCGAGGATGAAGTTAGGAACAGCACGCCCTCCTCTCTTTTCCTTCTGATACATAATAGCATTAAAGTCTACAATGAGCAAAAGGGGTAAGGAAGCCCCCATGCCAAGGCTAACCTGCTCAATGTCCCTCCACATGCTCGCTCTGAGCTTCCTGTCGTTAAAGCCATAAATGGCCCCAACCAACATCTTCAGCCCTCCTGCATTAGAAAATTCCACCACCATCAACTGTTGTGACTCGAACCGCAGAATACCCTTCCAGCTACTCTTATTCCAGAGGACCCAGATCCGGGCCATCTTATTGAGATGCAAATTGTGACACGCCTCCCAGTTGTTAGGAGGCCTCCTGCTCAAAACCGAAGAGGATTTGATTTTGGACTCAAGGACTATGACAATAGAGCTATTACAAATCCTCATTTGATCTCTTATACTTCTCCATCTACCTAGTGAGTTGGCTCCCCTCACATTCCAGGCTAGAATCGACATTAAAGACTATTTGGGGAATCCTTCGAACCTCTCGTGCTCATCCGGGAAGGGACGGAGGAGCCATCTTCTCTGGCACATGTGCTTTCCTTACCACAATGAGTGATGGGGGAAGTCTTCTGTGTCACCGCTGCCCATTGGGGATTAACCTTGGTAAACCGCCCATCATCAATTGGACCGCCCTGCATTAATGGACGAGATACACCCTTATGCTTCGCTGACCCTGCTTTATTTCTTTTCCTTAGCTTCGCCTCCTTACTCAGAATTTGGGACTCAGATGAGGTTTGGCCCTTATATATATATATATATATATATATATATATATATATATATATATATATATATATATATATATATATATATATTCGTTTTCTGTGTTTGGATGTCAAATGAAAGGAGAATAGTTCTTAACGAAAAGAAAAATATTGGAAAAATAATTTTTCCACCCATCCCAGGATTTGTTTTTTCATTTTTTTCGTATTTATTATAAAATTTTAGGAATAAAGTATCCAAGTTCAAAGATGTATTCCGATTATATTTCTGAACTTTTTCCAAACCCAAATTTACTGATAAGAGTCATAATTTTTCAAAAAAAAAAAAGAAAAAAGAAATAATAATTGTATTTTTTTTCCTTTTCACGAACCAAAGAAGGCGTTAGTGCAAAAGTAGTTTGATGAGATGATAAAATCACATGGTTATTACTAAAAAAATAGCACTACCTTACGGACCGAGAAGGGACCTTGGGAGCCAGACCGTGCCACATGACGGCTCTCCATTGGTCGAGCGTGTCACTTCCTATATATATTTATGGCCATGGAGTGACTAAAACTTAAAATTTTGGTGACCAAAAGTATATATATATATATATATATATATATATATATATATATATATATATATATATATATATCTATATATATATATATATATATATATATATATATATATATATATATATATATATTTTTTTACTTTTATATATATATATATATATATATATATATATATATATATATATATATATGAGTGGCAAATGACCTCTAGTCTAGTGGTTAAGAGAGATGCATGTGGCCTGAGTGGTCATGAGTTCGAATTCCAGTGGAAGCGATTCCAGAAACAATTTACCTGGTTCCATATATATATATGAGTGCTTTAGAACCAACCGACTGGTTTTGTATTATAAAACCAACCTATGTTATACACGTTGGATTGAAATTGCATGGTTGAGATGGTGGGGTCTACACCTTTTAATCTCAACCACTAAATTCTAATTCAATGCATAAAACATAGGATGGCTCAATATAAAACCAACCGGCTGGTTTTAAAAAAAAAAAATATATATATATATATATATATATATATATATATATATATAACAATGTCAATTTTTTGGAGGTTTGTTATTTAAATTGACTAATTTGCTAAATTGTGAACCTATTGGCCCATAAAATCGAATCGATCGAAAACCAAAATAAATTAACTCGAATCAATTTTGTTCGAGTTTTATAAAAACTTTCATTTTTAGTTTTGAGAAACATAATTTATGAGTATTTCGATTTTTACATATTTTGTTAGATTTGCTCACCCCCAATTGAATTCAATTCCAAACCAAGAAAAAAAAAAATGACAGTAGTAAGCAGTCATAGTCCAATCATTGTCACGTTGAATGTACCTTTCCCTTGTAGAAGTACCTAGCTCGAATGGACTTGGAATAATATCCATAAGAATTATTGAAATTTCGACAGAGGGAAGATTAGCTAATCAAAGCATACATACATATATATAAGACAAGTAGAGATTTAGTGCTAAAATAAATGTAGAGATTGATGTAGCATTTTGATGTGACAAGAGTTTGTAACTTTCTTTCTTTTCCTTCTTTTTTTCCGAGTTAACATTATTTGGTTGGTTGTAGTCGTGACCCTTCCGCCAATCACGTGTCCCCTGTCGGGATGCAGTGCCAAAACAAAACTTCACCTGTGGCTCCTCGTGGGGTTGTGAAGAATTTCCAATTCAAGGACCTCCACTTGGTCCGTCTCTCTAGTCTCCCTACGTGTAGGGCTAGCCATGGCCTATATTTTCTTCTTATGTGATGATAATGTTTGCATTCTTTGAGACTTTGTACTCACAATGCACATATAGTCTTGGAGATCGGTGAAGTGACTAATGCTTGTTCCTTCGTTTTTTTTTTTAGTTGTACTTTCTCTATGCTAAGTCGTAGTCCAAAGCCATTCAGCCGTTCGGTAGAGGATTTGAATTCGAGACCTATACTTGTTCCTTTGTTTTGAGACTGATTTCAAGTTGCATTCGGTTGATTACAAGTCTTGAGGTTGTGTAATGGACGGGATGGTCCGAACTTGAAACTTGGTCCGAGCCTGACATAGTCAAATTCGGACGGCCGATCCAATTCCGATCAACAGGCTGATTCGGTTCGACCCACGTACAATAAGAATTCAGGTTGGATTAAAGCTCGCGGCCCGTCGGCCGTATTGAACCGAGTTCGACTCCCCAGCCCGGTCGATCCGGCCTAGATCGACATGGTCGGCGATCGGGTCATAGGCCCGATCTGAGGCGTGGATAACCCGGAACAACCTTCCCCAGCCCACCTCATTAATATTTCGGAAGATATTTCACCGAAATATTTCTTTATTATCGTTAATATAACGTTAGGAGGAATATTTTGATATTAAAAAAAAACTTCTAACAATCACATTTATTAATGAAAGACTATTTTTACCAAAATACTCTCAAATTCTAGTCGTTTCAAATGTTAATAAGGAGTACTTTGGTCATTTTAATCAAAAATGACCAAAATATGTCTATAATTAACAGCTATATTCTAAGGGCATTAGTGTTAATTAGCACCCAAAAATTTATATAAATATGACATAATTTATCCAAATTTACAACAATAATTTTTTTTCCACCTCTTCTAAACTTTCAAACAATTTAGTGATATTCGATGAAGATGATACTTTTTTCCTGCAATAAAAAAATGAACAATCATCAAAGTAACCGCAAGATCAGCAACCTCACCTATACTGCAATTTCGGGAGGTACAAGGGCCTAAACCCACGTCGATATCTCAAGAGGTAAACCCGCGCAACCTCAATTGCCACTAGACTACGAAAAAAGAATGAATCATAATTTGATGAGATCAAAATTTAATGGAGTTTATAAATAAAGTTACAATGAAAGAATAATCTCGCGTAGATCTTGCATTGTGGGAAACAACTCCAATAAAAACAAATTATGGTATAGAAAATCTGTGTAGGTATCTAAACAAGCGTATCTAGTATCTTGTATCTTCTTGAAAAAAATGTAAATATGTATATATTTTGATGCGACTTATTTTTGAGTTTCTGTTTTCAACATCTCTACAATTTTTTGTGGTATTACAAAGAATGTTTGAAAAGATGTTAAAAACATAAACTCAAACATAAGTTGTATCAATAAACAATGACTAATATATCAACAAACACTGCCCCAAATCCCGTACACCCGATCAACATTGGGCCCGATAGACACCATGAGTTGCAAATGTAGGATGTTACAACATTTATATCGATTTTAATATTTATTTAGTATTAAAGGTATATTTGGTACAATAATTTTTTTTTTTAATTTATAATATTTGTTACAAGTAAAGTGTCTTTCATTATCAATTTAGACACCCTGAGTTGCAAGTGTTAGGATGTAACAACATTTATATCCATTTTAATATTTATTTATTATTAGAGATATTTTTGCTACAATAATTTTAAAGAAAAAATATATATAATATTTGTAAGTGTCTTTCATTATCAATTATAAATTTTTTTGTTGATTTTTTTTCTAGACAAGCAAACAGTCGCTTAAGAAATAACAAAAGTGGAAAATCATTAACAATTTTTAACTCCCATGTTTGGATGGAGACCTTTTTCTTTCTTATTGAAGTGCAAAAGGGGTGTGCATATTTGAACCAAATCGAACTAAACCAAATCGAACCGATGGTCCGGTCGGATTGGTTCGACTTGATTCAATTGTTAGTAACAATCTAAGTTAGGTTTATATCCGGTCCAACCTATCCATCTCATGTTTTGTTTATTTTCCTTCTTCAATTCATAGATCTATTAGGATTATGATTTATTTTCGAGAATCATTTTGGATTTGTGAAAGAAATTTATTATGCAAGTGATTTGCTTAAAAGATTATTGCCCACTTTGAAATCGCATACTAAAGTGTTCCAAACAAAAGATGGTTATGATTTGTTTTTGTGTGAATTTACTTTGTGAAACACTTTTATATACTTAAAAAATTTGTCTGATCAAAATCGATCAGCCGAACAAATCCAAACCGAACCATGTCGGTCGGTTTCAAAATCGAACCGACCAATTGGTTGGTTTGGTTCGGTTGTGATTATTTTTAAATCTATTAACTTATGTTCAACTTCGGTTGTGACCAAATACGCCGACCAAACCAGGCAAAAAAAAAATTTTAATCTCTGTTTGGAACATCGATGTGATGATACAAGAATCACTCTTGCACTTATTAATAAATTGGATTAAATTTTTGGGAAAGTGGTGTCATGACAAAAATAAAAAATAGTGAAAAATGTCTATATTAAAAGTCCAAGAAATAAATATTTGCAAATGTAGAATGGAACCGACGAAATATTGCCATTTATAATCGGAAGAAGGGCAAGGATGAATTAAAGTGTACAATATATTAGAAGTCCAACAAATAAATGTTGGGAATGGAGGATGGAACCAGCAAAATATTACCGTTTCTAAATCGGAAGAAACGGGAAGGATGAACTAAAACGTAGTACATGCACATGATTATAATATCCAAGTACAAAAATGCACAATACAAACAAAAAAATTGAAAAAATTTGAGTGACATCCTACTTTTTTATTATCCTAATTCAAGATATACCCTACACAATTACAATAATGTAAGGTATCTCACACTTTCGACGAAAATCGTTCTCCACTGACGGTAAACTGTTTTGACCAAAAAAAATTTGGCGAAAATACCATTTTCTTCTTCCCGTGTCCCCCCCCCCCCCCCCCCCCCCCTTTTCCTGCCTCCTCCCTGCTGCGCGCCTCCGCTCCCCCCACCGTCGTGGCAGCCGGAGTACCACCACCCTCTCTCTCCTCCCGTGCCCTCCCTTGGCTGCCCCCTCCCCACCGTCGGCGTGCCTCCGCTACCCCCCACCGCCGGCGGCAATAGCAGCGCTAGCAGCAGCCCGCAGCGGCCATCGCTGCCCCCCCCTCCCCCACCCGCGGGGCGGAGGGGGGCACGGAGGGGCGGAGCCGCGGAGGGATGGAGGGGGGCGCGGCGTTTGCAGCAGCAGGGGCGGAGGGGGGCGCGGAGGGGAGAAGGGGGATGCGACAGGGCGGAGGGGGTGAGCGGGCAGGGCTCACGTCGGAGATCGCTGCGGGGGGGTGGGGGGTGGGGGGGGGGGGGTCTCGGCATTTGCAGCAGCAGCAACGGTAGTTTGCGGCGGCAGCAGTAGTGGCGGGGAGGGGAGGGGGTGGCGGTGGAGAGGGGCTCTGTGAGGAGAGGGACTGCCGGCGGGGCAGACGATGGCAGCGACGGGGAGGAGGACTTCCAGCGGCACTGATGGGGGAGTGGTCGGAGGGGTTGGGTAGGGACATAGAAAAGGGAAGAAGACAACAATGATATTTTTGTCCAAAAAGATGGTCAAAGACTTTGACTGTTAGCGATAGACGGTTTCTTTCAAAAGTGGGAGGTGTCCTACATTCTTATAATCGTGTGTGGTGCACTTTAAATATGAATAAATTAAGTGGAATGCCACTCAATTTTTCTTTAAAAGAAAATAGATTGAAAAACCACAAGGCAATGAGTCCCAACTCAGAAAATTTCAGCTAATTGAATAGAATAATTACATCGACCACTCTACAAGTTTCTTCCACCGATCAAAGTCAGATCACCACAACTATTCGAATTTGATACAATAGGGAAATAGCGAGTTATCGAAGACATGATCACGAGAATGAGCTCATGTGGATCTTCTCGAAGAAACCATTCTTCGAATTTCTTCTTCTTCTCTCCTTCTGAAAGTCGCACACCCACTGTAGAAATCTTTACCTCTCTCTAATTGTTGTGACTGCCAAGAATTAGGTTAATAATAGATTATTTAACGCTCCTTAATTTTGAGAGATAATCTTAGTCATCCGATATGATTAAATGCAATGTTGTAAAAATCGGACCAGACCGGCGGTTGGACCGGGTCCGACCGGTTTAAGCAAAAAAATCGGTCCGGTTCGACAAAAATCGGATCTTTTAAAAAATCGTCGCTTTTTTGTTAAAACCGGGTTCAACCGGTGAACCGGCCGAACGGTTCACAATTGAACCGGCCAATTTTGATTTTTTTTTAAATAAAATAAATTATCATGTGAAATTTGGACCATTTGATTCTTGATTTGGTTTTAATCGACTTTATAGTTGTAAAATTAAACCAAACCAACATACTTATAACTAAACCAAGAAGTAAATATGGGTATTTTACCTATTTGAACCAAACCAAGCGAACTCTATTGAACTCCAATTGAACCCCGGTTGAACCCCGGTCCGACCTATACCAATAAATTTTGGTTCGATCATCTGTCCGGTTTTTAAAACATTGATTAAATGGTCCAAATGAAAACAAAAAATTTGATCATCCCAGGCCTGAAGATATGTCACTGGCATAATGTGTGCATGTTACGGGAACACCAAATTTCGTCCAAAAGTTACTAAACATTGTTTTTACAATTTTAATTAATCATAGTAGCTTCATGCCTCCAGCTATGTATCGAGCTATGTATCGCGACTCTGATACACTTTTGCAACTAATCAAATCGATACCCCTTCGCCACCAACGACTTTTCTAGCTTCTCCAATATACGTATGACGTTCGTCGCACTCTAGAATATTCTCAACATAAGAAGGGGAGCTAACCTAACTCCAACAATAATAATAGGGAAAACAAATAACAATTGTGGTTAAGAGAGAATAGTTTGTTGGAGGAACTCTGGACTATACTGATGGCGGCTGGAACGCCAACGAACCGGTATCGCACACGCTGCCACCTATCCCTTCTCCTATATCATGTATCAACGAATCGTTCCTCCCAGTCGATGTACATGACTGACTAGTGTCAGCCCCCATCCCTCTGTCCATCAACCTGAGAGGTCCGACTCTCCAACATCTCAAAAGCCAAATGTATATATATCCTAACTTTAGTTACTTCAACTAAGTTTAATTAATGACGAAATGTAACTCTCATTTGAGTTGGTCTTTCTGTTGTCGCTATTTTGTCATTGTAGCGACAAATGCGATTCCGTTGCAAAGTAAGTTGGTATTTTTCATGTTTTTATAGTGTATATCCTTCATATGTAAAAGTACCACCATCGTATGCAATTGTTTTAGTTATAAAAATTATTGTAGAAGCTTCTATCAGACATCGGTCATTGTCTTCACCATAGAATGCAATTGTTTTATCCGACCAAACATTGTCCAGTCCAAACGTTTTTTTGTGGACGGCGTCTTTGTGCATGAATCTAATGAGCCACCACGATGAAGGAGTTTTCTCTCGTCCCAGAGATTCAAGGTACAAGTACGAGGGCCGGTCCAGAAATAAGTCAGACATGATTTTGGATTTGGACAAACTCCCTTGGTTTAGGACAACCTCCGGACACAGTGTGATGCCAAATAGAAGTTAGGGTCGAGGATGACCCTCCATGATCGACCTATAATAAGAGACAAAGAACAAACAAAACTAGCTCTGAATAGGACAACATAGTCCCCCGGGCCGACCCTGGATACAACCCGGACATATCTAGCTCAAGAACGACCTAATTCCTTCGACTGAACCGAGTGCGGAGTAGCATCCGTCTCATTAAGAATGACTAGTAAAAGTACGTGTGTTGTACTTAAATTAATTTTTCTTGTTTCCAATCTTATCAAAATATTATTTAAATATTTAAATTAAAATTAAATTTTGTTATATATATATATATATATATATATATATATATATATATATATATATATATATATATATATAATGTTCATATTTATATTTATATTTATATTTATATTTTAATTAAGATTTATAAAAATTTAATTTAATTTTAATTATAATTTGTTATGTATATATGAAAATAAAAGGGAGGGTATTCAGTTATATGGAAGAAAAATAAAAAAAGAGGTATTCGTTTATACGGAAGAAAATGAGAGAAAATTTTAAATTATAATTTTTTCGTAACTTTTTTAAATAAAATAATTGATAATATACATATGACTTATACGGGTTATTTTGAAATCCCTCTTTATATTAGTATAGATTATAGATCATCTAGAGGATGATCAAGACAGTTGGTGTGGAGCCAACCCCATCACCAAAAAGTAAGCCTTGGTCGGGAGATGGTGCAACAAAGCAAGCCTACTTTGGGTTTTCACTTTTGGGTCATCCTTGTGTTTAGGGATGGTGCGAGATGGCATCATGCACAAAGCCTCCCAAGTATCAAATCAACATCTCTCTCTCTCTCTCTCTCTCTCTCTCTCAGAGTCTCATATCAAATGATTAAGATCATGGTGGGTTGGGTTGTAATGTGTTAGAGTAATACTTATTCGTTTTCCCAAATTGTTCATTTAGATCATTCTTTCTTACATTGTAGTTGACGTAACATATTAAAAAATATTATGTGTTATTTAATATAACAATTGATATAATAAATTTTAATTAAAAAATTAATTATTCAAATTTTTTTAATTTTAATTTTAGAATCTGTCATGTCACATGTTATATTAATATTGTCGCATAAGAAAGTTTGGAGGAAAAATTTAGAGTTACGAAAAGATTAGGTGGAACAAAGTGTTAACGGGAATTGGGGGTTGGGGTCATCATGATAGGTTAGGTGGACCAAAGTGGGAATTGTAGGATTGGTACACTACCTAGTCCTCTTTATCCTCCTTATCATGCAAGCCATGAACAATGTATGCGACATTGATGGACTTTGCCTTGGCTTTGTGAGCTTTGAGACAGATTAGATTGGTTGGTAATGTGTTTGAGTACTGTGGTCCAAGCTTAAAAGGGTTTTTTAAAGTACATATATATTTTTTTTGGTCCACTAGAAAAGGAGTTCATATGTTGATTCGCTGCCCAGAGGAAAGCTTGATGAATGAAAATTATTGCCAATTGATTTTCTTTTTGCAACGTGATGCTTACATTTTTAGGGGACGAAGGAACTACTCATACACAGATGACAGCTTTTTTGCATGCGCATATGGCATAGACCTTCACGAACTACCATACTAGGCTGGGGTCGAAACTAATTTTGATTGTCTTGAACTTTATTGAAGGTCAGTTGGGAAGAAAGCGATTCAACCGCGACTCCGACCTTTTGTGTAGTTACGTTGAAACTAAAGAATTGTCTTAAAGAGAAGGAACTGTCCAAACTTGAAATCTTGACGGACTTATTTCTAAGTAGGTCCTATGAACTTTATATCACGCATTATACATATTAGATCTAAGTCGTGCACATGCAACACATGTATCTTTTATATGACAATTTTTTCTTTTCTTTTTTAGATATATACTTATATGACAAATTTATTTGAAAATAATATAAAATATTTCAAAATAAATTTATTTGTGAAATGATGAACGTGTATTATAATTGAAAGTGTATAATTATTGATGGTTAGTAACTATGTTAGTGTAGAGATCGTACATATTTTATCCATAACTAATATATATATATATATATATTGTCAATGACCGCTAGTCCAAGTGGTTAGTGTGGAGAATATATATATATAACCACTTGGACTAGCGGTCATTGACAATATATATATATATATATATATATATATATATATATATATATATATATTGTCAATAACCGCTAGTCCAATTTGAATCCTAGGTGGCAGCGATTCCGAAAAACTAATTTATATATATATATATATATATATATATATATATATATATATATATATATATATATATATATATATATATATATATAAGTTTATTTGTTGGCTTATTATAATTTATTTGTTGGAAAATAGTAATTTTGGAGTATAAAAGTTCAATGCTAATGTTTAGAAGTTTTTATATTATACAAGAGGTTTTGTTAAAGCATCCGATGGCGGAGCTAAAAATTCAACTTAGAGTGGACTAGGTTAGACGGACGGAGCCACCTTACCTGCATGTGTCCTAAGAGCTTTTATATTATATAAGAGGTTTTATAAAAATATATTATGCGTGAATTATTGTGCCCATGCATATTATAGTTAAATTTCATTTTTCTTTTGTTACTGAAAATTTTATTTTACTAATGTCTTCTTGTATTGACCACTTAAAACCTTATATTAGATTAATGGTAAGTACAGCACATTACCTTCCAAGAAGGTGGAAAGCTGGGCCACTTATGATACTGATCGCAAAGTACATTTAGTAAATTATCTCACATTCTTCGCCAAATTATTTCCTCTCGAGTTATATACAATGTGCTTCCATTATGATATGCCATAATGGTGAACGTTAGTAATAGAAGGTTCAAATCATACATTTGCATGATCTCTAATTAAAAAAAAAAAAATAGTTGGCCACAACTACGTACAAATATTAAAAAATAAATTAACCATTAAAAAAATAACATTATCTTGTTATTACAGTTTGTAAAAGATAAAAGAGTATAAATATAAAAATAAAATTTTCACGTTAATAATATATTCGAAGGTTAAAATTTAGGAGATTTTTAATTTTTAGAACCATCTTAGTTTGCACTTTGCATGCACATGTAGGGGTGAAGAACGGTTCGGTTAGATTTAAATGGAATCGAATATCTAAAAATTGAAATAACTGTAAATCATATTTTTCAAAACCGAAAACCGAATCGTTTTTATAAAAATTGAACAAAATCGAACCGAATGAATTCGGTTCAGTTTTCGATCGGCTAGATTTTATGGGCCAATCTGGACCTTCATATTTTAGCAAATGAACCAATTTAAATAACAAATCATCAAAAAAATTAGCATTGTTGTATTTATGAATTATTATAATTAAAGAGACTAGAGAGTGAAAAAATATTAGTATATATTGATTGAGGGTATAAAGGGAACGCGCGCAAGGAAGCGACGACATGTACCAACAGAGAACGGAAATAAAGAGTGCATTTAGATAGAGTTATATATAACTGAGTGTAGTTTGGTAATAACCGAAAGTATAAATCTCCAAACGAAAATCGAATCTATAATCAAAAAATCGAACCGATTGTCCTATTATGTTTTGGTTTGATTCGACTTTAGTTTTCCAATTGTTTTGACTACGGTAGAATTATTCTTTGGTTAACTAATTAAGTAGTCATTTATCTAATAGGTTTAGTCGGAAGGCATGTGGGGCCTCGAGATTTAGATTTGACCTAATTCGCGGGGTAGCATGATGTCGTTTGAGGCTTTGTGCTAACCAAAGCACTAAGGTTGTGCGCCTCGCCACAAAAGAAGTACTTGTTTATGCTAACCAACACCTTGCAATGGACTATACTATTTCCACTAGGTCTCACTTTCGACAGCATCCTTATATTTCATATAGAGGCGTTATTTTTAAATTCCAGATCATTTCGTTTTTGTTATGTGCTGTTGGGAACAACGTTCATATTAATATACAGAGCCAAAAGTATATTAATAATTCAAAATTCCTTAGAGCAACTCACGAGTTCTTAATTTTCCTGTCCTTAATTGTCGTTGGATATTATATGCATATCAGTTCTTAACTTACTTTAGGAATTAAAAAATAAAAAACTAAATGTAAAAATAACACCACTTATCATAACTACATTATAAGTTACTATTTGAGTTTATGAAGTTGGACTGATTATAATTTTCGAAAGTCGATGAAATTAACTGCCTATTTAGAGTCATCACATATTGGTGCCAAATTTCTTACCAATAAAATTATGAGAAAAAGAAAAGCTTGAACAAACATCGGTATCACTTGCTAGGTAAAATATTTAATTTTTTAACCTAATGCAAGCAAGGGGTACTTTCTAACCAAACTAAAGAGAATTATGCCTAGATATAGGGGAAGACAATGGGCTAGGACGACGTCCAGATCCATAAAGTACGGACTCGGGTCGGACATGATCTGATCATTTTTTGCCATGGGAAAATTTGGAGTCGAGTCGAGTCGGACTTAATTATTATCTATGAAGTCCAAATCCGTCCAGAAGGGTCAGACTTTTCGGACCAGGTCGGATCAGATCAGGCTAGTCCTATAAAAGCTCAAATGGGCTTGGATGGGACAAGCTTACTAACATTGGCAATTAGAACTTCAGTACTTGTAAGTTGTAACCTCTTCCAAATTAAATTGAAATATGTATTTTATAATTAGGAATGCATCGGACTTTTCGGTCTGGACTTAGAACGAGCTTTTAGGACTGGGCTCGGACGGGCTTGTATCGGACAGACCTTGGGCCGGATTCGGAAGGATGGATGCTTAGTCCAAGCCTTGTCCTATACTAATATGGACATGACTAAACTATCCTAATGACCGGACTATATCGGACTTTGGTCCATCGGGTCGGACGGATTTTCGGACGCCTATGGTCCTTAGGTCCTGCAGCAACTGGTCGGTTGCCACAAAGTTAGGGACGTGGTAATAACCACCCCGCCTACTTAGACGATAAGGTGAGATGGCATCAATAAAACTCTTAAAATTTAACTTCCCATAGGACTCAGAATAATTTTATATTGAAAATGGGTTTGTTTTTGTTAGAAATAATTTTATTTTCTCCTTTTGAAATCTGCAAACAAAATAAACAAAATTAAAAGTTATCGGCCTCCGGAAAAGTCGTGCACGTAGCACTGTCCTAAGAGTTAATCCGGGTCTATATGTGCAGACTTTTCCGGATGCTCCTAGTGGTAAAACCCCCGCTCTACCGATTTTTCGTCGTCGAACACAACTCGGGGAGATTGACCCGAACTTAGCTTTGCCCAGAAAATAAAATAAAATGAAGAGGAGTGTTTAGGGTAAGGAAGAGAGAAAGAGACATAATTTTTTAATCTTTTGTTCATGTCAATTCGCTTTTTAAAGAAAAGAATGCATGGAACATATATAGAGCCATGACCCATCCCTTATAATTAAAAGGTTTTCAATGAGGCATAAAGAGCCATAAAATAGTATTTGAATGGTGTGATGAATATGAATCAATAGAAAGTTAATAAGATTTAACATCCAAATAAAATAATCCATTTATTAGGAATTAGTTGTATTTGAAAATTGGTTTTTTTTTTCATAATAATAACAACAATCCCCCCCCCCCCCCAAAAAAACCAAGTTTCTAAAAAACAAAACAAAACAAAGATAACAATATTCAATAAATAAATAAAATCGAAGTAGAATACTATGCACAGATGAGATGGACTACAGCCTTGAGTCTCACGTAGTGACCATTGTCTTTGTCTGAAGAAGTAGTTGATGGACTATGCCTTGAATCAGACATCTTAAACCAGATTCAGAAAATGATACACATAGTACGCTAGAGGTTCTTGGGTCTATCGGGTGGCACGTTTGAATGACCATGCGCACTTTTACACATTCATGAGAGTTGTCTAGGATCGCCCTGTCCTATAGTCGTGGCCCTCACGACCTCTCATATAGGTAAGTCCTTAAGGGTTGGTGATAGGAATCAACCCTGCATATCATGCTTGGACTTATTAAGAGTTTAAACTCACCCTATCCATATCACAAAAGGAACACTGTCACCATAGGGATTGGGTATCATGAATGTACACATGTACAGCCTCCTGGGCTTTTATTTTAAAGAGAATTTAATCTCAGGTCAGTGTTTCATAATAGTCACCTAGTCCAGCTTGTTCCTACCCATTGAACCGGCTTCTTGGGATCTCCAGTCAGACTCGGTTGGGTTGCCACTGTTGGTGACTATACTATGGGCTTAATCCCATCCCCCTCGATGATTCTAGGATTAATTTCCTGGACAAGCTCTTCGTCAAGAGTAAACAGACTCTTCGTCAAGATATCTGTATAGTTCTTTATGACTTATATAGTCAAGAACCACATTTATGCCTTTTAGGCTCTTTTAATGCCTTAAAATGCAACTGCAAGTACCTGTTCATCTTAGAACTCACAAGATCACAAGAACATGCTTTAGCAAATTTTTAGCATAATTTATAAAAATGACAGGTACAGAAATATGTATATCATGTAAATGCATAATAAGATGCTTAACATATTCAATACTTCATGAAGTCATAGTAAGAGTAGAATTTAGGCCTGGATCTATTTGATATATACATAGCAAGATATCTGATCCATTCAGCTTTAGTACAAACTATGTTTAGATATACAATTTCAAATTCTTTGATACTCCTAGCTACAATAGTTTGTCACATGGACCTATCAACTTATGAGTATCAAAATAGTTTCACAGATGAATCCTTATACTGGATCTTAGTAATTTTGAGTGTCTTTATATCCGAAGAAAATGTCATATAATGACTCAGAAAAAACACTTAAGAATCTTATGAAACCAATAGTAGTCCATTTCTTTAAAAAAAATTGGTTTGACTAAGCCAGATATTTTGGTTGCCCTTAAATCATATTCTGTGTCATCAGAAACAAAGTGTGTGATTCCATTAATTACTGTATAAGTCCTAAGATAGTGAGCCAAAAAGCATTTGAGTCTATCACCTCTTCAAGTAAGACACAGTAACTTTCAGTCTTGGCTCTAAAGATTTATCTTTACTAGCCATGTTTGCAAAAAATGACAGTATAAAGTATTAGAATAATAGTTTAAGAGATTTTGTTAATCAACCTTAATAAATGTCATGCCCCAGAACCAGAATACTGGAGAGCGGGGGCAGACATAGCCAACTATGTATATTGAAGTGCAATCCACCTCGCTATACGGTCACGGCTGTCTAGATACATGAGGGTTTACTACAAGCCAACAGTCTTCTATGGTCATGAACAAGCCTAGTGTCTCAATCACAAGCAAGTAAGTAAAGTCACAAGAAGTATGATCATTAAATATACAATAATAAGGCGTCCCAAATATTACATATTCAGCTGATCATGAAGCTAGTCGTTACAAAATGTTATGACTAGCAAGATGGTTAGTCATACATGATCAACCCTAGGATCTGTCAATCATGTTACAGCACGTAGGCACAATAAGTAAGTGTAATCGAGCTAAACAGGTGCTCGTCGGCTAAACGCCTCAAAAGAATATGTTTACAATAGAGTGGGAGAGCCAAAAATAATCCACTCGTTGCCCTGGTTACGCCTGGTGTTCACCATCGGGCTGAAAAAGCGGTAGATCCTCTGGAGCTGCTCCGAAATCTGGCCATACAAAACCAGCTGGGTCAGATCCCAGAAAGAGCAAGTGCCACAAAGGAAGTCTCACTTAGAAACTAAAACCAGCAATCAGCACAATTATAAATAAAGGTAAGAACTGGAAATAAAGAAAATACATCAGGATGATATACGATGAGATAACCATGGAACTATTCAGATAACCAGGTTACAACCCGTAAACCAAACAAGGACCGAGGTTGTAACCCTTCGTCTGAACAGAACTTGGGAATTCTCACCATTTATCGGTAAAATAAATACAGGCATTCTGGTCATGCAGTAATCTGGAACAGAATCAGGACAAGACTAGACAGGTTAGACTCCATCCAATCATTTCACGGCCAAGCAAGAATTACGGCTTGATACTTTAACTAACTAGGGTTATCATAGGCCTAGTTACTAGCAAGATGCAGTGAGAATCTTCCACAGCCACAAGCCCTGCAGTCCATCCAGGTTATCCGGGTTGAAAGATTAGAGTTGAATTCAGGTGGGTACATCGTCCAGGAAACGAATGTACCCTTAGGTAGCTTGAAGGGTACAACACATGACAGTGTACTGGAAATGTGCCCTACTCGACGGCAGGCTACATATCCCAAGGCGTGCCCAGGTAACGGGATTGCCTGTAGCTGGGAGATCTCTTCATGACTAATGTATTAATCTAGTTATTAGCCTTAGCCCATTTCAGTAGGTACTCCTGACCGTGGTACTCAGGAGTCCCCTCCTAGACATGATGCAAGACAGGACTGGATTATTTGTACAAGCACAATCGTCCATGGTGTCCAGATTATTTATACAGGTCATGTCACGTCAGGTAGCCGTCGCAACAGCTTATCAGATATATCATGTCAGATTATCATGTCAAGTGTACAGGTCAAGAGTGCACCACGACGGGCCACTATCAAGTCATGTCATGTTTACTTGTCACACCATGCCATGCACAATTGTTATTTCAATCATATCAATCAAATTGAGTTCAGGACAAAAGGCGTAAGGATATAAAATGGGTATAAATATACCATAGGAGTTCCAAGGCATGGACAATTAATAATAAAATAATAGTACACAGGGCTATTGGAGAGCCATGCGGCTCAGGCATATGCGGCCAGGAATGTTCTCATGCGGCTGGGATGAGAACAGCCCATGCGGCTCAATAGGGTCAGGCGCATGCGGCCAAGAAGAGAATCCATGCGGCAGCAGCTCATGCGGCTGAGGCAACAATCCATGCGGCAGGGACAGGAGCGGAGCCATGTGCTTATGCGGTTAGAGGGGCCATGCGCCTATGCGGCTACAAGTGGACCAAGTTCATGCGGCTACGGAAAGAGTTCTCATGCGGCTGGGTCAAGTAAGGTCCATGCGGCTGAGACGAATTGGTCCATGCGGCTGCGGGAGCAAGGGCGCATGCGGCTGAATAATAACGAGCATATGCGGCCAAGGTCAAGTGGGTCTCATGCGGCTCAATAAGTGCAGAGTATTATGTGGCTGAAAATAAGCGAGTTATGCGGCTAGATGAGCTCGACCCTCATGCGGCTCAAAAACTTCCAGCCATGCGGCTGAAGAGAACACTTGCCACATGAAATATTCATGCGGTCAAGTCAAGCACAGTTCATCTTCTCCAAAATTCCGAGAAGAAGAACGCCATGAGAGCCAAGTTCTCAAGCTCCATAACTCCATCATCCGGAGCCCAAATCCGAACTTCCATAGGTCAAAATGGGGTAGAACAAAATTCTCTACAACATGGAACCATCAAAACTGAGAAATAACAAGATTAAGTAGATCAAAACCCAAGAAATCCGAAAATAAAGTAAACTTAGATCTACAAGAATCCGGCCATGGAAAGTAAAAATGTCAAGTACTAAAGTAAGTTAAAATGTTGTAGGGAAGAGAATGAAGCAATAAAATTCGAGTTCCTCCATGAAGCAAGTTGTACTTGCGTAGACCTCTCTTTCCTCTCTCTGGTAGGTAAGGAAGTAATGGAAGAAGAAGAAGAGAGTAATGAAGAGAGAGAAAGAAGAATGGTAATAAATACCAAAGGTGGTGGTAGGTAGGGGGTTCATCCATGGTTCATGATGAACCAAAACAATCCCAACCGAACCAAGCCAACCCGAACCATGAAATAACCAAGCCAAGCCATGAAGAAAACAAGAAATCATGCAATACAGAATAAAATACGTACACGTATTCCAAAAATACGTAATACGGACAACAGGCATTACAATAAATCTTTAGTTTATCAAGTGTTGATTAATTTGGGTTAGCTGTAGGGGTCGGTTCCCAGCTAGCGGAGGTCCACAGGGGGACGATTAAGTACCGTGTCGCTTAGGACTATTTACGTCCGGTTGGCAGAAGGACCCTTTCGACTTGTACCCAAAATAATCTCAATTTTAAAAACTTAGATTCAAAGGAATTTGCTATTTCGCTAACTATTTTCTTGTAACTAAATTGTCTGAATGAATCAAAGAATTGTAACGTCACGAAATATAAGCAAAACAAAGTTTTTTCTCAATATTGTGACTGAACAATATTGTAATATTTTTTTTTTCGACTAGAAAGTCTAATATTGTGATAATATAGTCATTTAAGGTTCACACTAACATGCGAAGAATATCACATTTATACAAGAATATACAGAACCATGTGTATAAACCAAGATAATTTGCTCATAGATTTCAACAATGTATTTCTCTAATAAAAATTAGAAATAAAATCGATCAGAAAATATATATTGTAACTACGAAAATTACCTTTCCAATTGATCGGAGCACTTCTGTACTTCTAGTCTTGATTTCGGCTTAGTAATAGCAATTCAAAAGAATATATCGTATTGTATTGAGATAGTTCCATTATTCCTGCTAAACAACCATTAATATCCACGAATTTGGAAAATGTGATTTATAAAAAAATAACATTCGAGCAAAGAACTTTTTTTATTTTTTATTTTTACGTACCTTCACCTTAGCATATTTGAGCATTTCCTAGCATGTCATAATCTCTAATATATATTCTAATGTGAAGAAATAACTATACAAGAATCATGTATGAAAAGAAAAAAAATCTAACAACTCGGTCTTCAAGAAAATAAATGTTACTAGTCTTCAGGTAGGTAAAACTTGTAGTTACTTTGTCTACTTATTTTAGACAATAAAATTTCAACATAAAGAAGTATTTCTGACTCTTGTATTTCTAACAAACCACAATATTTTGCAAAAAAAAGATCAAAATAAAATCAATTAGACCAAATGTATGCAAAATATATTGTCACCAATGACAAATATCAGAAACTACATATCAAAGAAAAAGGATGGTAGAAAATCTCAAATTCTACTACAGACAATATGATGTGAATGTGTACCATCACTAGTTGAACATATAATTTTGAGTATGATTTAAAATCATTTCTTTAATATAGCAATGATCCAAAATTAAAACAACAGCATCCTGGTGAAACATCATCAAAAATCCAAGGTAAGCCACAAGACATGCAAACCAGACATATCGGATCAGAAGCCGAATACTCAAAATAGAATAAAACTTACACAAAAGAATGGTAGATAAACTATAATTGATCTTTCCTCAAATAATGATTGGTAAATAAACAAACAAGCACACTCATTTGCATGTATGAGATTGTGTTTATGTTTGATCAAAAGTCTGACTCCTTCAAAGGAATGAGAAAATAAATAAATTGTATATAGAAGGAACAAGAACAATAATGTTAACATGAAGAAATAAAAGGCTGAAAGTTTGAGACCTTTTGATATGGGAAGGGAAGAACTTTGGTTCAAGACAAGGTAACCAATGAAGCTAGAACACAAGTTATAATTCTTGTATCATTAATTTCAAGTTAAATAAGAAATAAACTGCATCATACAATATACGTCTAAGATGCCAAGTGAAAAAAAAAATATTATTTTTACAAAACACCAAAGTCACTAGTGTTTATATGTATGGAAAGTAAATCAGTTCATCAAAGACTTTGACCAAATTACATAAAATAGTTAACAACAGAAATGTAGAAATATAAATAAAACTTTCTCCAAGGAAATATAAGGAGCAAACTCTCATTCTACATGGGCATGATATACTTTCATGTCGCACAAAAATTTGGCCCCTTCAACAAAGGAACCAAAAAAAAAAAAATTGATATGGCAAGACCAAGAACAACATAAATTATACATACAAGTGATTTCTTATTAGGAACTTCTAATGAAAGAAAATAAGTACGTAAAGAGTTGCAGTTTTCTTATGTATATATATATATATATATATATATATATATATATATATATATATATATATATATATATATATATATATAGTCTTAATACAATGTATACATACAAGTCATAAAAAAAATCATAGTATTGTCGGCCAATACCGATACAGTTTAGCATGGATGAAGACGGTGCCAAAACTTGAAAGGAATATAGTGAATTATTTGAAAAACAATAAGACAATAATTTTTGATAGCTCTTGAGGCTCCTTGGTCCATATCCCTCCACATAGTACCTCTTTAGCGAAAGTCTTTGAGGACTCGGCCATCACAATGACAAAACATGGCAATAACTAGGAGAACAAGTATCTTAGCCAAGTTTATTCCTAAGAGGAGTACTAAGAGAGCAAGAGGCAATGAGAAGGAGGTAATGAGTTTTCATATGTATGTCTTTTTCTTTTCTAATAGGGCAAAATGAATATATATATATATATATATATATATATATATATATATATATATATATATATATATATATATATATATATATACACCCCCAGAACAACAATTAAATGAGTTTAATGAGAATTAAAATCTAATAAGACCACCAACAGCCAATGACCATTTAATAGGATCAAGTAATAGTTAATAATTTGGTCATTTAGGAGTCACTAAAAGAGTTGTTAAAACGGTCAGAATTGAAGAGCAAAATAAAAGACATTAAAGAGAGGATGTGTAGCCAATAACACTAAGAAAATATTATTATTATTTTTCCAGAGAAAATAATACAATCCCCTCAAAGAACTTAACTATAGTGTATAACTTTAACTCATAGATCAAACTGTTACCAATTCCATTCATAAATATTTTTGGATATCTTAGTAACTCATAAATATCTTGATTCTCTACTACACATTCGTACAGCACAATCATAGGCAAACTGAATCTTTGGTCGGACACTAATTGAGCCAAGGTCACACCCTTTCTTGTTGGACTTTATTTGGTCATAGGTAGTATAAGAATTTACTATACAGATTGAGCAAGCATGCGATACAAAACAAAGAATATAGTAAGGGCAGAATTTAAAAAATTAGTGTTATTTGTATATTTGCTGTGACACACATTCCAAAATCCAAAGTGTACGCCAAATCAATATTGTGTCCATGTCTCTATTCATATATTGACATATCGTATGTGTGTCAAAATAACAAATAATCCGCTTCCCAAAACTAAAATGCATGCAATATGTTAAGTAACGGACACGACATAAACACAGTACTCTAGGATACAGTAAAGCATGCCAATACATGCTAGTGTTTCGTGCCCATACTATGTGGATTGGAACAAGTAACACATAGGACATGAAATCTTGTGAACTAAAATAAGAATATTGTCTTGAGAATCATGTATAAACTAATATTAGAAAAATGTAGGACTACAATCTTATATTGTACCTTTAAGACCTTACAAGTAGTATAGTGCCCATATGACCGCAAAATACTAGAGACATGAAGCAACTAAATTGTAAGACAATATGATTCATAAAGCTCATATCCTTAAGAAGCTTCTTTGAAAGTTTCTTACTATGTTTACGGACAAGACAAAAATTGTGTAGTGGAAAAGATGATCCAATTGTAATCTAGAACTAGAAAATCACGTTTTTGTCAGAAACTGGTATTATGTATAACGTGGTTAGCAAAAGTGTCTTTGTACTAATGCATATCTTTTGATACTGGATGAAGTTGTATATATATATATATATATATATATATATATATATATATATATATATATATATATATATATACCAGAATACAATATGATTTTCTGATCAATATTCAGAAGGTAAAAGTAACAGGGCATACCAAGAATTAACTCTTAGATTGTTAGAAATAATTTTATTTTCTCCTTTTGAAATCTGCAAAAAAATAAACAAAATTAAAAGTTACCGGCATCCGGGGAAGTCGCACACGTATATCACTGTCCTAAGAGTTAATCCGGGTCTATGTGCAGACTTTTCCGGATGCTCCTAGTGGTAGAACCCCCGCTCTACCGGTTTTTCGTTGTCGCACACAACTCGGGGAGATTGACCCGAACTTAGCTTTGCCCAGAAAATAAAATAAAATGAAGAGGAGTGTTTAGGGTAAGGAAAAGAGAAAGAGACATAATTTTTTTTAATCTTTTGTTCATGTCAATTCGCTTTTTAAAGAAAAGAATGCATGGAACATATATAGAGCCATGACCCATCCCTTATAATTAAAAGGTTTTCAATGAGGCATAAAGAGCCATAAAATAGTATTTGAATGGTGTGATGAATATTAATCAATAGAAAGTTAATAAGATTTAACATCCAAATAAAATAATCCATTTATTAGGAATTAATTGTATTTGAAAATTATTTTTTTCATAATAATAACAACAGTTTTGAACCCGCCTATCATTAAAAATCAGCAAATTGAGGGGAGTTTTCAATTAACATAAAATATGATCAGTATAAAAATTAGAATTTAAAACAATGGACGTAAAAGCTATAAATAAATTGTGAACAACCAACTATTCTAGATTTATTGTAAAAATTATAATATAGATACAAAAATAATAATTTAGATTTTTCAATTTTAGAATGATGTGCGGGTAGCGTCTGATCACTAAGACATGAACGTTGGAGGCAGAGGCCAAGAAGTAAATAAAAGAGAGATTCAATTTAGGATTTTTGGCATTATAAAACTGTATTTAGGGATGAAGACAAATCAAGTTAAACTTATCAAAATCAACATAAAAAATTTCAATTTCCAACGGATAAAAGATATAAAAATAATCTCCATCTAAACTAATTAAAAATAATAAAATGATAATAGAAAATTCAAAAATTTTGTTTTTCATCGTTCTCTCCGCCTTCGAAAGATTCACCTCTTGGTGAATCATGTAAGCTTGAAATCCAAAAACTGTGCTCCTAGTGATATCCTCCAAATTGGTCATGACGAAGGCCTCTGATTCGATAGACTAGTCGACACAATGATTTCTGAAAATGCAGCAATCTCACGATGAAACTGACGATTGTGAAAGTGGAAGTGTAAGAAGTATAATGTCCAACGGGGACCTACCGTCAAGCACCTTTATAATTGGTGGCTGCCTCGACGTGTCAAAAAAATAAAATGATTGTCCCTACTGTAATGTCCCGCTCCGTACAGTACATTGGGATAGTTTATTGTAGTGCTCCGTCCCGCTCAGTCAATCGGAGGAATCGGAACGCCGACGGCGTTCAGACTTAGCCTTACAACGACTACTCGAAGACATCGCTCGGTCGAGGCGACCGCTCGCTCAGGTGGGGTAGTTTCGGTGAACTCGCCTCATCTTAGCCTTCACATAATAAATCGCATGTTTTCAACTTGCACAAGTAGGCTTGCTAATAAAAGAGACGAATCAACATAGATAAGGGAATAATCCCGACGAGTCGAATTGAGTTAGAATATGAAAATGTCCAACGGTCGGCTTAGAGTTGGTGCACGGCGTGCTTTGAAAATGATACTCGGTCCTTCGTCCCGTGGCATGGGAGAAGGAAAAGTTGGTCTTCGAAACAAACTATGAATTAGCCTAAGTCATAGGTGTCGTCCGCGCAAATGCTCGATAAAGCATGCATGCTTCCACAATGCAAGGCTTGGCATAGCCTTTGCTCGTCCCTTAGGTTAAGTTGTAGGCTTGGTTAAGTTAGGCAAAGTGATGGCGGTCGACCTAAGTCATTCCAAGCACGGCTCTACGAGTTCCACGACTGGGTATAACCACATAGTCTTACGGTCTCAAGGTCCGTCATATAGAGTTTGACTTGGGCGTTGGTGTCGCATAGAGTTCAAGTTGGTTTAAGATACGATGTCACAGACTTAGTGTTTAAGGCAAGAACCACAATTGATTCCAGTAAATTTTGGAGAAAGGACTATCAAATAGGCATTCATGAGTTGAATGAAATGATATGGTAACATGGAAAGAATGCTCGCGACCGTGGGTCGTCGAGGGGTCTCAAATGATAGAAGTCTTGATATTGGTTTTGAAAGAGATTGGTAACACTGAAAGAAGGATGACTGTGTGAGACGTCACTTTGAGTCGAGTCTTGCATGGTCATGGATAACTTGTCGACAAGGGCAATTTGTTTCCTCGGACGACAACCCAGGACTAGGGGTGTCAACGGATGCTTATCGGTACGGACAGGAAAATATCCGTATCCGTATCCGAATTTTTTTTGTAATATCCGAATCCGATCCGATATCTGAACGGATATCTCTTTTGACACTCCGAATTCGTATCCATCTAGTTTAACGGATATCGAATAATATTCGATCCGATTAGCTAAAAAATTCGAATGCTAGTATCCGAATATCTGAAATCCAAAATATTAAAAATTTAGTTATTATCCGAATATCCGAAAACCAAATTCAATTTCTCTACATATTTGAGTCCTTTCTTCTTATGTTGTAAATTGTAATTAATATATATTACTATTATATATAAATTATATTATAATTATTTTATGTAAAAGTTAGTTGAGAATAAAATACTTTAATCTTCTCTATTAATTAGTATATATTACATATACATTATACTATAATATATATAACATTTTGGATATCCGAATTCGATATCCAAAATTTACAATTTAAAGTCGGATCGGATATTAACGGATTCAAATACCTTAATATCCGAATTCGTATCCGAAAATGGATAATATTCGAAAAATATTCGGATATCCGAATCCGATATCCAAAATTTCGAAAAATATCTAAAAGTTCGGATACTGAATTGGATCGGATTCGAATTTTCGACTATCCATTGACAGGTCTACCAGGGGCCACGGGACCGTTCCGGCCTAGGAGGAAACCGTGGGTGAATGTGAGCGGGATAGCTGAGCCGAAAGATAAGTATTCGGTGGACGCTCATTGGGGCTAGCTACTTGCAATGATCAGTCCATCCTTTATCTGCTATGTGTCCAAAATAGCTTGTCATGCTAGTGACCTCATATAGATGAGTCGGCATGGGCGGCAATCCGCAGGTGTGCCTTTGGATTGAGTCGAGTTGAACGTGTGTGCAGTTAGAACACAATATCTGGGCCTAAAATTTGGTTGCAGCGTAGGCGACGTGCTTCGGCACGAGATGTGGCATCGAGTGTTAAGTTGTCGACTATAAGTTGCATAGTTATGATTTGAGTTGTCTTGAGTTTAAGTCAGGAAATACTGCAAGACAAAGTTGGTCGAGTGACACTAAGTTCATGATTCTTGATTGGATCAGTTGGTGATCAAAGTAACAAGGGCCGCGAGACGTGCGATATGGTTAAGTCTCACCGAGTTGCGAGGCACGGCCTCAACAAGGATTTGTAGCACGGTCACATGGAAATAGAGTCTCATCGTGTAGTTGCGTCTCTGATTTTAAGCCGTAAAGCAAATACGACTTGATAGGTTAACGTTGTTGGTACGAGAAGAGTATAAAGGCAAGATATATGTTAACGTTGTGTGCAAGCACGGGATGGTCTAGAGACACAAAATAGGCAAAAATGTCTGTCCTAAAACTGATCCTAAGGCAAGAGTAGAAAGTCAATCACAAAAGGGCTATGTTGCACAAAGTAAATCAAAAGTGTTGGTTTTGTATGGGTGGGCGAGGAGCTCATTCTACCAGTACAGTTGAGTACTGACACCCACATAGTTTTCATGTGCAGACACAGGTAGAAGCTCGTGGCGCGGAGCTCGCTTGGATGCGTTGAGGCACGGAGTTCCTTGGCGATTCGAAGCGTGCGGCCGCATGGAGTCAAGACTTATATGGGACATAATGTATGGACGTCGCCTTCTAAAGCTTCCGCTGGTTCAAGACATGTATTGAGAGATGAGAGAGAGCTGAGTGATTTGTAATATGAGATGAGTGAGCTTGAGTGACTTATAATCTTGGCCTTGCGCCCCATTGTAATCCTTGTTTCAATATCAATAAAATGCATCTTTGAATGACTTATGTTTTGTTCTAAATTTTGCTGCTATTATTCAATGTCTCTGCTTGGGACTTCTGTGCGATGATCCCGTCGTAACCGCTGAAATCGGCCGTTATGGAACCCGCCTTGCACCAGCACAATCTAGGCTCGTACGGCATTACACCTTAGTGAGGACGATCGCTCATACGGGAGCGGGGCGTGACATAATGGTATCAGTACACGGCTTTACGTCCTTGGACTTTGATTGAATTCTTTAACTCCTTTGTTTTCGCAAACTCTGAATTGTTGCTTCCGCAAGGTTGATATCGTTGGTGCGCTCTCTCTCAAATATCCTACGGGATGTCCATACAATAAGTCTAAATAATTTGCAAAACGTAGGTGAACAGTTTTTGGCAAAACAAAAAAAGATGGTTCGCGTAAGCACGGTTGGCTAAGTCGGGCTGGGCATATACACCAAAGTTACGTCGACCTAAGAAAAGTCGAGTACAAAAATTGAATAGTGTCGAGCAAGAATGAGTTGAACTCGATTAAGTAAAGTGAGATGACTATCGATAGGGGTGCTATCGAGCGATGATAACGTCGACGCGATATAAGACGAGCGTGCTTGAGATTGAAGAAAGACAATCACAAAAGGGCTATGTTGCACAAAGTAAATCAAACGTGTTGGTTTTGTATGGGTGGGCGAGGAGCTCATTCTACCAGTACAGTTGAGTACTGACACCCACATAGTTTTCATGTGCGGACACAGGTAGAAGCTCGTGGCGCGGAGCTCGCTTGGATGCGTCGAGGCACGGAGTTCCTTGGCGATTCGAAGCGTGCGGACGCATGGAGTCAAGACTTATATGTGACATAATGTATGGACGTCACCTTCTAAAGTTTCCGCTGGTTCAAGACATGTATTGAGAGATGAGAGAGAGCTGAGTGATTTGTAATGTGAGATGAGTGAGCTTGAGTGACTTGTAATCTTGGCCTTGCGCCCCATTATAATCCTTGTTTCAATATCAATAAAATGCATCTTTGAATGACTTATGTTTTGTTCTAAATTTCGCTGCTATTATTCAATGTCTCTGTTTGGGACTTCTGTGCGACGACCCCGTCGTAGCCGCTGAAATTGGCCGTTATGGAACCCGTCTTGCACCAGCGCAATCTAGGCTCGTACGGCATCACGCCTTGGTGATGACGATCGCTCATACGGGAGCGGGACGTGACATAATGGTATCAGTGCACGGCTTTACGTCCTTGGACTTCGATTGAATTCTTTTAACTCCGTTGTTTTCGCAAACTCTGAATTGTTGCTTCTGCAAGGTTGATATCGTTGGTGCGCTCTCTATCAAATATCCCACGGGATGTCCATACAATAAGTCTAAATAATTTGCAAAACATAGGTGAACAGTTTTTGGCAAAACAAAAAAAGATGGTTCGCGTAAGCACGGTTGGCTAAGTCGGGCTGGACATATACACCAAAGTTGCGTCGACCTAAGAAAAGTCGAGTACAAAAATTGAATAGTGTCGAGCAAGAATGAGTTGAACTCGATTGAGTAAAGTGAGATGACTATCGATAGGGGTGCTATCGAGCGACGATAACGTCGACGCGATATAAGACGAGCGTGCTTGAGATTGAAGAAGTCGATTTTGATTCGAATGATAAGTTGAGGATTTGTGGAATGACTTCATCCCTGAGTGGTATATGCGATAGCTTCAGGGATGTCGATCGAATAAGGATATGGGGTGTCGTTGAGTCTATCAGCAAACGTCGCACGTATGCAAAGCCATAGATTGAGTATCGATGAATAAGTCTTAGTCTTGAAGTTTGACGAGTTGATTCGAACGATCTGAAAATTTGACGCGCACAGAACGTGCATGGGATTGAGGATTGCGCGAGTATGAAACGCGAAGGTGATTGAGTAGATAAATCAAATCGAAAAAAAGTTAAGATGTGGCGAACGGATGACTTGATAAAGGAAATCGATAGGTGGATCGCATAGAGAAAAGTTAGCACGATGGGAAGATAGCGTGCATGAAAAGTTGAATTTTGAATACGCAATGACTCTAAGGATTGGATGAATGTTGCTCGATGATTTGAGTTAGCAAGAAATGATGCGAATTAAAAAAAAACGTTGCTCGATGACTTAAGATAGACGGATGAACAATACGTGAACTTGGGTTTGAGAAAATTGATGTTATGAATGATTCGAGGGATAATGATCGAACTTGAATTTGAATGTCGAAAAGATTATCCACTCGGACGATAGCATCATTCGCATGACTCAAAATTTGTTGCAAAGTGTCACGACCCGGTCCCAATTTCTTGGGTCGAATCGGATCATGCCCAGCCTGCACCGTTGTTGAGACGGCGGCAGTAAGCTGAATCACTCATGCAGGTAATCAACAACACAGTCTAATTGTCACAACTTAATATTTTGATAAATAAAACTTGTCCAACAAAATTACAACTGATAATAGAAACAGTCTTTTAAAACAACAACAACTGGAAATAGAAAATAACAACAGCTAAATGATTGGCTCGCCATCTCCAAGATCAGCATCCTCTGGTAGCACAGTTGGGTAAAACTCAGGATCATAGTAGCTACTTATCAGTAACTCTGACTCATCAATGGAACCTATTGGGGGTGGAGGATCCAGTCAGGAAAGGAGCAAAGTACAATTATAAAAATTAACAATTCCACTAATGATTAGCAATTTGTAATATTAAACAGTTTTGAAATAATAATTTTGAACTAAACTACATGATAGTAAACAATGTGATTCGAGTATGTAATGACTATGACTGGTTTGGGATGATTCAATTGTATCCTAATGATACAGTCCGGCCTATCCTCGTGAAAAAGGAATAAGCTTGCACAATCAATTATCTATTTGGGCTTTGGTCATAGAACACTACGCTACTCCCCCAATATCCCGAGTCAATCAGATTCAATCATTACTCTAGGAGAGAGTTGCGTGTAATACATTGGTTTAAACATGCAAGATTACTAACATTAATTAAACTGCGCATTAACATAACCGTACTTGCCTTGGTTACGACTGGATTCGATGTTGGTTCCGGGATGATGCTAGTACAGTTCTCGAAACCCTACAATTGAGAATTTCTGACTTAGCACCAATATTCAATCCATATCTAGGTGTGCTAGTTACAATCTCTAGTATTTGTCCTAGTCAAATTTTAGGTTATTTACAACTCTACTTAGAGCGCTTATCGAGGTGAGTTACTGTCTTACGAAGAAAAGTCAATTTAACTTTGTATTTGAAAAAACTCGTAGTTATTGATTTACTTGGTAAAACTTTGTATTTTGTATTATATATAAAATTAATATTTTTCTTTAAATGAGAAAACATGAATTTGCAATAAACTTGTAATTTCCTAATTATTTTATTGTGAGAAAATGATATTAAATTTTATAAAATAATTATATTATCATTTTACGTTTTACGTCAATCAACCAACCAGAAATAAAATAAAAATTTACAATATTACAAAACCATAGATAATAAATAAAAGCTGGACTTATGTCCTTACAGACAATTTTCACGAATTGAAATAAGAAGAAACATTGGTTAGTTCTAAAATTTATCCTACAATTTAGTTACAAAATAAGATTAATAAATTAAATTAATTAAAATATAATACGAGTCTCAGACTTGGTCCAATTGTCATAAAATAGCTAATGCCCCAACGTCCGAAACTCCCGGTTTCGTTTGGCCTAAAATTGTAGTAATTCAGTTGTAAGTTATCAATATATATTTATTTTTTATATATCTTGTGTCTATCAACTGTTATGATTATTATCGATGCAATGACTTTGTTCTGAGATGTTCTATTGACTGTATTTTATTCTTACATTGCACAAGTATAATTTAGGCTTGTATGATATCGCACCTAGTGACGAATTTCGGTCATGCGGGGACGTGATACCTGCAATCAATTATTATTTTCTGCAAACTATTATAATTATCCATAATAAACAAATAATAGAAATTGTTCGCATGCCTAACTATTGTACAAAGTTCAAAATAGTTAAAAGTCCTAATATGAATTTTAAATTCATTGAAATGGTCATGCCCATTTAATACGTCCAATGATTATATATAAATGTCAGAATTAATTTTTTAAAGAAACCTAGGTCTAGTTTCAACCACATACCTAATTTAGGTTTTTATTATGATAGATTTATTAGGTTCAATTAATTGATACTATAACGACTTGGTCAATTCCAATTTGAACTCTACTTATGTAGATGAGTCAACTATGTTAGATTAGTTATATTCAACTAGCGGATACTCTAAGGCCTCGTTTGGTTCGCGGAATGGAAGGGAAAGGAAATCAATTCCTTGTCATTTCCTTTCCTTTGGGAAACTTTAATTCCTATTGTTTTTCCTTTCCGATGTTTGGCAATGCCAAGGAATTTGGAAAGGAAAGTGAATACTTCAATGTGGGAAAGTGATTCCTCCCTTGGATGGATGGAATCACTTTCCTCCCTAATTTCCCTTCCATTGGGAATCACTTTCCTTTCCTCCTCAATTCCTTGGACACCCAAACATAGGAAAGTAATCACTTTCCTTTCCCAACCGGGAGATTCCGCGAACCAAACGAGGCCTAAGGATATGGTTGGCTTCGGACTGGATTATATTTGTGTATCATTACTAGTCTCTTTCCTGACCCCATGAGTACCAAATATTGCTTTTAAAAATTATGAGGTTTAGAATGGAAATAATCCTTAAACATTTTAACAAACACTTCATGATCTTAATTGATCCCTAGGTCTTTACCTGTGAATAGACCTGTCAATGGATAGTCAAAATTCGAATCAAATTCGATTCTATAACCAAACTTTAAGATATTATTCGAAATTTCAGATATCGGATTCGGATATATGAATATTTTGTGGATATTATCTTTTTTCGGATACGATTTCAGATACTAAGGTATTCGAATTCGTTAATATCCGAACCGACTTTAAATTACAAATTTCGGATATCGGATTAGGTTATCAGATATCAGATTCAGATATCTAAAAATTTATATATATTATAATATAATGTATATGTAATATATATTAATTAATAGAGAAGATTAAATAATTTTATTCTCAACTAACTTTAACATAAATCAGTTCATTTATTACTTTTTTATCTATATATTATAAATTATATAATAGTAATATATATTAATTGCAATTTACAAGGGCTCAAAAATATATATATATATATATATATATATATATATATATATATATATATATATATATATATATATATGTGGCCGACTCAAATTGAGCATTCTTGGAATTTTTCAAGAGAAGATGAAAGGACTCAAATAGTGCAACATGTAGAGCAAGCAATTGAGCATTCTTGAAATTTTTAACAGAAGACGAAAGGGCTCAAATAGAGCAATTGAATTTGGTTTTCGGATATTCCGATAATAACTAAATTTTTAATATTTCGGATTTCGGATTGGAATTATAGCGTTCAATTTTTTTTAGCTAATCAAATATTATCCGATATCCGTTAGAGTAGATGAATACGAATTCGAAGTGTGAAAAGAGATATCCGTTCGTATATCGAATCAGATTCAGATATTACAAAAAAAAATCGGATATGGATATTGTCCTGTCCGTACCAATAAGTATCTGTTGACACCCCTACCTATGAATAAAAAAATATTATTATTTTAAAACTTTGATACCAATTTGATGCGGAACAAAAATATGTATTAGTATAAAATTAATAATCTAGAAAAAATGGACACGAAAGCTTTACATAAAATACAAACAACTAAAAATATATTTAAAAAATTATTCACTAATAATTAGGAATATTCGATTATATAATAGGGTGTGGGTGGCGTCGGATTACTGCGTATCAAGGTCGGAGGCGGAGAAATAAATAAGATAGAGAGATCCACTTTAGAATTTTGGTATCGCACCACACATACTCAAAAATATATTTTTTTGATTTTTTATTTCTTCAATTTGAAATAGCAATTCAGAGTACACACACACACACACACACACACACACACACACACACATATATATATATATATATATATATATATATATATATATATATATATATATATATTGAGAAGCCTTTTTCCAAGTCAGACCGTGGCCCAAAGCCTTCCAACCGTCCGATGGAAAATTCGGATCCGAGACCTGTGCTCGGACGCCCCCCCTGCACTACCAATAGGCTAGTGCCTTAGGGACACACACACACACACACACACACACACACACACACACACACACACACACATAATAATAATAATAATAATAATAATAATAATAATAATAATAATAATAATAATTATTATTATTATTATTATTATTATTATTATTATTATTATTATTATTATTATTGTAAAGCTATATCTATGGATGAATACAAATCAACTTAAACTTATCAAAATCAACTTAAAATTTTAACGAATGAAATAAATAAATGGTTCTGCTATTAGCACTCCTAAAATGTCATTCAACACCCCTATTTAATTTTTTAACATTTAAAGTATAAATCTATTCCTACATTAAATATAGCATTAATTTGTGCATGTATGGAGGGAGGAGTGTAGAATAACATTTTAAGAGTGCCAATAATGTTAATGCAATGGTACGTTTGGAATTTGAATTTTAAAAAAATTAAAGAGTAGTGCTGAATGATATTTTAGGAGTGTTAATAGCAACACCCTAAATAAAATAATCTCTATATAAAGTAACCAAAAATAACAAAAAGATAATAGGAAAAAAAAATCTAAAATCTGATTTTTCATCGTAAAAGGTAAAGGTTAAAAATAGTAAATATTTGAAATTGAAGATACAAAATAGGGAAAATTATAATGAAGTTTTTCCCTCCTACTCGGCTTAAGTTTTTCCAATAAGTAGAAGGAACATATGATTCCATGAAAGCAATCTCTCTCGTGCTTCTATAAGCCGACTCAACAAATAATTAGCTTAAGAAAAAGCCATCTTGTTATCAAACAATTTAAGATGTCACTTAAAAATCAGCTCCTATGGGGCCATCTGGTATTTGCCAATACGACTGAAAATATTTTATCTATTACAGCATTTGGGATAAGTTTAATCAAAATTATTGAAAAGTATTTCCATGATCATCATATTCTCGCAATGTACAAAATACTTTCCATTGTGAAGGATGGACATTATTTAATTCCATCTTAAAGGAATAACAATGTTATTGAGATTTTTCTGAACTACCCGAAATTGATTCAATGACCAAATCCTGACCATATTTGGACCCACCAAAATATCGACTCGAGCTCAAGTTGAACCTGAATTCGACCAAAATTCCCAAAAAAAAATATCACCAGATCCAAAGCGAACTTGACTCAACCCAAATCTGATTCGACTAGACCCAAACGAATTTGAGTCGAATTATAAATTTGTTTTAAGATGATAGCTTATGAAAATTGATTATTTAGGTTTGTTTATGTGAAGAATGTTTTCGTACAAATTTTTTTTTTGAAGGACTAGTTCATTAAAATCATATTTTTAGGTTTATTCGAAAAAAAATAATATACCACATACGTTAATATATAATTTCTAAGAATTTGATGTCGGGAATTATTATTTCCGAAAATGTGATATTTCTATTAATATTATTATATGCAGACCATACATTCCATCCTTGACATGAAACCAAGCAAATATCGTATACACACGTCATGTGTGTCACGCCCCGAGTCGACAAACCGTTCGTCCCCGGTGTTACTTTGCCGATTCGATCGTCCTCGCTAAGGCGTGATGCCGCACGAGCCTAGAGTTGCGCTCGTGCAAGGCAAGATGACAAGTTCTCAAATGGTTATCTTCTGATTTTGATATAAATACGCCAAGTCGAAACTTCACAAATCACATCAGAATATAAGACGCAGTATAGGAAGATAGAAATGCTTTTCATTCATAGCTTGCAACGAAGTGCAAGTCGTAATTTACATTGGATGCCGTTGCGGCTACATTGATTGAAAACATAAGGAAATATATTCGACAAGTTGCATGAACTAACGCTTGCCGTCCCATACATTCGCCCCTTTATACAAAACCGTCGACTTGAATTGGCTTCAAAATACTTCTGCATAGGAAGAGCTTCAAAACGCCTCTCCGTACTTCAGCTCCAGTTTAGTTGGGCGCGCCCGTCGCACCTGGGGAAATTGGAGGAATGGGATTAGCACACTTGCTAAGTGGACGAGACGAACCCACTCGTCTAAACCGACTCTGATTGTTAGGGTAGGCATGCTTTAGAGTTGTCTTTCTATTAGAACTAAATGAATTCAGTTCATATTCGATAGCCATCTTTGCGTAATAAAGCATACAGTTCAACATAGCAGATTGTCATATTTCTTACCACGGCCGTGCTCGTCCCTGCATGAAAACAGAGATAATATTTACCCTGCATAAGACAATAGGTGAGCATGCTACTATCTTATATGCGGTCATTGATGTTACACATCACATGGGACTATCTCAATAGCATTTCGACCCGCTCAGTCTAGGTTGCAAGCCCGACAGACGGTCCGAAATGCATCAGTGCCGAAGCACGATTATCATTCCCCCTAGGTCGAGTCGATTTCGATGTCCCGGATATCGATTCGAAGAAAATATCAACTTGTGCACAAGCTGTCCATGACCATGCCAATGCGTGAACAGTTTATATATGCAACCAGTTTTGTATAGCGCGGACAGTATTGAACGACATTATCATTTCCCCCAACTTATGCAACGTTTTATTTTCCCCAAGCCGTACTCCGATTTAGCGTCCCGTAGGCACCAAATTGTCCGAGGCATCATAACCCACAAGCGACGTCTCATAATATTTTGCAGCACTTGAAATAGTCTATCTTTTTCTGTAAACCTTAAACTTTCTGGTTTATGTGAAAAACTTATATTTGTAAATCGATACGTTTTTCCCGAGTTCTTGACTTAGTGGATTGGCATGCAATTAACTTGGCATCGTTCGATTTGAATGGATTCAAAGCAAGGAATAAGTTTGCGGGATAGAATAGAAAAGAAGGCCGAATCACCCACCGATTACTTGGCTTCGTGCAGATCGTCGAAGCGCTACGCAACGTCAATCCTTAGTTACGCGAGCTCCTGCAATGCATCAACACTTTGTTAGATTTCCTTCTTTTCCCCTTGCATCGAAATTTGTAATTGCATCCATGAAAATGACGCGAAAGTACTTCATCAAGCCCAGCGGCAAAGCTCCAAGAAAAACCATATAGCGATCCGGTCCCGTCGAAGGGACTCTTATAGAGAGCTCGCGCGCCGAGACGCAGCCCGCTGCATCTAGGACTTGTTCCAACAGAAGTCGTTCCATTAGTTGGATCGATTCTCGTATCTTCCGTCCAAATCGAATTGAATCGATGCCGCAAGGCGTGAACGTTTACCAAGCTTAGCGATCGAGTCAGATTGCCATCTAAGTTCTCGGCCAATCTGACTCGGCGCTAGCATATTATGAAGTTCCGTCGCCTATCGAAAGCGGGGCGCTACAATGTGTTGTCAGTCCCTCTTAGCTCAGATGGTAGCGTGGGGTGACATCAGGGCCAGTCTCGGGACTTGGGTTGCTCTAGTCGGAGCTAAATTTGGTTGTCCCTTGCCGTTGACTTCCAAATAAGATATCAAAAAAAATTGATGGCAAATGTGGTTTGCAGCAGCGTCGAAGTCTCCGGTTCTGACGGTATCGTGAATCTCGAATTCCGAGCTTTCCTTTTTGAGGTACTCGAGGTCTTTTCAGTGGGAACTCAAAGTATGAGCCTGATGGATTGCTAGTTGAACAAACATAGGGGAGTTGGGGTGGACCGCTTATGCTCTATTGGCGGTGATTTGAAGACTTAGAGGTCTAGGAGGGTTGCCCTGAACTGACCAAGTCCAATGACTTGTCTGACTTACCCCGGAGCCGGTCCGGTATCAGGCCTAACTGAGTGGATTCGAACCACTGGAGCATGAGTGCGTGCGTAGGGAAGTTAAAAAATAAAAATAAAAATAAAGATTCACAACTTTGTTGGGCTTGATAGAGTGACCAACCACACGGTGGGAAGTTGAAAGTAAATTTATAAGCAAATACCGACCGATATCGAAAAATCGACCGAATACCGATTACAAAGTACCGAAAAATCGAACTGAAATTATGTACCGATACCGAATTGCCGGACCGACTAAAATATGTTATAATGGTAGTGGTAACGATTTGAGTGTAATATCATACCGAAAATATCGAATCGATCAGATCATATATATATATAGTGGACTTGAAGTTATGTTAAGAATGCTAAGAATTGAGTTTTTGATCTTTTGAGCTTATTTTTGTGTTCTCATAGAATTTTGAAGTAAATTTTGGTTACTTAAACTCTAAAAATTGAATTTAGTGACCGTGTTTGATCTTTTAAGATCATTTTTAGGTATTTACGACTTGTTACATATTGTTCTAATAATTTTGATTAATTATTTGGTTGGTAGTGGCTTGGCTTAAAATTTAATGCTTCAAAAAAGTGAAAAAATATATATTATAGGCTAAGAAGTTTTATAATATTAAGTGTGTTGATTGATCAAATGTTAATTGGTAAAATATCGATACCGAATAAAAATTGACCAAATACTAATTTAACCGAAACCAAAAAATCGATTCTAAATGGTACGATATTGATGTTAATTTTTAAAATATTGATTAAAAAAATATTAAAAAATTTGACTAAATATCGACCGATTATACCGACGCTGACCTCAAAATTGAGCTCTCTTGGACAATATTCCACCATGACCATAAGCTATCCGTACTTCAATTGCGCCCTTCCTCGACCGCATCTCCACATGCTCTTGCATCCGCCGGCCAGGCCAGGAACATCACATGTTTCTCTCCTATTGCTCTTCTACGTGGGCTCCATTCGTTTTAGTTTCTATTTTGTGATTGTAAAGATTTTCTAGCGACATCCATTTTTGTGGTGATTGGGTGTCATATTAAATGTGACGGGACGGAACACATAACAGTTGTTCTTTCCTAATATTCCGTTCTCCACACATCTGAGCGGCCCACAAAAGTCCATGACTGTGACTGGTGTTTGGTGCCGTGACACATCTGTTCTCCTCCGAGTGCTGACATGTTTTTGGACCAAGAACATTATTTTCTTGGTTTCCATTTTCCACAATTCCACACGTACCGTAGAAGAAAGATAACTCCTTACTTTTCCATTTTTTGTTTGCATCACCTACATATATACACATAAAATTTATTGTAAAATATTCAATTTTATTTAAATTACACGTAGGCTAACAAATTTTAAAAAATTACAGGAGAATGTATCTTCCGCCAGACAGACTAGCAAAAATTGGACATATCTACTTTTCGCCAGTCAGTCTCACAGAATTTGGACAGTTGACCGCGTGGTGCATCGACATGGAATTAAATTGGGGAAGATTTTCGTTGGTGAAATCCCCTATCCAACCGTTGGTGAAATCTCCTATCCAACCATCAAGCCACCCAGCCATGCAGAAAACCCCCAACCTCACCCGCATGTCGCCAGTCTGTCTGGAAGAATATCTTTTCATTTGCAATTTTTTAAAATTTGTTACCCTACGCGTAATTTAGATAAAATTGAGTATTTTACAATAAATTTTCTTATATATATATATAAAGAAGGTAATTGTGGCGAACGCTCCCACCAGGAATCGATCTCCTGACCACGCGGGGCGCATGCCTCACCACTACCACTAGGCTAGAGGGTAGGGGATCATGCCTCACCACTACCACTACCACTAGGTCTAGCAGGTATATATATATATATATATATATATATATATATATATATATATATATATATATATATATATATATATAGAGAGAGAGAGAGAGAGAGAGAGAGAATAAGGGAGGTAGGGTGCCACCTCACGGGGGGGTGTCTACTTGTCACCCCCCCATGCTATCATCATGCACATGGGTGCATGATGATAGCATGTGGAGGGTGACAAGTAGACACCCTCCATAGGATGGCACCTCACATCCCTCATCCTCTATATATATATATATATATATATATATATATATATATATATATATATATATATATATATATATATATATATATATATATATATATATATATATATATACATGCTAGACCTAGTGGTAGTGGTAGTGGTATATATATATATATTTGAAAGTAGGTAATTGTGGCGAACGCTCCCACCGAGTGGTAATGGTGACGCATGATCCACTAATCTAATAGTAGTGGTGAGGCATATGGACCGAGTGGTGGATATAGTTCTAAAAGTTACTTAGAAGCACTCATTCCAATTGTTCTATTTAATATTTTTTATACATTTCTCAAAATTAACAAAAAAAATGTGAGGTAAATATTTTGAATATTATGTCTAATATTTTTTTGGGTACCATTTTAAATCCAATTATGCTATTTGTTTCAATTTTTTTTTGGTTATGCAATCTTCCATTATGTTGACTAGTACATGACATGACAAATTTTAACCCAAAATTATCCAAAATTTATAATAATAATAATAATAATAATAATAATAATAATAATAATAATAATAATAATAATAATTATTATTATTAATTTTAATTTTAATATTTATTCGGCGCGTAGCATTTTTACATATATTACATAATATGAGATGACAACATCAATTTTTTTTGGAAAAATTTGAGTGGCACCCCACATTTGTTACGCTTATTTAAGGTGCACCCCACATGATTACATTAATGCATAACACCCCCCACTTCACACGTTTTCCGTCGGAGACTAACAGTTGACTGATTTTTTGTGTTATTTGTGACCAAAATAACCCTCACGTGATCCAGGTGAGTTCAGGTGAGTAAAACTTAAATGTGAACTACCTAAATTGCCCTTTCTTCTTGCCTACATTAGGAATAACGTTCTCTCTCTTCTCTCCTTCAGCTCTGACCTAAACCCGAAGCTTTCCTCCCCCCTTTCAAATCCGAGCTCCATGGCCGACTTTGGAAGCAAGGTAATGTAAAATTGACCTAATTTTTTTTCTTTAATGTATGAAAGCCTTTGCTTCTGTGGTTTCTCTGTCTCAATTCGTGAGATTTTCTATTTTGTTTAGGACAAATGTCAAATATACTCGATGAACACCCATCTTGCAGACGAATGTGCTTATTTGAGCTCACCATGCAAGATCGGAGGTTGCAAGGGGATTAGGTACGTTTCGAAGTCCAGAACCGAAGTCAATTCCGGTCGAAAATTTTTGAAATGCCCCATCTGCTCGGATTTTCAATGGCTAGATGTTGCGCTGTTGTGTTCAAGCTCAGGAATTTTATCTTCAACCACTCAAAGAGAAGGTTGTTTCACCTGTGGTGAGTTAGGTCATTGGAGAAGAAATTGTCCTTGGAGGGAAACCATTTGTCCTAATCCAAATTGTGGAGGAAGGAGAGTCATCTTAATGTCCAAGAGGAGTCACAGCAAGGGAAGAAGATTCTTGCAATGCACGAAGTGTAACAATGCATTCCAATGGTTGAACGAGGCTACAAGTAGTGATAGTAACTCTGAAATTTCTGTACAAATTGTATTGAACACAACTTTAGAAGAGTTGTGTAGAAAATTTGGAAAAAATGTTGGTATGTAATATGTTGCTTGTAATTAAATATGAAATTCTTGCTATGAATTGTTTGTTGAAAGTAACTTTGGAAAATTTGTTTGTTGAAAGTAACTTTGAAATTCTTGCTATGAATCTGGAAAATTGGTGCTATGAATTGTTTGTTGAAAGTAACTTTGGAAAAATGTTGCTTGTATTTAAATATGAAATTCTTGCATATTGAAAGAAGTAGATATCTAACTTTACAAAATAGGAGATTACAATCTGTAAATATGTAACAAAACAGTAAATTTGAAGTGCAAAAGAATGCTTACAATATGTAACTTTACAAAAGAATTCTGTAAAGAAGTAGATATCTAACTTTGCATGGTGATTACAATCTGTTGTATATGAAATTCTTCATTAACAGTATATTTGGACTGCAGCTCACTAACAGTAGATATGTAACAAAACAATCTGCAATTCAATTGCAGATATCTAACAAGATATATAACAAGATCAAAGACAACTGCATTTCAACTGCAAAAGAACTGCACAAGAGGAAAGAACTGCATTTGAAGATTACAATCTGCATTTCAACTGCATTTTTACTTCACATAATGTACAAGAACTGCACAAGAGGAAAGAAATGCATAAGATGAAAGAACTGCATTTCAAGACAAAACAACTGCATTTTTACTTCAGAAAATGTTCAAGTAGCTTTCCACAATCATTGTAATTGGCTGACCTCTAATTTCTCCTATCCATTTATTGAAGCTCTCAGAAAAATTGTTGGTGATATGCTCACACTTTGTTGTCTTTTCAAAGTAGGCTCTGCACCATCTGCCCAAGTGCTCTTTCATCAAATACTGAAGACCATCTGGACATTGTTGACCTATTGCTTCAATCCACTTAGCATTGTCTACTTCCCTATATGCTCTAGCTGCACCCCATGTAAGATGCCTCATCTGTAGGCTACCACTGATGTGGGACTTGAAGTTTTTGTACAAATGTCTAAAGCAGAACCTGTGGGGATGCCCATAGAATTCTTTGTCAATTGTATTGTCTAGGCCTTTCTGCTTATCAGAGATGAATGAAATCTCTCCTGGATGTTGCAGCAGCTTCTGCTTGATCATACTAAGAAAATAGACCCATGTAGCTTCACTTTCTGATGTGCAGATGTAAATGGCAAGTGGGAACAACCCATTGTTGCCATCTAAAGCTGTTGCAGATAAACATACTCCACCATACTTCCCTTTCAAATGACACCCATCTAAACCAACTAAAGGTCTACACCCATTTCTGAATCCAGTGAAGCTTGCCTCATACCCTATGCATAAATAAGCAAACTCTGTTGTCCCAGGAACATTCCCACAATAGGCTACACTACCAGGGTTGGTTCTCAATACCTGCTTTGCAACTTCAGGGTTTTTTCTGTAACTCTCATCATAACCCCCAAACATCATATCCTTCACTCTGAATAAGGCCTTGTGTGCATTCCAATAGGAGACTTTCACTGTAAACCTAGCCCACATCTGCTTTTGAACATCCTTTGCTTTCCATGAACTGTGGTGTGCCTTAATGTCCTCTTCTAAGAGCTGAGAGATGAATTTGCTATTTGCCATCTTGTTCTGCAGCTTGGAGGAGTGCTTGCAAGTGTGTTCTTCATTAAGTTGTCTCAGTGTACAAGTAGTCTTATCTGGTGAGATCCTCACCCTGCACATCCATGGACAGGTTTCCTCTTGACACACACCCCATATCCTCACCCCTTCATTCTTCACATATTTAATTTCAAACCTCTTCTTTATAGCATATGACCTTAAATACTGTCTGCATTCACTTGGATTCATCTACTGCTGGCCTAGGTAGAGATCATTCACCCCAGGAACTCTGTATTCCTCCTCACCCATCTCCTCATCATTGTACAAGTCATCAAATTCATCCCCAACTTTTTCAGAATCAGTTGAGTCACAGCTTTGGTATTCTTCTTCATCATCAAGTTCATCAATTGCAACTGTTCTTCTTCTCTGCAGCTCTTCCCTCTGGAACTCTGTTTCTTCCCCCCATTCTTCCACATCTGGTTCTGGAATGTGAACATTATTTGACATTACTTCATCATCTGAAATTGATGGTACATACTCCTCATCATCTGTTTCTTCAACCTCTACTCCTTCCTCACCCTGCCTGCCTACTCCTTCCTCACCCTGTGTGTCAAAGTCTTCCTCAGCCTGGGGTTCATCTCCATGAAGTTGTGTCTCAGCCTGTGTGCCATATTCTTCCTGACCATCTGTCTGTGTAGGAGCTACTTGGTCAGACCCTCTAGCAACTACATCTAAGCCACCAGTTAAGAGCCTTGTGGGCATTTGATCCAACTCCTCCTCAGGAAGGTCCAAATCACTGTCATTAGGTAGTGGACCCAACTGCTCCTCATGAAGACCCTGGTCATGTTTTCTAACCCTGTGGGCTAATTTCTTAATCCTCCTAGTCTTTCTTGGTGTTAATAACTCAGTAGGCTGTTGCTCTTCAATTGCAGGGTTGCCATATTCTTCTAAGAATAGGTGTATCTCTCCATTCTTGTCAGGAAGTTGTTTATTAAACATGTCCAACAACCCAGAATCAGTGAGGAGCTCCACTGTCTCCCCATTCTTCAAGTCATCAATCCAGTAGTACTTATAAATCCCCTCTAAATGGTTACTTTCAACTGTATAGGGTAAATCCAGCAGGCTAATAAAGTCTGGATCCACTTCAACAGCAATTGAACTACCCTTAAAATGGACCCTAAGCATGTACTTCCTGTATAATACAAATATGAACACTACATATGAACACTACATACAGATATGAACACTACATTTAACATTTGAACCCTAATTTCACATATGAACACTACATATGAACACTACATACAGATATGAACACTACATTTAACATTTGAACCCTAATTTCACATATGAACACTACATATGAACACTACATACAGATATGAACACTACATTTAACATTTGAATCCTAATTTCACATATGAACACTACATACAGATATGAACACTACATTTCACAATTGAACCCTAATTTCACATATGAACACTACATGTGAACACTACATACAGATATAAACACTACATTTATCATTTGAACCCTAATTTCACATATGAACACTACATATGAACACTACATACAGATATGAACACTACATTTCACAATTGAACCCTAATTTCACATATGAACACTACATACAGATATGAACACTACATTTATCATTTCTGAACACTACATTTCACATTTGAACCCTAAATTCACATATGAACACTATATTTCACACTGTTATAGACAAACAATACATTTGAACCCTAATTTCAGATATACAAACATTACTTACATACAGTGTACAATTTAAGGGAAAGAAACCCTAATACGTAACCTAAAAACCCTAACAGTGCACAAATTTAGGGAAAACCCTAATCACTTTCATATAATAACGAAATACAAATAATTTCGAGTGTGCAAGTTATGAAAAATCCTGAAAAACGAAAAATAATCGAATAAAAAGATGGACCTTAAAGGGAAAGAAACCCTAATTCGTAACCTAAAAACGCTTCCAGTGCACAATTTTTGGAAAAACCCTAATCACTTTAACAAATGTAAACAAATACAAATATTTTCCAATGTACAATTTATGGAAAATCATGAAAAACGAAAGATAATCGACTAAAAAGATGGAAAAGAAAGGGAAAGAAAGGGAAAGAAAGGGTTCGCCATGGGTGTACCTGGGTGTTTGGTTCGCCATGGACTCTCCTGGACGTTTCGACTGACAGAAATCGGAAAGAAAGGGAAACGATCGGTATTTCAGCGTGGTTATGCGAAAGAGAAAGAAGGGAGAGAAGAGCGAGGTCGGTTTCATACCTGGGTCCTTGCTACGACCACGGCGTGCGGTGACGGGGGAAATTTCGACGGGAGAGAAGAGGGAGTGGAAGAGAGAGAGGTGGGTTTTGGAATGAGAGGGTTTCTGTTGGGAAGAGAGAGGGAGGGAAGAGAGAGGGTCATTCAAAGAAGAGAGGGTAGTTTAGGGTTTTCCCATTTAATGTCACTACCTGGATCACGTGAAGGTTATTTTGGTCACAAATAACACCCAAAATAGGTCAACCGTTAGTCTCCGACGGAAAACGTGTGAAGTGGGGGGGTGTTATGCATTAATGTAATCATGTGGGGTGCACCTTAAATAAGCGTAACAAAAGTGAGGTGTCACTCAAATTTTTCTATTTTTTTTTTGGAAGACACGTAGCATTTTTGTTCTAAAGCATAAAAGAGAAGGGATACATCTTTTGGCCTCGTTTGGTTCGCGGAATCTCCCGGTTGGGAAAGGAAAGTGATTACTTTCCTATGTTTGGGCGCCCAAGGAATTGAGGAGGAAAGGAAAGTGATTCCCAATGGAAGGGAAATTAGGGGGGAAAGTGATTCCATCCATCCAAGGAAGGAATCACTTTCCCACATTGAAGTATTCACTTTCCTTTCCAAATTCCTTGGCATTGCCAAACATCGGAAAGGAAAATCAATAGGAATTAAAGTTTCCCAAAGGAAAGGAAATGACAAGGAATTGATTTCCTTTCCCTTCCATTCCGCGAACCAAACGAGGCCTTTGAGATGATTATTTATCCTCTCTCAGCTCAATGATCTAGGACTGAAGTCTCTAAATTATATTTTTAAAAAAATTTGAACACATCAAATAATTTTGTAAAATCTCTTGCATTAGTTTAGTTAGTATTTATATTGTTTTACTATATTTATTGGATCTTGTACATCAAATCTAATTCTAGAAGATTGTTTGGTAATCGGATCTACAAAGAGTTAATTTTTTTACTTGCAATTAAAAGAATTAAACATGTAAAATGTAAAAATTTGGTAGCCCCTATCTGTAAATATAAAAAGCAACAAAACTGGCAAGTCTGTTGCCCATGTGCTCAACGCAAGAGTGCGGTCACCTTCCTTTACGGTCACCTGGAGAGTGAACGCACCGCTGTGTTAACTCATATAACACTTCTCCTTCACTCTCCTCACTTCATTCTCCAACTACTCAAAACCTCCGAAAGGCACCAATGGCGTCCTCTTCCTAACCCGTTCCCGGATCCAGATCCACAACCCGCAACCCGCAAAATGGCGGCGGATCCAACCGAGGGAGCGGCGAAGCCGGCGGCGGCGGCGGCAGTGGCGGCTGAGCCGGAGAAGAAGAAGCAGCCGGAGCAGACCCTGGCGTTCCACGAGCTGTTCTCGTTCGCCGACCGCTTCGACTGGCTGCTCATGGCGTCGGGGAGCTTCGGGGCCGTGATCCATGGTTCCGCCATGCCGGTGTTCTTCCTCCTCTTTGGCGATCTCGTCAATGGGTTCGGGAAGAACCAGATGGATCTTACAAAGATGACCGACGAAGTCTCGAAGGTCTCGGAAAGCATTCTAATAGTTCTCATTTACTTGTTCCTTTCGTGATTCTCTTGTTAAATTATTTTTTCTTTGTTTTTTTTTTTTTTGTTTGGTTTGCTGCAGTATGCGCTTTATTTCGTCTATCTTGGTTTGGTGGTGTGCTTGTCGTCGTACGCCGGTGAGTGAATCTTTACTATTTTTGTCCATGGTGGTGGTGGTTGACATTTTGATTTGGTGTTGGTGCAGAGATTGCGTGCTGGATGTACACGGGGGAGAGGCAGGTGAGCGCGCTGCGGCGGCGGTACCTGGAGGCCGTGCTGAGACAGGACGTCGGGTTCTTCGACACGGACGCGCGCACCGGCGACATCGTCTTCAGCGTCGCCACCGACACACTGCTGGTCCAGGACGCCATTAGCGAGAAGGTGGCGCTTCCCGCTTCCCTTAAGTTCACTTCCCACGGAAGAACGACGCATCTTAGCATTTGTATGCCCGTTCCGCTAACTTGCGCGCTGGTTTTCCTGGACGGGTGGAAACCACGGTGCACGTTAGCAGATTCGCGTGGTTACTGCTAACTTGCTCGCCTGCTTCCGCGAAATGCTTCGCAGATTCATGTGCATATTTGCTAATATGCGCTGTGCTCTCATGTTGCTCGCTGCCGGATGCGCGTTTTAGCAAGTATTTGTTGTTCGTGCTGGCATGCGCTGAATCTTCCCCTTTTTCGCGTGCGATCTTCGTTGGAAGCTAATGTGCCACTTTTTGATCTATTTTTGCGATTTCAGGTGGGCAACTTCATACATTACCTGTCGACGTTCCTTGCCGGTCTGGTGGTGGGTTTCATATCGGCATGGCGGTTGGCGCTGCTCAGCGTTGCGGTGATCCCTGGGATCGCATTCGCTGGCGGTCTCTACGCCTACACCCTAACCGGTCTCACCTCCAAGAGCAGGGAGTCCTATGCCAATGCCGGGATTGTAGCCGAGCAGGTATACATTGTCTAACCATAGCATTTGCCAGAGATTTACATGTCTGGCATTATCGTCCTGTGCTTAATGTGAAGAAAGTAATCATGATTCTTCCGATTCAACTGTTTGAAAACATGACAGGAACTAGTTGCGTGTACGAGTCTTTAACACAGACTAGTTCAATCACTGTGTCAGTCTAGAAGAAGTGATTTTTGGTGCTAATCAGCGGCTTATTAGTGGAAGGGGAGCCTGTGGTGGTTGACCAAACTGTCATTTTGTACTTGGTTTTAGAATCTCGGACTTGTGCATTTAGAACTCTCGAGTTACCTTTCAGTAACATACTAACAAATCCCCTTACTCCGAACTGCAATTGCTTAATCTCTGGGTTGTGATTAGCTTGTCCATATCTTTGTTATTAGCCTTTTGCAACTTCAATCTGGTACAAAGTTTCTTGATATGGGCTTCAATTTTGGTGCTGAATATTAACATTGAGTGAGGATATAATACTTGCTCGAGGAACGTGTACAAAATAGTCTCGCCATATTTCCAAGAATCCTAGCGAGGTGACTGAGATTTTCTTCTTGTAACTTACTCTTTGAATGCAACATCTAGTTCCCTTTAGTTACTGATTTAAATTATTGCTGAACTTCTTGTCGGAGAAGAGGAAATTGAGATTACTACAGGTGATCTCCCATCGGATAGGATTCAAGATCAATATTGTTTGTCTAAATGGTCGCTTAGTTGTTGCTTCTTCCATATTCTTCCTCCCTTTGTTGGAGCCTAATTTGTTACAAGCTTTCAGTTTAATGTTCATGAGAAAAAGGGACAAAATGGTTCCTCTTACCAGTCACCATCACACACTATTGCATGCCCTTTTGTTTTTTCTTCCCTGTTAACATGTATTCTTCGGTCATTGTTGTTGGGTGCATGTGTGCCTATGGATCAGTCTGATAATGGAGTGAGAATAATGGGTTGGAGACAGTTGGTTGCCCCTCAAAATGTGATATCCACAAGGGACAAATCTCAATTGTTGCGCCATTGTTCACACTGTTCTTATCTAAATGATTAGGTTGATACTTATTTTAAGTAATATTTGGTACATATAAGGGCTTTGGTCCATCAACTACAACACAAAGGTTGGAGGAAATAATGGGTGTAGAGGGATGCTTAATTGATGGATTGAGAAGAGTGCAGGGAATTAGGATCAACATTGTGTCCTAAGTCCTAACTATCGTTTATAAATGTAGTTTTGTCATCAGAGGGCATGTTGGGCCTCTTACAAATAGTGCTTAAAGTTTATGGTGATTTTTGCTTTGTTGTTTCCTCCAAGGTAATAGAGGGTTCATTGTGAATTGCTTCTTTGATGTTATAGACTTAAAATTGCCCAATTTTACTTAGTTCTATAACTGTTGCTACTCTTTACTTACTTTTAACTAGGTTTTAATTGGGTGTTGCCTTTAGTGCCCATATCTCTGTACATATATTTTATTTTGTGCTTTATGGTTAGCCTCCACCTCTGCCTTTATTCCTGGTAGAATAGCCTTCTTCTTGGAGAAGGCTGCTTTGTCCTTTCCTGGATCTATGATAATCATTGCATGTGTGGTGCCAGCTCTTGTGGTGATTGCCACTCCACGCATATGAGGTGGGGCTTCATGGAGGTAATTTGTCGCTCGGTGATGGAAAAGGACACCCCATTTACTTGCATCACACATGTATTAACTTGACTACCAGTAACAAAATGCACAATTTTTATGCTTACTATAAAACATGATACTATGCTTGGGTTCTGACCATCACCATGTGAAGTGAGAGAACTTGATTGTTAACTTGCTGATTCTTTGCAAGGGTAGCACTTGGAAAAATGTTTCCTGCAACTGTCTGCATTATGCAATCTTTTAACTGTATAATAGATTCAACTTAGGCACTACAATATGTAATGCCTTAGGACCAAAAGCTGCCATAAATATCAATTACTAACCCACCAAAATATGTTTCCTACCAGTAGATATGTCAACTGGGCTGGGCCGGGCCAGTCCGGTCCCATATTTGATCGGGCCTGGGTCGGGTTGGACCAGCCCGGTCTTCAGCAGTGGGCCGTACTATTTCCGGTGCTGGGCTCGACCCGGCCTGCGGGCTTATCAATTTAAAACATAAATATATTGTTGTACAACTTCTATGCTATTTAACTAGCTCTGGTAACCAATATTGGACAGTCATGTATAATATACTAAATGAATTTTGTGAGCAATTCTACTTGTTAGAAACTAGTGGAGTACAGACAAATTTCTACTCTGAAATAGTAACTTGGTGCTCAGATTGTATGGCTTCTTGGCACTTGACTGTTCTACATGATAAACTTATGGTCCTCATTTAATTTACATTCCATCAACATTGTTATTGACCAATTTTTCATTTATGTTACTTTGATCATGTTTTAGAACATTTCATGGCATCTGAATTGATGTATTCATCTGAAACGTTTGATGGATATTCTTCTTGTTGTCATTGCCTAGGCCATTGCACAAGTGCGAACTGTATATTCATTTGTTGGGGAGAGCAAGGCACTCAATGCCTACTCTGAAGCAATCCAAAACACATTGAAGCTTGGCTACAAGGCAGGGATGGCAAAAGGTCTGGGCATTGGATGCACTTATGGAATTGCTTGTATGTCATGGGCCTTGGTGTTCTGGTATGCCGGTGTCTTCATTAGGAATGGTCAAACTGATGGTGGAAAGGCTTTCACTGCAATATTTTCTGCCATTGTTGGTGGCATGTAAGTTCCTCTCATCTTCCCCTAGGCCCTGCTATATAGTGACTGTTTTCTAATATGCAGAATGGTTGGTAGAAGTTCGTTTCTCTATTATGCATTGTCAGTCCTTGACTTAGAAATTGAATCTTTTCTTTCCATTTCTGTGCTAGTATAACAATGGTTGGTACTATATGATCACAAACTCCTTTAAGTTGTTTGGAATATGTGGTTTGTACCAACAAGTTGAGAGCAAAAGTTCCTTATATGTTTTGGAAAATACATCAGAAACAACAGCAAAGCCATTATCCTCAAATTTAAGGTCTGTTTTCGATGTTAATTCACTGGAAATATTGATTTGACATAGTTCCTTCTAAGCAAATACATCTTAGTATGTGCTTATTGGTGTCATAATAAATATTTTCAGTTTTGATTGATTCTCTTTTGGTTCTTATACTAATTTTTACTGAGACTTTCTAGGTTTGAATGCACTACTCTATGGATTGAATGTTTGTTTGCTGATTTTACAATCCTGTCAATCTGTTTTTGCAGGAGCTTGGGACAATCATTTTCAAATCTTGGAGCATTTAGCAAAGGTAAAGCTGCTGGATACAAGCTTATGGAGATGATCCGCCAGAAACCTACTATTATTCAAGACCCATGTGATGGGAAGTGTTTGGATGAGGTCCATGGGAACATTGAACTCAAAGATGTAGCCTTCAGTTACCCATCACGCCCCGATGTTCTTATATTCCGGGATTTCTCCCTTTTCTTTCCTGCTGGCAAGACAGTAGCAGTTGTTGGAGGCAGTGGTTCTGGAAAGAGCACTGTTGTGGCTTTGATAGAAAGGTTTTATGATCCTAATCAGGGTAATGAAAGTTATCTAGATTGCACTTGCATCCTGTGCTTGTTGCTTTAGTAATTCTTTTCCCCTTGTTATTGCTGTTGCAGGGCAGGTTTTGTTGGATAATGTGGACATAAGGACACTGCAGCTTAGTTGGCTAAGGGAGCAAATTGGTTTGGTGAACCAAGAACCAGCACTTTTTGCAACAACCATACTCGAGAATATACTCTACGGAAAGCCTGATGCCACTATTACTGAAGTTGAAGCCGCTTCATCTGCTGCAAATGCCCATAGCTTTATTGCTCTGCTTCCCAATGGCTACAATACTCAAGTAAGTACATGAAATTACATCTTATCGACATTCTTACGTTGGAAACAAAGAAGAACGACAAGCATATTGTTTGTCAAGGCTAGCTGCAATGCTTAAACCTTTTATATAGTCATATATGAAAGGGGATTCTGTTGAATGGCCATCCAATTGGTTAGTACAATATGAAAAAGGAAAAAAAAGGTATCCAATGCAAAAAAAAACTCCAATTCTGTTATTACATAGGTTGCCTGTAAAAGGAACACTGCCTTTTTCTTACACTAAACCCTGAGAAAATCCAGGTAGGAGAACGAGGAGTCCAGCTATCTGGTGGCCAGAAACAACGAATTGCCATTGCCCGTGCCATGCTAAAGAATCCCAAGATACTCCTCCTTGACGAAGCCACCAGTGCCTTGGATGCAGGTTCTGAGAGCATTGTCCAAGAAGCACTAGACCGCCTCATGGTTGGGAGAACAACTGTAGTTGTTGCCCACCGCCTGTCCACCATTAGGAACGTTGATATGATTGCTGTGATCCAACAAGGGCAAGTTGTTGAAACTGGGACACATGAAGATCTTTTAGCAAAAGGTAGCTCTGGAGCTTATGCTGCTCTAATACGGTTCCAGGAGATGGCGAGGAATCGAGACTTTGGTGTTGCATCAACTCGCAGGTCTCGCTCTTCACGGCTTAGCCACTCTCTCTCAACAAAGTCTCTTAGCCTTCGATCTGGAAGTCTAAGGAACTTGAGCTATCAGTACAGCACTGGGGCAGATGGCCGTATAGAGATGGTCTCTGCTGCCGACAATGATCGCAGATATCCAGCACCGGACGGTTACTTCTTTAGGCTTTTGAAGCTCAACGCGCCAGAGCGGCCTTATGCTATCTTGGGAGCCATTGGGTCCGTCCTCTCAGGGTTCATTGGCCCAACATTCGCATTTGTGATGAGCAATATGATTGAAGTCTTCTACTACAGGGATCCGAATGCAATGGAGAGAAAAACAAGAGAGTTTGTTTTCATATATATAGGGGCAGGACTGTATGCTGTGGTTGTTTATCTGGTGCAGCACTATTTCTTTAGCATTATGGGAGAGAATCTCACAACCAGAGTAAGGAGGATGATGCTTTCTGGTAAGAGGACTCACTATTGCACTGTACATTCCTCATCTTTTTTTGATTATTATCAGGTAATTAATTGAGCATTTTGTTCATCGCAGCAATTCTAAGGAACGAAGTAGGATGGTTTGATGAGGAGGAGAACAATTCAAGCCTTGTAGCTGCTCGTCTAGCTTCCGATGCAGCTGATGTGAAGTCTGCAATTGCTGACAGGATCTCAGTTATACTGCAGAACATGACCTCACTAATCACATCTTTCGTACTGGGCTTTATAGTAGAGTGGCGCGTTGCACTTCTCATTCTTGCAACCTTCCCTCTCCTTGTTCTGGCCAACTTCGCTCAGGTATCTTATTTTGATACGATTTATGTAGTTGTCTTTCTTCAAAGTAACTTGAAACTCAACCCTCGTTGCAATTTCCACATTGGAACTAACTGCTCTCCAAATTTGTGGGCCATGTCGTGTTGGACAAGTAATGGACAAAATCTGGAGACTCCAATATACATTAGGACGTCCGAAAATAGGTGTTTTTTCCGTGTCTAACTGTGTCCCTGTGGTATTTGTGTCCGTGCCATAGATTCATAGTCTAGAGTATTAGGGGCAACTACAGAATCTAAAGAACCCTTGGCAATTCAAACAGTAAAAGACGAAGAGATCTAGACAATCAATAGATAGACCAACCACATTGTGGTGGGGATCACTACTGACATATCTACTGCAGCTCACTTGTGCTCGCACTGGCAGCTACTGTTGACCTTTTCCGATTCTGCAAGATGCCCTTAGCCTTGACCGTGTATTGAAAGAAGCCCATTTGAGTAGGGCATAGACAAATTGCATTGAAAGCTCCTCCTCGACATTTATTTACTGAGGCGTTTATTTATTTAGACATGCCTTCCTCGAGATCCTTTTGTAGTTTGTACAACTGTCTCTGTGCTGCTTGAATAAAGAAGGATGGAGCCCGACCCATATATCAGAGCTCTGTCATCTTTTAATATCTTTGTCTGAACGTGGTAGAAAGTTAGGGAAGTGGGGGTGAAAACTGAATAGTGCTTACTTGCTGCACTCTCTTCCAAAAGTATATATTTTTATGTTTTCAACACCCCCCTCCAAAAGTAGGTCTGCAGAAACTGTTTTACTGTATAAAACTAATAAAACAGCCACATCCAGAAAGGATGAAGATTCTCATCTGCACTCCTTTTACTGTATAGCATCGTCTCTTGATCAGTATCATCAATTGAGTGCAGTTGGACTGTTCCTTGATTTTTTTGGTTAGGTAGAGGAAGCATGGCCACTCCAAAAAGTATAGGCAGTTTCTAGTCTTGACACAAGTCGGACACTCTAAAATATATTAGGACACACCAAAATATGTGTCTTCACATCCATGTCCTTGCAACGTAGGGTCCTGAACCGTATAAGTGAAAACCAACCATACTATGATACTAAGCAAGTTACTATGTAACTTTGTATGAACACTAATATTTAACATATTACAAATGTTATATATATATATATATATATATATATATATATATATATATATATATATATATATATATATACGCAAATGACCTCTAGCCTAGTGGTTAAGAGAGATGCATGCGGCCCGAGCGGTCAGGAGTTCGAACCCCAGTGGGAGCGATTCCAGAAACAATTTACCTGGTTCCAAAAAAAAAAAAAAAAAAAAAAAAAAAAAAAAAAAAAAAAAAAAATATATATATATATATATATATATATATATATATATATATATATACAAAAAAGGTTGTTTTTGAGACCTTCCTAGTTCGTGGGCCCTGAACGGTCGCCCTGAGCTTGTGTGTGTAATGTGTATATATTAATTGGTTGGCTAATGCGGTTAAGTAACGAGTCTTTAACTTAAGAATTCGTGAGCCACACTATTTTTATTCTTTATATATAATTTCTATATGATGCTTCCTTCTCTAGTTAGTGTATTCTCGCACCCCAACACTATTTTAATTATAATTAATTTATTTTTTATATAATTACTACGTGATGCTTCCTTCTTAAGGAGAGAATGTTTCCAATTGGAGATTTTCTAGGCTCTATCCTAGGTTGAGAATATTAAAAAATAAAAATAAAGGGGTCCAACATAAATATTTACTTAGCGTATTATATTGAAAAACCGATATTTTTGGTTCGTTTAATGACATGTAGGATATGATTAAATATAAAGACCAATAATTGAAGACATTTTTTATAGTTGAATTTTTTATATAAAAAAATGTCACCTAGCACCCAAGAGATCCACCAGCGGTGTATGGAATTTATTCTTCTTATTAATAAGATGAGGTCCTCTTTAAACTAGTAAGATATCTCCTTTAAATAGCTTGTATGAAAATTCAGCTTACTGATGCTTAATTGTTTCTGTGATGCTATTATTATCAGCAACTATCACTGAAGGGGTTTGCCGGGGACACAGCTAAGGCCCATGCCAAGACCAGTATGATTGCTGGGGAGGGTGTAAGCAATATCCGTACGGTTGCTGCCTTCAATGCCCAGGACAAGATCCTTTCTCTCTTCTGTCACGAGCTCCGCATTCCCCAACTCCGCAGTCTCCGCCGGAGCCAAACGTCTGGCCTCCTCTTTGGCCTGTCGCAGCTTTCCCTCTATGCCTCCGAAGCCCTCATCCTTTGGTATGGTGCGCACCTCGTCCATTCTGGCGCCTCCACCTTCTCCAAGGTCATAAAGGTCTTCGTCGTCCTTGTCATCACAGCCAATTCCGTTGCCGAAACCGTCAGCCTTGCCCCCGAGATCATACGTGGTGGCGAATCCATCCGCTCCGTCTTCTCCATCCTCAATCGCGCCACCCGTATTGACCCTGACGACCCTGAATCAGAACCTGTTGAGTCCGTCCGTGGAGAGATTGAGCTGCGCCATGTTGATTTCTCTTATCCCTCCCGCCCTGATATCCAAATCTTCAAGGACTTCAACCTTAAAATCAGGGCTGGCCATAGTCAGGCTCTTGTTGGAGCCAGTGGATCTGGCAAGAGTTCCGTCATTGCGCTCATTGAGCGGTTCTACGACCCCACCGGGGGGAAGGTGATGATAGATGGGAAGGACATCCGGCGCCTTAACCTCAAGCAGCTACGCCTCAAAATTGGTCTGGTGCAGCAGGAGCCTGCGCTTTTCGCGGCTAGCATCTTTGACAACATTGCCTATGGCAAGGACGGGGTGACAGAGGAGGAGGTCGTAGAGGCGGCAAAGGCTGCCAACGTGCACGGGTTTGTGAGCGGGCTTCCCGACGGTTACAAGACAGCGGTTGGTGAGAGAGGGGTGCAGTTATCGGGCGGCCAGAAGCAGAGAATCGCCATCGCGAGAGCAGTCCTCAAGGATCCAGCGGTGCTTCTGCTGGACGAGGCGACGAGTGCTCTCGATGCAGAATCGGAATGTGTGCTGCAGGAGGCCCTGGAGCGGCTGATGAGGGGGCGGACCACAGTGCTGGTGGCCCACCGTCTGTCCACGATCAGGGGAGTGGACTGCATCGGGGTGGTGCAGGATGGCCGGATCGTGGAGCAAGGGAGTCATTCCGATCTGGTCGGGAGGCCGGAGGGGGCTTACTCAAGGTTGTTACAGTTGCAGAACTACCATGCTTGATTAAGTGACTAGTTTTGTGAGAGAATGACCCATCTGACTCAAGAGTGGTTCTGGATGTAGATAGGCTGAGAAGGGATGTGTGGGGGGTTTAGTTTGTCATATCTTTGAAGTGTTTATTGCTGAGCTTGGCCGAAACCCCATTTGCGTCTTACTCACCAGGGGGGAGGGGGGAATGTATTGGGATGACGTTGTATTATTACTATGAGAATATGTATGGTGTTTATGTGAATGGATTGTTCTCTTTGGTGATGGCAAATGGTAGAGTTCTTAACCATAGGGAATTCGCATTAGTGTAAGATGCGTATGATTCAACTTTTAAGTGGAGTTGTCCTTTAAATGGAGATTTTCTATTCAATAGAGGAGAGAATAGAAATTCATATTTGTTAGGCAGGGCCTATATGGGATCATTGTTGAAGCATCGTCTGTCACTCGTTATCTTACAGTCTTACAATTTTTGGTGAGTGTGAATGAAACACCCTTGGGCCTCGTTTGGTTCGGGAGAGAAATGGAAAGGAAATTAATTCCGTGACATTTCCTTTCCTTAGAGATTACAATGTCTATTGGTTTTCCTTTCCGATGTTTGGAAATGTCAAAAAATTTGAAAAGAAAGGTGAATACTTCAGTGAGAAATGATTTCTTGTTTGGATGGATGTATTCGTCTTCTTCTATAATTTGTCTTCCATTAGAAATCACTTTCTTTGCTTCTCAATTACTTTGTCACCCAAGTATAGGAAAACAATTACTTTCTTTTTCCAACTTCATGATTCCGGGAACCCAACTTGAGAAAGTAATCATTTCAGTGCGTACTTGGATAAATGTAAATGAAACACACTTAGGGCATTTCTTTAATTTTAATTTTTTAAAAGTGGTTTTCTTCCCCCACCCAAAAAATGTCAATTTTGTTTTTCACATTTTACTTGTTTTTTTAAACTGCTATAGTTCTTTTTGTAAGTTCAAATATAGGGAATTGAGGTGATATGTAATGTTGTTGTATATCACTTGATTTTGATTAGAGGATGTGTTTGAGATTGAAGGTTTTGTTAAATCTTAGTAGAAACAATATGTATATATTTTGCATTGAGACACATCCTCTAACTAACTGATCCGCAAGAATACAATAGCTACAAGAACATTATACATATCACCTCAATTTTTTTCTAATTTCAAGTTTCGAAACTTTCAGGTAAATAAAGTTAAAATAAATTGGATTACAAAATGACCCCTTGATTGAAAGAAAATAAACAATATAAAAAACATGAGTAATGCTATTCGTATCTCCAATACATCTCTTCTTATATGACAACATGTTATAATTATATTTGTAATGATGGCTAGTATAATTTAATTACTGATTTTTTTTTGAAAATTTTTAATTCCTTGCCCATCCTTCCCTTAACTATTCTTCTCTCAATTCCTGGCCAAGCTCGAGCCTTTTGATTTCATCAAATTTTGAAATCCAAATCAATTCAAATATTCCCTTCTTAAATCCCTAATAAATCTCATTCAGTTCTTTCCTAATCTATTCTAATTAATTCTTAGGTTATTTTTAATTAATTCCTAGACACCCCATACCAACGTGCAACATTTTATCATTTCTTTCATCTTCCTATTCATCTCTCCCAGCCGAACGAAGCGTACAACGACCCCGTCGTCTTCGGTTATTTTTTTTCCTTCTGAAACTTCCCTCCACACCACCCCATAGCCTCGCCTGACTCCGGCGACCAACCCTGCCTGCCGTCGGCCACCGCCGCTGCCAGGGCAGCCGCCTGAACAGGCCGCGCGCAGCTGACACGCGCACAGGCCGCGTGCAGCAGCGACCGTGAACCCCCTGCCTTCGCGTCCTGATTTCTTCGCCTTTTCTCGATCCGCTTTCGCAGGTTCAAACTCAACCTAACCCTCTTTCAATACCTTCAATTAGTTTATTTTTATTTGAATTATTTCTGTAGAGAAATCTTGATCAAAAATCAAGAAAAATTCTCGTTTTTAGTATTTCGAAATCACTTAAAAAAACTGTTCCAGACATCAAATTTTGGGGATTAATTTCTCCCAAACCTGTGAAGCGAATCTTGATATTGTTTCTTCGCTATAAATTCAATATAACCAAGATTGAAACCCATCTTTTACTTTTAATTATTTTGTATTGTTTTGCAAGATAATCAGTTTCCAAATCACCGAAAAATCTGTTTTTAAAACTATAAAATTTTTCGATACGGGATTGGTTCCGTCAAACCGGACCGCCTCAACACGTGCTATTTGCATCGAAATGTGCATACATATATCATGGACGTGTGGGATTCGACGGAATACAAATCGATCGCGTGTACGCGACGAATTTGAACTGTATCCGTCGAAAAACCTCCGTATTGGTCTTTCTGAAATTTGCTAATTAGTCTGTGCACATTTGTCGTGTCGCAATGAAACTTGCGTTGTTGGACTCGCAGTGTCGCGCTGGTCATGTGACCCAAGTTTTGTCAGATTCTGAGAACGTTGACCGGAACGCCGTTTTACGGTCCCCGCAGTCCTGCTTAATGGACGATTTTGAGTTCGGCTTATCGAAATTCAATTTTGGACATACTGTTGAGTTTGTATCGTCATTCTGGTCTTGTGGACATATAATTTGCTAAATTTAGAGAACTTTAGTTTTGGCACGTTTTTCGGTACGAAATGGGCCAAACGGCGGATCCCGTTTTGACCCGAAATTTATTTTTGTTCCTGTGTCCAAATTGGACTTATGGATAGGCTATTTTAGCTTTTTCTCTCATTCTGGAAACGCTGGTGATGTTTATTTCAACATTTGGAGACGTTCATTTGGATTCCATCTTTTCTGCGACTGTTGACTTACTGAGGTCACTACCTGGATATTTTCTTGCCACTACTCAGGATCCAGACAAGTATTCCTTGATGTACTTACTATTTTATTTCATACTTCTGCTTATGAATCAGTTTATGTTACTTGATCATGATTATTTACATATATAAACTGTGCGTCCAAGTTAGACTTGGGTGCGATCGACGATGTTCGTCGATTCACTGCATTCTTGTATTTGCATATCGACTTAGTTGCTAGAAGACTACCATATACTTGTGTAATATTTTCATATCTCCATGACCTTGACATACACCTAACACGGTATGATATTCATGATAGGACACATGCCATGGTATCTGACTGATCATCGATACATATGGGACATGTGACGACTAGATATCGTAACTACTATGATTAGGATGTTAGAGACTCAAGCAGTTACAAAACTGGACAGGTTATGGACATGACTTGTCCAGTGTGGGATTTTGGGGGAGGACAATCACTAGTGCGTATAGGACAACCAAATTGGTAAACCATAGTCTCCGGATGGAACTATGGAAATTTATGAGTTGCAGATGCCCTCTGACGATTATGATGTTACGGATAGTTACAGATGACTGATTTTTAGTGTATGTACATCTTTGGATTTGAGCTACATCAGATATTCGAGATAGCCTGAATCCTATCCATGCGTGCGAAAGTTGTCCTCTAAATTGCACACTAGGTGGTTAGAAACGCCCTTGCATGTTTATAATTTATTTCAATTTTACTGCTTGTATATTATGTATCTTGCTACGTCTCTCTGAGGACCTGATTTTCTTCTAGGATATATGCTGAGCTCTCTTGTAATATAGTTGAATGGTTGGTGATTGAGTTCCAAATTTTAGGTATATTTTGTGATACCACTTTCGTATTTATCAGTTGTTATACTTCATAGCCACTTTGATTTATTCTGCTTATTTAGCCTAGCTTTAAGGACTCATGTTTTCTTTCGAGTCCATTCGAGTATATATGCTAGTGGGCTGCAGATCATAACATATGTTTCTCATTCATGATATTCGTTTTTGTGGATTGAGTCATAGCTGTAAGTATTTTGTTATTTAGATAGTTTAACCCTTTTCTGTACAGCTTATACATATTCGAGCTGGACTGGAGTCCACTTGATACGTAGCTGGCCATTGCCACGTGGTCTGGTCTCACATATTTTGTGACTGGAGCGTGACCTGATTTTTATGGTGGCCCATGCAGGTCGAGAGCATATCGTTTCGGTTAGATTACAGAATTGAACGAGCCTGCTTTAGGATAAGTTGTTAGGATCTCAATCCACAATTGCTATTGAAACTTCCTTTGATTTAACTATCACCATTGAAACTCGTGTTTGTATTCAATTGTACCTTCTTGAACTCCTTGTGATTGATTCTCGTTTTCTCTTATTTCGAAAGGACGAATACTCGTGCTTAATGGATCCCTTCAGTTATATTTTTGTCGTAGGATAGAAGCAAGTTGGATAGAATATTACTAAGGTGGGTGATTATCTAAGTTAGGAATGGATGGGATAAATGCATCTACTAGATAGATCGATTCGATCGAAGTGGCAGTATGGATATATGAGGTTTAGCCTTATTAGGGAAAATTCTTTTATCAATTGATATAAATTCCTACCATTTACTTAAGCAGATAGTGTTGGATTAGAAGTTTTACACATTCATGAAGATCGATTAGGAGGATAAGATAGAATTTTTAAAATGGTTGAAATGAATAGAGATATGATTTGAGAGAATACACATTTGAACTTTGGGATTAGTTGGAATTTATAGTTGCATTGAACTGTGTGAAAAATTCTCACTTGAGGGATATGAAGTTATGACATTGTGCTTAGATTAGAAAAGAAATTCCAAAATGGTAGTAGCCTAGTAAAAAAGACTCTCACAAGAAAGACATATATAGATGATCATGTAAGAAATGTATATTATGATAGTAGAGACAAAGATGGACAATATTACAGAGGGATACGCGATAGAATAGATAAGTTGTATTGGAACTAGATAGACAATCAAATCGAAGGTTAGACTAGTATTGGAATAACCAATCAGAACCATGATTTAAAGATTGTCCAATAGTAAATATTATGTTAGGGGTATTAGATCTAAGTACATGCTTGGCTTAGCCTTGACCCTTACCTAATAAGTTAAGTATATGAAAGGTTAGACGTATTTGTAGGAATTGTGTATTGCTTATCTATATAGCTAGAAAATGGTGGATTGTCAATCATACGAATAAGGATAGTTAGAATATAACTTATAGGAGTATAGCATAGAGTTTAACAATTTGTTGTGTTTTTCATGTCTTTCGTGGGTAAAATAAGGACTTAAGATTAGAGATAGAGATCTTATTTTGAACAGACTAATAACCATAGTTATGATAAACCTTTGATCGATGCAAGTTAGCTAAGAATACCAAAAGAATTGTAAGTAGAACAGTTCTTTTAGAATCAAGGTACACATGGTGGTTATAAAGAGGGAAGAATAATAGGAGTACTATGTTTTAGGAAAATAATTGAAGAAGAGCAATGATGAATTTGCAAGAAAATTTTATTTTAAGAAAGATGAAAATTGAGGAGTGTCGTAAAGAAAAAAATTGAGACGAGGATTACAATAAGAATCATCTATGATGACGTAATGAGGATTACGTAGGGTGCATGACTTAAGCAAGTTGTGTGGATATAAATTCAATATTAAAGTTCAAGACCCAAGGAAGGATAAGAAGCTTAGATCGAGAAAATAGAGGGTACAAGCTTTGTAATGGATAAGAGAAATATTAGGAAATCATTATGCCATATAAATATGTTGATAAGGCAATAGAGGAATTGGTACCATATATTATTTGAAGATTCATGATTAAAAATATACTAGAAGACCCTAAAGAATCGAGCAAACAACAAAATGGCATGAGATAAAAAAAATTCAGGATTGGAAAATGAGAATAAAATAGAAGTGGAGTATCCTTAAATAGATTGATAAATTTGGATCTAGTGTTGGAGTTGTGAATTGTGGATAGAAATTATTTAGAAATGAAGTTGCATTATAAACGGAGAAAAAGGTAAGAAATTTAAGGTCAAGCTAAATTTTCAAGGATCAATGATGGTTAGAGACCTTGGTGAATTACATTCTCAGTATTTTAACACCATGTTGTTGGAAGCGACATTTGAGAAAATCAGATCATAAGATTGAGTGAACTTGTTGGAGAGAAATTAAAATGTAGGAAATATTAGGCAATATAAGATAGATTCTGGATTAAGATTAGCTATTTTCTTTCCTAAGAACCAAAAAGTTATCCTAGAAAACCAGGATAGATAGACATATACCCTAGTTGGTCCGAGTTCATCATCTTCAGCAAGATTGATCAACCGGAACCCAAGATTGTTCTAGTAACCAGAAATTGCAGTTCGCTATTGACCGTACCACTATGTTTTTATATTGAGATTGCTTATCCTATTTTCGAATTCAAAGTCTCATGATTTTGCAGTAACAAATTATTCTAATTATGCGATTGAGAAGAACATATCCTTTTCCTAGTCGTGCCATAATTTCAATTAAATCCTTTGATTTATACACCTTCTTGTGTTTAATTGTTGGTGTTTTTGCCTTTGGACTAGGAAAGATAGTCCCACATCGGCTACACCAAATGGTGAGTATCTTAATATAATGCATTGCTTGTGTTGAGGTGTGCACATGAGGTGTGGTGGGGCACAAGTGTGTCATGTGGGAGTATTTTTCTAGAAGGAAAAATGATTAATTCCAACAAAGATGTAAGTTGATTTTTGTTGTGCGGACTCGGACTCGGACTCGGACACGGACTCCAGGATGTCTCGTGCATGCACGGGAGTGTTCGAGGGGTAGGCGTGGACTGGCACACTTCTATGCTGATTGTGGGATGATCTAAAATATCAAACTCTATTTTTGAGTATTGGTATTTTAGTCCCACATCGGATAGTAGAAGAGGTGAAGTCTCACTCCACTCTATAAATAAAGCCCCTTGGCCTCCTTTGAAAGATGCACCAAAGAAGAGAGTTAAGGGAGTCCGTAAAGTCCAGGAAGCCCGTTCAATTCTCAAATATTGACTGACAAGCGTTCCAAAAGTTCTCTAGAACTTGCTGGTTCCTGGAAGCGGATCGTATATAGGTGAATCTTGCTTTGAACAACGGTGATCTTATCACCCCAGCAAAGTTGTCTTTCTCTTTCTTCTTTTCTTCTCTTCTTCTCTGATCTAATCAGATCTTCTTGTGGGCTTTCGTTGCTGCTGCTAGCAACTCGATTTGTACCTTCCTAAAAGAAGCTCTACTTTCGTTTGCTGTTGTAACGAAATCTCTTTAGATTTTCGTTACCCAGAATCCTCCAAGGATCTCTGTGTGCACCTTCTTTGAAGTGTTGCTACGAAACGTTGTTACTATTGAGACAACTGTTTCGTTTCTTTGTTTTCCATCGAAACTTACGTCTCGGGAATAACAATCTCAAAGCAAGATTAAGAAGATGGAAAACTCTCGTGCTTCTCTCATCGATACCAGCTTTAACAAGTTGAAAAAATTCGACGGAGAACATTTCCAAATCTAGAAGAGGAAGGTCATCCTTAATCTTCAACTCGTAGACGTAGACCATGTGTTGATTGAGGATGTACCGACGATTCCAGAAGGAGAAACTGTCGATGCTATTGCTGTTGTACTCGTCAAGCAGAGCAAATGGAAGAGAGAAAACAACATCTGTAAACTGCTGATTCTTAATTCTATGGAAGACTCTCTAGCAGAGTCATATTCCAAGAAGGTGAAGGCCAAAGAGATCTGGGATTCTTTGCGTAAGCTATATGAAGATGATGAGAACAGGTCCAAAATCTTCATCGTCGAGAAGTACCACAAGTGGCTCTTCGAAGACGAGATGACGATGCTTCCTGAAGTGAAGAAATTCTTGAAGTTGCGCCAGAAGTTAGATGACGAAAAAATGCCCCTCGTCGACAAGTTTGTCGTTGGAGGGATAGTCTCGAAACTTTCTGCTGGTTGGAGCAACTTCTATGTTAGAATGCATCGGAAGAAGCTGGACATTAGCTTGGAAGATCTTCTACAAGAGATCCACGTTAAGGACGAAATACGATCTCAATAGAAGATAGACTCTCTGTCCATACAACTGGCTAAGGCCAACTTGGTGCAGATAAGAGAGTTCAAGGAAAAGCATGTGGCTTCTCATCACAAGAAGAAGGACTCCACTAATCTGAAAGCGAATGGTCCTTCGTTCAAGCAAAAGAAGTCCAAGTCCCACGTGACTTGCTTCAACTATGGCAAGAATGGCCACTACAAGAGTGAATGCTTAACTTGGTATGGCTAAACTTGGTTATTTTGATTACTTAACTTGGTTGCTATTGTTGCACAGGTTGAGTTATCTAACGTGGTAGCTGACTAGTGGTCTGACACTAGTGCATCTGACCACGTGTGCTCTCGAAGGAGCTGTTCACCAAGGATGAGCCATGTTATGACGAAGGTCTCGATGACGAACATGTTGTCACGCCCCAGTACCAAAATACGGGGACGGACGTCGGCCAGCTACACCGTATAAGGTACGAATAAGCTATACGGCGATGACGGCTGTCAAGTCTTGCTGGGTATCCGAGCATGCAATCAATCTATGGCCTAAATTCGATCTCATGTCCACGGGAAAATCACAATAAAATACTGAACAAGAGAGAATCATATGGAAAGCAAAAAATACTCATATGATAATCAGAAAATCTACAGTACAGGATAATAATGTAGATGAGTATACCTTCCCATAGTTCCTAGCATGGTCGGGAACTGAAGCACATCCTCTAAGTCGAGTCTGGAAGATCCACAGGGTCGGTCACAGGCAATCTGGGAACAATCCAGGGTTGGTCAGGCCAACCGTAGCAAGTACCAGAAAGGAAGGCTCAAGGACGGACGAAGAAAACCAGCATGATATGATATATAACATGAATAACACGTATGAACAGCAGTAATGAGGGTAAAGGATCGTGCGGTACCAACGCACGATTACAGAATATAAGGCAGCAATCAAACTACTAATACGTAAGTAACCAACAATCATCGCAGTCATCCTAACATCCACTAATACTTGCATCGCCAACTGGAACTCGTAGTCTGTCATCGGAACAGTAACTCACCCCTACATCAAACAAGAACAAGGGAATGAATTACCGTACCGGGACAGCGTTACGTGCTAGCCAGCTTAGCAAAAAATAAGCCATACAATTTAGGAGAATAAGCGGCCACTCAAAATGCCTACGGCTCTCTATGTGGAGGTTGGGTTATCCCAACAATGTAATGTAGGAATCCTCAGATCGTGTCGTCCCAGTAGGGCTAGCGAGGCCAAGTATATCAAGACTAGATGAGCGCCGGTCCCTCGCAAGACCACCGGTCCCTCGTAAGGCCACCGTGCCGAGCATGCCATGTATATAATGTATAGTACATAAAGTAGTCGGATATTGCCATCAACTAGTACGAATAGTAATAATATCTATGGCGGGCAGCCTGCAGGTCATGAATAATGTCTGGGATAAGGCTGGTAATACACGATCTCGGGATTCCGTTCCCCCCAATGCTTCTACCAATTTAAGTTACCTAGATTATCCGGGATCACATGTCGTGGTCACATGATCACCCTCTTAGATGTCGTACCTCAGTACAGGAACGCTAAGTAAGAATCAACCTCGGCACCTGTAGTCCCAGTTGTGATTCATCCTTAGTGTTATGCAACAAGCAAGCAAGCAATCCAGACCACGCTAAGACTAAAGGCCAACTACCAAGGTACCCGTGCAGGTAATTATATAATATAGCTAGAATATCAAGATGGCATCGCAATGCCATATAATCATGGAAGTAGCACCTCAAAGTGCCAGTAGACAAGGGGCACCGCAGTGCAAGGTCAGGGCCAGTACCTCAAAGGGTAACTGGACTTATAGCACGGATACAAGTAGTCAGGTCTGGGACAAGGACAAATCTGTCAGTCACAAGAAGTCATCTGCCCACATCGTGGCATGGATATCAGGTCAAGTATAAGATCAGAACCTCTACTTTAATAACATCTCAAGCATGTATGGGAGCCTAGAGCTCCAATCATCCAGTCGGTCTATCCACCAGATCAATTTATCAAGAGTCACCCCTCTACGATGGAATCAATATCATGTCAGGAAGGTCAATAACCAAATACCAAGCTAATCACTATAAGCAATGCTAAGCCCTCTGGTTCACAAGAATCCTCCAAGTCAATGATCACAAGCCACTAGAAAACGAGCCCCTCAATACCAAGACATAGAAATCAAACCAGGTTCCCCAACTACCAGAATACACAAAGGTACTAGGTTTTGGGCGCTTGGAAAGTCGAATAAAAATCATATATCAAAATCCTCGGTATCTTTCTCGTTCCGTGAAACATTCGCACAATAATCCAACTCCAGAAATCTAATGAGTCTACCGATACATTATTCTAGGTCAATCCTCAAATGCTACGCAATCTAAATATTCCCAATGTCACAATTCCGATACATAAGACAACTGTCAGCCCTATCTGGCTATACTAGGACAACTCCTAGAATGAATGGTCAGGGTACAAGTGTTTATTAATTAATGCCACCAAAAAATGGCAAGGATTGCATGAACCACTCTGGAGCAGATCCACAACCCTTAAACCAAATAAGGACCAGGGTTGCAGACCGTATCCCGAGTAGAACCGCTCTCTTTACGCCATCCGACGGACAAGACAGGTCAAGACGCTAGGCGACTAATCTAGTCGGGAGTCTACCTGGCAGGCAATGGGATCAGGTAAACTATGCCAAGGTGAACATGCACGAGCCCAGTCCAGCAAACCAAAGGAATGGTTTTCCCCAATCCTTCGAACCAAATTCCCGATCGAGAATTCTGAAAAAATCCGGCAGAGTCTCCTTTGTAATCTGGACGGGAGCACCCTACGAATTGGGGCTAAAACCACTCGACGCAACCCACCGCAAAATCGCAGAATTGCAGGCTGAGAACACTAAGTCTCAGCTACCAGCAGCACTACGATGCGTACTGGGAACAAATCGATAGCCGCGAACACTAAGTCTCACCCTCCAGCAGCACTACGATACGTACTGAAAACCAATCGAACCCGAGACCACTAAGTCCCGGCCTCCAGCAGCACTACAATGCGTACTGGGTGCCAAGCCAACACATATAACAAGAAATTGTCTCGCAAGACGCATCACAGCACATGTCCATAGTTTTAACCCAAGCATAATCACAGCCACAAGAATAGTTAGCCAGAGCCGTTACCCGACCGCGAGTCGGACACGGGGCATACGGGGACAATCTGTACAAGTGAGTCGTGCTCGTGTCCTCGGAGGTGTGGATGACCCATCCGAGTTGTCCGATACGGTCTATCCCGGTATCGGACCAAGCTATCCTAAGTTATCATCATGGCAGTTCTACTACTAGGCTACACTAATCATGGTTATACAATTTACAAGTATAAATTAATTAAATGCAATAAAATCTAGGAGAGAGGGTAAGAGCCGTCGATGAGCAAGGGATACTTGCCTAGAGGGCTCGGCTAGGTAAACAAGTCTTCGGCGATCAGGATCCAGGCTAGCACGTCCATCGAGGTCCTCAGAATACAATGAAAAATTATTAGAATTAAATAATAAAATAATAACAGGAAGCACGGAGGATGGCAGGAGGCTATACCGTACGGGTCCCGCAAGCAGCACAGGGATCTGGCACAAAAACCGAGGCACGTGGACAAATACGAGTACGCAACCCGAGACGCACACGAGGATCGAGGTGGCACAAAGATCGGGACAAACAGAGACGTGCACGTAAATCGAGACGTGCACGTATATCGAGAAATCACGAATATCGAAATAGCGCATGAATCACGCGAAACGTAAATCGAGGCGAGCACGTAAATCGAGGCAACACGAAGTCCAAAGGGTCACGTAAATCGATGCAGCACGCAAATCGACGGATGCACGCAAATCGAAATGGCACGGGTCACGAGGTAGGCACAAAAGCCGAGGCACAAAAAATGAGGCAACGTGCAAACCGAAATAGCACGTTGCTCGAGGTAGCACGGGGCTCGAGGCGTCCCGCTGCCCAAGGCAGCACGTGAATCGAGGGCACACGAAAACCAAGAAGGCATACATAATGAGGTATACGCAAACTGAGGCATACGCAGAACGAGGCGCACGCGGGCCGAGCAGCGCACTGCTCGAGACAGCACGTGCACCGAGGCACGTGACCCAAAGAGCACGCAGCCCGAAGCTGGCTCGCTGTTCGAGCAGCACGGGGCCCAAGGGCATCCTGCCGCTCGAGGCGGTGCTGGCCCGGACGCGGCAACGGTACGGCGGTGGTGCTGGCCGTCGGGGAGAAAAGAAAAGGAAGGGGCGGGGGAGATCGAGGCTCGGCCAGGTCGCGGCGGCTTCGGGCGGAGGAGACAGAGAGAGAGGTGTCCGGAGGAGAACCTGCGATGGCGCGGCAGGTCGGGCGGAGGGGTTCGTCCGCTAGAGGAGAGAAACGAGAGGGAGAGATGGCGGTGCTGGCCACGGGGACGGTGTCGGAGGTGATGAAGACGCCGACGATGGTGGTGGCAGTCGCGGAGGTGACGGACGGCCGAGCTGGAGGTCGGTGGCGGATGTGTGGAAGTAGTGGTGGTGGAGGTGCCGGCCGATGGCGGTGGCAGCGGTGGGAGATGGTGGCGCAGGCGGTGGCAGTGGTGCGAGATGGCCGAGAGGGAGGAGGAGGAGAGCTCGAGAGAGAGGGGCTGGGGGCTGGCTTTTCCAGTAAGGGGGAGAATAGAGGAGAGAGAAGAGAGTGAGTTGAGAGGGAGAGAGAGTTAAAGAGTGGGGGGGAGGAAGCTGGTCGTCCAGCAAGAGAGAGAGAGAGAGAGAGAGAGAGAGAGTGAAGTGAGGGGGGGGCGGCTGAGTGAAAAGTGAGGGGGGAGAGAGATGAGAGCATGGGTTGGGGTTAGAGTTAGGTAAAGGGGAGGGTAGGTAGGATAACAATAACAATAATAATAATAATAATAATAATAATAATGACATTAATAATAATAGAAGCAATTTAATAAAATCTAACCATATTAACCCTAATAATAAAAATAAAAATAATATTGATAACAATTCACTAAACTGCCAAGCCAACCCCAAGTCCAGTAAATAAAATTTTAAACAAATACGAAATTTGAAAATAACCCAAATACGATCATATACCTATTATCAAAATAGGAATATGACATTCTACCAACCTTACAAAAATTTCGTCCTCGAAATTTCAAAATTATCAAAATAGGGTTATCAAAACTAGTACATATATATCTGCCATGAAAACTCTACCCGTCTTACAAAAATTAAGCAATACAATAAGAAATGAACAAAATCTCAATATGAAAACATCAAAGAGAACAAGGTCTAGCTAAATAAATCAACTCGCAAGGTAAATCCAAAACATCGAAAGAATCTCGAAAATCAAAGTCTCGCATACACGAAATAACCCCATAAATCAAAACAAGTATAGAATGTCGAAAACAATGTCAGAAAACATAAAATTTCAATCGCATAAAAATAATAATAAATTCGCATAAAATCATAAAATACAGGATATCTGTCTCGAACCGATGACCGTAGTTTCCTAATATCCGAAAAATGTGTGCCATGGTCATTCCCTGCCACGCCATCCAAAATGGCTGCAAAAGATTCACCACGACACTATAATCGAGTGGCTGCAACTTTCGTTACCACGTCGTCAAGGTATACTAGGGTCACCCGGTACTCTTGACAAATACCCAAAACGAATCAAATCCATAACCCAAACATCCGAATCACTAAAATCACAAAATCTCTAACAATATAACGAGTCCTAGAAAACCATCAAAATCCAAAATCCAGGTGAATCGTAACACACATCCAAAAAATATCTTCAATAATAACCACAAGATAGTTTTTCTAGGAAAATACTCCATATCCGTAGGAAAATACTCCAAACCAAGGATCCATATCAAAATATAATGTATAGAAAGTATATCTATAATCAAAATAATATCTGAAATAGATAATCATGAGTGAAGAACTATCCGGAATCAAGGAAGCAGAATCGATACGAGAACATCCCTCGGATACTCAACAAATGTTAAAATATCCGATCTCGGAGTCCAGATGAAATCTTCATTCCGCTGCAGTCCAGCCAATGCTCGAAGAGGGCGATAATGATACTAAGTCAACACGAAGTCAATGCACGAAAGGAATAACAAGAAATCAACCAAGACGAAACACTGGTAGAGAGTACAGAACCCAAGATAAATAATCATGTAACCCAAACGATGGAGATAAGATAACATCTCATCAAATAAGGTGATCGACATGACCAACTATAGGATCGTATCTATCAAACAAGGATCAGAGGTAGATAACACGAATAAGACATGGCCAAGCAAGATAGGTCCAAGTAGAGATAAGGACCAGTTCATAGGTTCAAGGGAGCGAAGGACAAGTGTAACAAGTGGGAATACCAAGGAATAGTAGACTGAGATCAATAATCATGTGATACCCAACAAAATTTCAAAACGAGACCGGCATGGGCCACCACTAAAACCATGTCACACCCAGTACCGAAATACGGAGACGAACGTCGGCCAGCTACACCGTATAAGGTACGAATACGCTATACGGCGATGACGGCTGTCAAGTCTTGCTGGGTATCCTAGCATGCAATCAATCTATGGCCTAAATCCGATCTCATATCCACGGGCAAATCACAATAAAATACTGAACAAGAGAGAATCATATGGAAAGCAGAAAATACTCATATGATAATCAGAAAATCTACAGTACAGGATAATAATGTAGATGAGTATACCTTTCCACAGTTCCTAGCATGGTCGGGAACTGAAGCACATCCTCCAAGTCCAGTCTGGAAGATCCACAGGGTCGGTCACAGGCAATCTGGGAATAATCTAGGGTTGGTCAGGCCAACCGTAGCAAGTACCAGAAAGGAAGGCTCAAGGACGGGCGAAGAAAACCAGCATGATATAAAATATAACAGGAATAACACGTATGAACAAAAGTAATGAGGGTAAAGGATCGTGCGGTACCAACGCACGATTACAGAATATAAGGAAGCAATCCAACTACTAATACGTAAGTAACCAACAATCGTCGCAGTCATCCTAACATCCACTAATGCTTGCATCGCCAACTGGAACTCGTAGTCTGTCATCGGAACAGTAACTCATCCCTACATCAAACAAGAATAAGGGAATGAATTACCACACTGGAACAGTATTACGTGCCAGCCAGCTTAGCAAGCAACAAGCTATACAATTTAGGAGAATAAGCGGCCACTCAAAATGCCTATGGCTCTCTATGTGGAGGTTGGGTTACCCCAACAATGCAATGTAGGAATCCTCAGATCGTGTCATTCCAGCAGGGCTAGCGGGGTCAAGTATATCAAGACTAGATAAGCGCCGGTCCCTCACAAGACCACCGGGCTCTGTATGTCACCACCGTCCCTCGTAAGGCCACCGTACCGAGCATGCCATGTATATAATGTATAGTACATAAAGTAGCCGGATATTGCCATCCACTAGTACGAATGGTAACAATATCCGTGGCGGCCAGCCTGCAGGTCATGACTAATATCTGGGATAAGGCTGGTAATGTACGATCTCGGGATTCCGTTCCCCCCTCCAATGCTTCTACCAATTTAAGTTACCTAGATTATCCGTATAGTTATCCGGGATCACATGTCGTGGTCACATGATCACCCTCCTAGATGTCGTACCTCAGTACGGAAACGATAAGTAAGAATCAACCTCGGCACCTGTAGTTCCAATTGTGATTCATCCTTAGTGTTATGCAACAAGCAATGTCATGCCCCAGTACCGGAATACTGAGACGGACTAGGACAGCTACACCGTATGAGGTATATAAACGTCATACGACGATCGTGGCTATCAAGAGACTAGGTTGTTCATGCTACAATCAGGTCTCCTATGGTCCCACAGAGCATCTATGTCTCAATCAATCAAAACAAGAAATAGTAAACAATGATCATATAAGACAAAGCAGTAAGGCGTCCCCGGCGCTTCATCAAAATGATTCATGAGTCTAGCTATACAAAATGATGAGCTAGTTTCGAGATTCAATAGTACATAACTATAGTCAGTTGCAGCCTGATTTAATTACAATTATGCAAAGGAAACTAGTGTCCAGAACTGCTGGCTAAACAAGTGCCGGTGGCTAAACGCCAAGTACAAAATAAAAGATATCAGAGCGGTGAAGAAGAAACCCACTCATGGTCCCTGGCGCCCATACTCCTGGTGTGCACCATTGTTCGGGTAGAAGGCTGGATCCTCTGGCGCTGCTACGAGATCTGGCCAAACAAAACCAGCGGGGTTAGGCCCCGAATAGCACGTACCACAAGGGAGCACAAAAGAGTGAGATAAAACCCAAGCGTAATAATAAGACCTGATTCACGAGTTATAGGCTTATACCATATCATCGAGACAATACGACACCCTTACAACCAAACAAGGACAAACGGTGCCAATATCGTGTCGAGATAAGATATATCCTATAACCATGGGCAGGTGAAGGACTTCTGGTCGCGACTTCGGTCCATAGCCTATCGCAACACAATAGCCCAATCCAACAACCAAACAAGGACATGGGTTGGACCACGCACCACGATAGTCCATGTTTCTCAGTTGCTAACAGAAGAAAACATATCACAAAACAAGTCAGCTTATAAGCGGCCAATCAATCCTGCGGCTTTCTATGATTTGCCTGGGTTATCCCAGTAATGCAATATATATATATAGGAATCCTCAGATCGTGTCAACCCAGCAGGGCTAGCCAAACCATTATATACACGCAAGCACGAAATGTACCGGTCCCTCGAAAGGCCACCGTGCTAGAACAAGCAGTAACTGTTCCAGCTCTCCTATAGAAAGAGCTGGCTCGGCATTCACAAATAAGATACTGCACTCCACTAGTGCGGATGACTATACAGTATCCGAGACGGCCAATCCGATGCGCCAGGACGGGACCCAGGGCGGCTAGTATGGCACGATCTCGAGATTCTGTTCCCTCCTAATGCTTCTACCGATTTTAGTTGCTTAGCTTAACCCCATCTTGATATTGGAATTACATGTCGTGGTCATATGGTCATCCTCCTATATGTCGTACCATAGTACGTATAACCTAAGTATGAATCCACATCGGCTCAATCTAGATCCATGCTTAGTGCAATGCTTCAAACAACAATCAACATACCACGACACTATTACTGACCAATTACCATGACTGTGCTGGAAGGTACATATGTATTGACATATAATACGAATGATCACTTAGCACGTAGAGTCACACCTCAGTGCACTCGTTAAATAGCACTGCAGTGCATACTAGTATTGCATCTCAATACACACTTAGAATAGGTGCCAGCACATATACAGGTAATCATGTCAGGAACATGGTCAAGTCAGGAAGTCACGTAGACCCCTCGTGACATAACAGTCACATATGAATTCTGGTTAAAGTGAGGCATAAAGGTCATTGAAGCCAAGACAAAGATCTACAACTTTTATGTTGGGAGTTGGAAGAAATTCCGGCCACTAATCAGCCAAATAGGACATAAAATATATAAAAACAGCCAAAATAGGCACTATGAGCGGCAGTAGATGGGTACTCATCTATGCGGCTGGGTAAGTGGGTACTCATCTATGCGGCTGGGTAAACAGAATTCCATACGGCTGGGTAAATGGGTACTCATCTATGCGGCTGGGTAAGTGGGTACTCATCTATGCGGCTGGATAAACAGAATCCATACGGCTGGGTAAATGGGTACTCATCTATGCGGCTGGGTAAGTGGGTACTCATCTATGCGGCTGGGTAAACAGAATCCCATACGGCTGGATAAATGGGTACTTATCTATGCGGCTGGGTAAGTGGGTACTCATCTATGCGGCTGGGTAAACAGAATCCCATGCGGCTGGATAAATGGGTACTCATCTATGCTGCTGGGTAAATGGGTACCCATCTTCTCCGAAAATCTGAGAAGGATGGCCATGGAACCGACAGCTTCCAAGCTCCATAAAATCTTCACTCTAAGTCCAAATTTGGACTTCCATAGGTCAAAATGGGGTAGAACGAAATTCTCTACAACATAGAACAACTAGATTTTAAAAACAAAGAAGTTTGATAGATCAAAACCCAAGAAAACCGAAAATGGTACAAACTTAGACTACACAAAACTAGCCATTAAAATCAAAAACTCCAAGAACTAAACTTGTAGAGGATGATGAGAAGAACAATATAGACAAATCTTATCAAAGAAAAATCAAAAAATGAAAAATGCACGAATCTCTCCATTTGGTACAAGATGTACTTGCCTATTGGTTGGGAGGAAAAGAAATGAAAAGAGTGAATGAGGAGAGAGAGTGAGGAAGCGAATATATATAGGGGTTGGCTTAAGAAAACTCTAAGCCCTAAACATGCTCTAACCATGTGACTAATGACATGTTAATTACTACATGATACAACTAATTAAATTAATTAAATAAAATTCTAACCATAATACGGTTCAGAAATCCTATCATCGAAACAGTGAACCACACCTACAACCAAACAAGGACAAGGGGTAGCACACTAATCCACGACGAGATACTGTTCCATGCCATAGCCAGTTACAAATACAGGATACATGCAATAAAGATACATGTGCCAGATACCATGTACATGAAAAATCAAAATTTAACGTATTCCGGGAATGGGGAGTGACATCTCTACCCTCCTTAGAAAAATTTCGTCCTCAGAATTTCGATAAGGCTAGTCGAGCGCGCTCTCAGATCATGAAATACACTCATGACATATAGCAAGCACAATTATCAAACAACACATGGCACATGAACAGTTTAAGAAAGCAAGAATAATTAAGTAAGAGCACAAACAATAATCATACCCTAGAAGGAAATGATCAGAGACATACGAATAAAATATGTCTCTCAAGTCAGGTAGGAATTCGTCCTCGAGGTCCTACACTGACTCCCAAAGTGGAAAAGGGTCAACGCTTGAGATAAGTCGGTACCAATGACTAAATCAAGAACGAGACTCTGCCCAGGACGTACTCTCGTAATCAAGACACATGATGAATATCACACATCACATGATACGAGAGCAGATGAGTGAGACGAAAAAGTCGCCTTCACTCTTCGAATATAAAACTCAAGGAATTATAAAAAATAATACTCAAAACTTACCCAAAATTTGACTGCCTTCAGCCAACCTCTGCTCTAATACTCCAAATTTTTCTTGTCTTTGTCCCTGCCTTCCCTGGCCCTGCTGTCCAACCTGATGTTGCGCTTGTCGATACATCTGAGCTTGCGTCAGTAATAGACGCTGGGCTAGTGGCCTCACGGCTAGTGCTGGCCCTTGATACGGTGCTACCTCTGGAGCTGGCAACGCCGAAAACCGTTGAGTTGGCCCTTCTGGCCTCTGCATCATAGGACAATTGGTAATCCTATGATCTGGACTGCCACACCTTAAGCATAATCCATTAGCTGAACGACACACATCCCTAGTGTGCCCTCCCTTACCACAGTAAGTGCAACCCACTGGTGCTTCCTGATGCTTCTGCTGGTTCCTCTGTTGCTGCTGTCGAACTGGTGCAGTCACAATTGTCGTGACTGGTACTGCATTACGAATACGGATGCCAGGTGCTGGTGCTGATGTCCGAGGTACTGTTCCTCCTTCTTTGGGCGCTTGGAAAGTCGAGTAAAAATCATATATCAAAATCCTCGATATCTTTTTCGTTCCGCGAAACATTCGCACAATAATCCAACTCCAGGAATCTAATGAGTCTACCTATACATTATTCTAGATCAATCCTTAAATGCTACACAATCTAAATATTCCCAATGTCACAATTCCGATACATAAGACAACTGTCAGCCCTATCTGGCTATACTAGGACATCTCCTAGAATGAATGGTCAGGGTACAAGTGTTTATTAATTAATGCCGCCGAAAAATGGCAAGGATTGCATGAACCACTCTGGAGCAGATCCACAACCCTTAAACCAAATAAGGACCAGGGTTGCAGACCGTCTCCCGAGTAGAACCGCTCTCCTTACGCCATCCGACGGACAAGATAGGTCAAGACGCTAGGCGACTAATCTAGTCGGGAGTCTACCTGGCAGGCAATGGGATCAGGTAAACTATGCCAAGGTGAACATGTACGAGCCCAGTCCAGCAAACCAAAGGAATGGTTTTTCCCAATCCTTCGAACCAAATTCCCGATCGAGAATTCTGAAAAAATCCGACAGAGTCTCCTTTGTAATCTGGACGGAAGCACCCTACGAATTGGGGATAAAACCACTCGGCACAACCTGTCGCAGAATCACAGGCTGAGAATACTAAGTCTCAGCTACCAGCAGCACTACGATGCGTACTGGGAACAAATCGATAGCCGAGAACACTAAGTCTCAGCCTCCAGTAGCACTACGATACGTACTGGAAACTAATCGAACTCGAGACCACTAAGTCCCGGCCTCCAGCAGCACTACAATGCGTATTGGGTGCCAAGCCAACACATATAACAAGAAATTGCCTCGCAAGGCACATCACAGCACATGTCCATAGTTTTAACCCAAGCACAATCACATCCACAAGAATAGTTAGCCAGAGCCGTTACCCGACCGCGAGTCGGACACGGGACATATGGGGACAATCCGTACAAGTGAGTCGTGCTCGTGTCCTCGGAGGTGTGGATGACCCATCCGAGTTGTCCGATACGGTCTATCCCGGTATCGAACCAAGCTATCCTAAGTTATCATCATGGCAGTTCTACTACTAGGCTACACTAATCATGGTTATACAATTTACAAGTACAAATTAATTAAGTGCAATAAAATCCAGGAGAGAGGGCAAGAGCCGTCGATGAGCAAGGGATACTTGCCTAGAGGGCTCGGCTAGGTAAGCAAGTCTTCGGCGATCAGGATCCAGGCTAGCACGTCCATCGATATCCTCAGAACACAATAAAAAAATTATTAAAATTAAATAATAAAATAATAACAGGAAGCACGGAGGATGGCAGGAGGCTATACCGTGCGGGTCCCGCAAGCAGCGCAAGGATCTGGCACGAAAATCGAGGCACGCGGACCGATACAGGCACGCAACCTGAGACGCGCACGAGGATCGAGTTGGCACGAAGATCGGAACGAACAGAGATATGTACATAAATCGAGACGTACACGTAGATCGAGGAATCACGAATATCGAAAATGGCGCACGAATCACGCGAAAACATAAATCGAGACGAGCACGTAAATCGAGGCGACACGAAGTCCAAGGGGTCAGGCAAATCGGTGCGGCACACAAATCGACGGATGCACGCAAACCGAAACACACGGGTCACGAGGTAGGCACATTTTTCGAGGCAGCGCGGGGCTCGAGGCGTCCCGCTGCCTAAGGCAGCACGTGAATCAAGGGCGAACAAAAACCAAGAAGGCACACATAACGAGGCGCACACAAATCGAGGTATACACAGAACGAGGCACACGCGGGCCGAGCAGCGTACTGCTCGAGGCAGCACGTGCACCGAGGTACGTGACCCGAAGAGCATGCAGCCCGAGGCTGGCTTACTGCTTGAGCAGCGCAGGGTCCAAGGACGTCCCGTCGCTCGAGGCGGTGCTGATCCGACGCGGCAACGGCACGGCGGTGGTGCTGGCCGCCGGGGAGAAGAAAAAAAGAAGGGGCGAGGGAGATCGACGGTGCGGCCAGGTCGGACGGAGGGGTTCGGACGCGGGGCGGCCGCCAGCGGAGAGAAACGAGAGGGAGAGATGGCGGTGCTGGCCACGGGGACGGTGGCGGAGGTGATGAAGACGCCGACGATGGTGGTGGGGGTCGCGGGGGTGACGGGCGGCCGAGCTGGAGGTTGGTGGCGAAGGTGTGGAAGTAGTGGTGGTGGAGGTGCCGGCCGATGGAGGTGGCAGCGGTGGAAGATGGTGATGCAGGCGGTGGCGGTGGTGGGAGATGGCCGAGAGGGAGGAGGAGGAGAGCTCGAGAGAGAGGGGCTGGGGGCTGGCTTCTCCAGCAAGGGAGAGAAGAGAGGAGAGAGAAGAGTGAGTTGAGAGGGAGAGAGCGAGTTAAGGAGTGGGGGGGGGAGGAAGCTGGTCGTCCAGCAAGAGAGAGAGAGAGTGAAGTGGGGGGGGCTGAGTGAAAAGTAAGGGAGGAGAGATGAGAGCATGGGTTGGGGTTAGGGTTAGGTAAAGGGGAGGGTAGGTAGGATAACAATAACAATAATAATAATAATGACATTAATAATAATAGAAGCAATTTAATAAAATCTAACCATATTAACCCCAATAATAATAATAAAAATAATATTGATCATAATTAACTAAACTGCCAAGCCAACCCCAAGTCCAGAAAATAAAATTTTAAACAAATACGAAATTTGAAAATAATCCAAATACGATCATATACCTATTATCAAAGTAGGAATATGACACATGTACCTAGCAGAATATCTGAAAATCGGAACATTGGTTATGAACCGCTGACAAGATACTGGAATGCGTATTACACGTACCAGAGATTTCGAAGATCCGATCTCAGGAAGTCAGTATCTGATACAGACTTGAAAGATGGACATTCGTACTAGCCAGATGGTAATTTATTGGCGAGGAACATACTTCGAAAAGATGTTCGATGCTGAAGGGATGTTCAAACTTCTGCTGATGGCGATGAAGTTACTTCATTAAATGGACTGAGAGTTGTTCTATGATAGAAGCAGACTCAAGCTGTCCTACCGGGACCTTATCTTCAGAATGTGGGGGTAAGGAGGTGGAGGAGTTTAAGATCTGTGCAGATAAAAGACTGTTGGGAAGCTGCTCAGACGATTGAACTAAAGTACTGATCATTTGGAGTTAGTACATTCAGATATTTGTGACTTTTCTCAATTCTCCACAGAGGCCGGTTTGAAGTGTTTCTCAAAGTGCACGTTCGTACGACTTCTCAAGTAGAAGGATACAGCGTTCGAGAAGTTCAAGGAGTTCAGGTTCGAGGCTGAATGACAAACTGGACGACAACTTAAGAGGCTAAGGAGTAATCGAGGCGGAGAGTATCGGTCTCATGAATTCACATCGTTCTGCAAATAACATAGAATCATAAACGAGGCTACTGCTCCGTATTCTCCTCAATCTAACGGAGTAGCGGAGAGGAAAACAGAACATTGACAGAAATAATGAACTCAATGCCTGCTAACTGCGGGTCTTCCTAAATGCTACTGGGAAGAAGCTGCATTGACGGACACTTTTATTCTAAATAAAGTGCCGTATGCAACTTCGGACGTAACTCTTCATGAACTCGGGTTCAAAGTCAGACCTAACTTTAATATCATTCGAGTGTGGGGGTGTCTGGCTTATGTGAAGCTCCCAGATCTGAAAATTCAGAAGCTGAGGACAAGGACTACGAAGACGATCTTCTTGGGGTATGCCGAGAAGAGTGATGCTCAGAGATTTCTTAATATTGAGTCAAATCATATCATCGAATCTCGCGAAGACAAATTTGTAAGGTACAAGAATATTGTTCTTACGGATATACCGAAGAACAATGAGGGTGCGTAAGAAACTGAAGTTTTCAATAAAGAAGTAGTCCAAGAAGATGTTGTTGTTGAAACAACGGTTGAACCAGAACTCGCTGAGCCGTCGTCGAAGCGAGCGAGGAGGCCGAAGAACTTCGGAGATGACTTCATCACCTATCATGTGGAAGCAGACCCGCTTACCTATGATGAGGCGATGAAGACCAGAGATGCTATTTTCTGGAAGGAGACGATAGACAACGAAATTGAATCAATCACCTGCAATAACACTTAGGTGTTGGTTGATCTACCTGAAGGAGCAAAACCTATCGGATGCAAGTGGATCTTCAAGAAAAAAATGAAAGCTGATGGAACCAGTGACAACTTCAAGGCCAGGCTAGTGTCAAAGGGGTTTTCTCAGAAGCAGGGGATCAACTACTTTGACACGTATGCTTCAGTAGCCCGGATGACCACCATCAGAATGTTGATTGCTCTCGCAGCGATACATAAGATGGTGATACATCAGATGGATGTGAAAATGACTTTCCTAAATGGCGAGCTGACCGAAGAGATTTACTTGTAACAGCCAGAGAATTTGTCATAAATGGTCTTGAAGACAAAGTCTGCAAGTTGGTGAAATCCTTGTACGGTCTTAAACAGGCTCCCAAGATATGGCATGAGAAATTTGACAAGGTTATAAGGTCAAATGGCTACATGGTCAGCGAGACGGACAAGTGTGTTTACACGAAGTTCGCTGATGGAAGAGGTGTGATCGTTTGTCTGTACGTGGACGACATGCTGATCCTAGGTACGGATATGGGCTGTGTCATGGAGACAAAGAAGTTCATCTCTAACAAGTTCAGTATGAAGGACTTGGGGGAAGCTGATGTGGTCTTAGGGATCAAGATCATCCGGACAAACACTGGACTAGCGCTGTCACAGTCTCATTATATTGAGAAGATGATCACTCGTTACAGGTATCAGGATCTTCCAGGGATCGATACGCCGTACATGTGTGATTTAAAGCTGAAGCCTAATTCAGGAGAAAGCGTCAGACAGCTAGAGTATGCAAGCGTAATCAGGAGTTTGATGTATGCTGTACTGCCACAAGGCCTGACATATCTTTCGTCGTGGGAATGCTGAGTTATTTTACGAGCAACCCAGGCATTGAGCACTGGAAAGCTGCAAAACGGGTTATGAGATATCTCAAGAAGACTCAGACATATGCACTGCACTACAGCGGAGATCTGCCGGTAGTGAAGGCTTCAGTGATGCCAGCTGGTGCTCAGAAGTGGAGAGCGAGAGGTCCACAGGTGAATACATTTTCACAATGGGTGGAGCTGCTATATCGTGGAAATCGAATAAGCAGACTATGCTCTCACGGTCATCCATGGAATCTGAGTTCTTTGTACTTGATACCGCAGCGGAGGAAGCAGAATGGCTTCGGGAGCTCATGTATGATCTTTCAGTGGTTGGAGTACAAATATCGGGGATACCGATATACTGCGACAACCAGGCGACTGCGACGGTGGCATCAAATGACCTCTTCAACGGGAAGAAGAGGACTGTACGGTTAAAGCACAGGACAGTACACGATCTCATCAAGAGGGGTGTTATTGCAGTGATTGATGTTCGGATTCAGGAGAACCTGGCAGATCCGTTCACTAAGGGCCTCAAGCGCCATCTGGTCGATGACACAGCTTGTAAAATGGCTTGAAGGCATTCTGATATTGTGTTATTACATTCCTACCATAAAGTTTTATGCTATTAGTTCAAAGAGAAATCTACTAGGCATCTAGCTTTTGGTTCAAGGGAGGACTATTAACGGAAGAATATCAGGAACGATGAGTACTTGTCCTCTGTGGCATGGAGAGGTTACGAATCTACAACCATTGTTGTCTACTGTTGTTTTCTACGAAAAACAGATCCTGCGAGAAGGTTGGCTTAAATGCCTTAATGAGTTCTCAGGCAGAGTGAATGCCTGGAGTGCTTTACAGGAAGCACGGTAGTGCAGCAATACAAGGGTGTAACTCTATGCTATAGTGGGGTGACTCCACCATGAGGTTCTGGTTAGGGGTAAGGCCTCGACTTTGTGAGCCAAGTCACAGCGGAGTAGCACCGCAAATAGGCATGTAGCCTAATGCTGTATGATAATCGTAATAAAGAGAGGTAGACAACACTACAAAAAGGACGATGTCCTCATGTTACAGTGGCATAACACCACGAAGAGGTACCAGGTAGGGTAAAGCCTCGGCTTCGCAAGCCATGTCATAGCGGCGTAACACCGCACGAAAGCACAAGGCTTCATGCTGGGTAGTTTGGCACTACAAAGAGGCTTGTGACCTCATGCTACAGTAGTATGACACTACGATGAGGTACCCAGGTGGGGTAAAGCCTCGGCTTTAAGCCATGTCATAGCGGCGTAGCACCGCAGAGAAGCGCAATGCTTCATGCCATGACTCTTTATAAAGAATGCACCTGTGGTGTATGAACAGAGATATCAGGCCGTCTCTTGAGGGTAAACTTGTAGACGCCCAAAAATTATACACTGAAACCAGGCTGGCACAAGGCCTTTAATGTGCAGCCAGAAGCACAGTTGATGTCATTATGTGAGTAGAAAGAACCGCAGTTATGATGTAAAATTCAAGGCTTAGTCCATTCTTGTATCATGCTATTATTTAACCTATGCGGAAAGATTCAAGTCGTAGCGACATCTCTCGTAATGCATGATGGGTCACTGTGGGGAACGCTCAACCCATATATTAAGATATGTGGAGGATTATTGGTATTTTTGCCTGTGGACTAGGAAAGATAGTCCCACATCGGCTACACCAAATGGTGAGTATCTTAATATAATGCATTGCTTGTGTTGAGGTGTGCACATGAGGTGTGGTAGGGCACAAGTGTGTGTCATGTGGGAGTATTTTTCTAGAAGAAAAATGATTAATTCCAACAAAGATGTAAGTTGATTTTTGCTGTGCGGACTTAGACTCGGACACGGACTCCAGGATGTCTCGTGCATGCATGGGAGTGTTCGAGGGGTAGGCGTGGACTGGCACACTTCTATGCTGATTGTGGGATGATTTAAAATATCAAACTCTATTTTTGAGTATTGGTATTTTAGTTCCACATCGGATAGGAGAAGAGGTGAAGTCTCACTCCACTCTATAAATAAGCCCCTTGGCCTCCTTTGAAAGATGCACCAAAGAAGAGAGTTAAGGGAGTCCGTAAAGTTCAGGAAGCCCGTTCAAGTCTCAAATATTGACTGACAAACGTTTCAGAAGTTCTCTAGAACTTGCTGGTTCCTGAAAGCGGATCGTATATAGGCGAATCTTGCTTTGAGCAACAGTGATCTTATCACCCCAGTAAAGCTGCCTTTCTCTTTCTTCTTTCCTTCTCTTCTTCTTGATCTAATCAGATCTTCTTGTGGGCTTTCGTCGCTGCTACTAGCAACTCGATTTGTACCTTCCTAAAAGAAGCTATACTTTCGTTTGCTGTTGTAACGAAATCTCTTTAGATTTTCGTTACCCAGAATCCTCCAAGGATCTCTGTGTGCACATTCTTTGAAGTGTTGCTACGAAACGTTGTTACTATTGAGACAACTGTTTTGTTTCTATGTTTTTCATTGAAAATTACGTCTCGAGAATAACAATATTCATATCATCGTACACACCAGTTCTTTTTCTATTACAATTTCCTTGGCCTAGTCACTATGACTTAATTCTCTATACACCTACCTAATTGTACCTTATCTCCGAATCCAATCCTATGAATATTTCTTGAACTTACTATAATTTTTCCTCATCTTGGTCTACAAATTCTCTTTTTCATGTTTTCCTCAATCTTGTCTCTTAGGCATCTATGTCGTGCGATAATCAGATCCCCTTTACCATCTCGTCCTAGTTATATCCAATTAAGTCATTTTCTGTTGTCTTGTTGAAAACAGAACCTACATAGGAGCAATGTTGATTTGGTAAAAAAAATTAATTTTATTATTACAGAGTTATTAATCCAATAGCATCGTGGTATTAACTATAGGCTTCTTTTGAGAGACCTTGACTACGGTTAGTAGTGCTTAATATTCTCGTATATCACTACCAGAATAAGTCATTTTAGCGACGCCTAAAGACGTCGCTAAAATGCCTAAAGACGTCACTAAACCAGTTTAGCGACGTATTTAGCGACGTCTTTCTCTTGTCGCGGAAACCTTAGTAGCTGTTTGGAAAGACGTCGCTGATCGTCGCCAACACCGACGTTTACCGACGCAGAGCTACGTTGGTAATATACCGACGTTTACCGTCGTTTCATCGATGAAATAGCGACGTTTAGGATGTCGCTATACGTCGATATTTCTTGGGAAAATTACCAACGTTACGATGTCGTACCGCGTCGGTATATCCTGGAGAATATTAATGACGTTTTGTGATGTCGCTATACGTCGGTATATCCTGGGAAAATGAGGTAAAATTTTGGAAAAGTTAGCGACGTCTACCGACGTTTACCGACACATACCGACGAAACTGACGTCGCTATACGTCGGTATCCTGGCAATATATGCCATTTTTGCGACGTCTACCGACGCAATGTGCCGTCGGAAGGCGTCGATAAACGTCGGTAGACGTCGCTAAATTTGAAAAAAATAAAAAATAAATAAATTACAGTATAAAGTTTTCTCTACACAATTATTTTCTCCCTGCAGTTTAATCTGAAACACAATACACAAGCACATTTTAACCCTGGGTTCGCCGACCCCTTCGGTGGAACACTCAACACCGGTAAATTAACATCCAAATGAAACGAATAACAACATAAAATAACCAAAGTCCACACAATATAAACCAATATCCAAATTGTCATGGGTCTACACAACCAATAACCAATGTATCTATGCAATCAACAAACAAGTGTCACAAACAAATAAGTGTCACGAACAAATACTGTCACACCCCAGAACCAGAATACTGGAGAGCGCGTACTAGCTACGTATATTAAAACAGAATACATCTCAACTATACGGTCACGCTGTCTAGATATGAGGGTTTACTACAAGCCAGCAGTCTCTTAAGGTCAAGCCTATTGTCTCAATCTCAAGCAATTAACAGAGTTACAAGATGTTAGAGCATCAAATATATATAAGGCGTCCCAAATATTACATATCGGATGATCATGAAGCTAGTCGTACAAAATGATAGGACTAGCAAGAGTTCGGTCATACATGATCAACCCTAGGATTTGTTAATCATGTTTACAGCCCGTAGGCAGACAGTAAGTAAATGTGCATCGAGCTAACAGGTGCTCGTCGGCTAAACGCCTCAAAAGAATAAATTTACATATAAGTGGGTGAAACAAAAAGGAAAACCCACTCGTAGCCCGGGTTCCGTTTAGTGTTCACCATTGGGCTGGAAGCTTGGTAGATCCTCGGGAGCTGCTCCGAAATCTGGCCACACAAAACCAGCTGGGTCAAACCCCAAAAAGAGCAAGTGCCACAAGGAGGCCACAAATAAGAACAAAAGCCAGCATATCAGAACATAAAGAATAAAAGGAAAGTACAAGTAAAAAGTACACAGAGCGATAAACGACTTGGGACGTGGAACCATTCCGGGAGCCAGGTTACAATCCTTAAACCAAACAAGGACCGGAATTGTACCCCTTCGCCTGAATAGCTCACTGTCTCTACCCATTTATCGTTAGAGATAAGTAAAACAATCATGATCAAGAGTTCCAGGTACAGGGGCTAGACAAGACTTAGACAGAACTGGACACCATTCATTCACAATCGGCCAAGCAAGTACTACGGCTTACTACTTTAACTAACTAGGGTTATCACAAGCCTAATTACTAACAAGATGCAAGTGAGAATTTCCAGTCCCAAGCCCTGCAGACTATCCAGTTATCCTTCCGCGATTGAGAGTTATAGGGGGGTACATTGCCCGGGAGACAAATGTACCCTTAGGTGACTTAGAGGGTGCAACACATGACAGTGTGCTGGAAATGTGCTCTACTCGTCGGCAAGCTACAAGTCCATTAAAGCGCCCAGATAACGAGATTGCCTGTGACTGGGAATTCTCCATGTTCTAGTTTGATCTAATAATTAGCCTAATCCAATTTAGCGCGAGTCCCTGGCCGTGGTACCCAGGAAGTCACGTCCTAGACATGATGCAAGACAAGACAAGTGGATTGCACAAGCAAGCAAGCAGGAGCACCCACGGTGTCAAGTTGATTATACGAGTCAAGTTACAAGTTACAGGTCAAGTCAGGAGTGCGCCGCCACGGGCCACTATCAAGTTATCAAGATAAATCATGTCAGGGTACTTGTCAGGAGCGCACCACGATGGGCCACTATTGTGTTATGCTAGTTCTTTGCCATACCAAGCCATGTAAAATAGTCATTCCAAACATATTAAGTAAAATCAGTTCATGACAAAAGGCGTAAGGATATAAAATGGGCGTAAAATATCTAAATAAATACCAATTATATAGGACTATAGAAGAGCCAAGCTTAAAGAAATAAATAATTCATCATAGACAAGTAGGTTGTGCAGGGGGGTCAGGGGTTGGGCTGCGCAGGGTATGTACTGCGCATGGAAGAGCTGCGCAAGAGTTGCCTTACGCAAGGGTTACCTTGCGCAAGGGTAGACTGCGCAGGGGGTCAAGGGGTACAGGTTAAAGGGGCACAGGGGATGCCTTGCGCATCAATTGGATTGCGCAAGGGAGGATTGCGCAAGGGTAGACTGCGCAGGGGGTCAAGGGGTACAGGGTTAAAGGGGCACAGGGGATGCCTTGCGCATCAATTGGATTGCGCAAGGGAGGATTGCGCAAGGGTAGACTGCGCAGAGTATGGACTGCGCAATGGTCGAGTGCGCAGGGGTTACCTTGCGCATGGCTAGCTTGTGCCAGCGCAATCCAGCGCACGCAAAGCACTGGCTGAGCCTATGCGCAATCGGCCATGCGCTAAAGAGCACAGGCCGGGGTGCGCAAACGGTCAAGTGCTAAAGAGCACTGGCCGAGAGCCTTCACCAAGGCTGAGATGAACTCCTCAAGAACACCAAAAACTTCAAATCTTCATAACTTAGCCAAATCAAAACCAAATCTAGAGTTTCAAAGTTCTAACTTGAGTAAAATCGAATTCTCTTCCACATGAAAGCATCAAAACATGCAAAAATCGAAGTTTAATAGATCAAAACCAAGGATTTTCGAAAATGGTTAAAACCTAGATCTAGAAGAATGAAAGCTCCAAATCACAAAATGTCAAGTTCTAAAGTTGTTCCCCATGGCCTAATCTAGTTAATGGACAAATAAAAAGTGGTGCTTATTTGATGGCAAGGTGCACTTGCCTATGGTGTGGTGTTGTGTGGAAGAAGGAAGAAGAAGAAGTTGTAAAAAATTAATGGAGTTATGGAGGAGAGAGAAAAAGTTGGTGGGTTTTAATGAGGGTGGTTGTGATGGAATGGAGGTGGAGAATAGGCTAAGGTGTTCCACTCATGATGAACCAAACCAAACCAAACCAACTCCACAAAATAAAACCAAGCCATGGTCCAAAACCCATTTACGAGAAACCGAGTCCACAAGTCGAGAAAATAAAATACGTGCCAAAATCAAATTACGAGTACAAACGAAATACAGGAAATGGGGTTGACAAATACAAAGAAAAATAAGTACTCAAACACTCAATATAAACAGGCCTAACTAGGACTACTGGGGATCTGGAGCAGGAGGGGGCGTGCCACGACGAAGGGCTAAGAAAAGCTCATAGTCCTCCTGTGAAATCGACACCGATGAAGGAGGTAGTGACGTCAGTGGAGTCGATGTCGATGAAGAAGGCAATGGTGCCAGCGGAGTCGACGACGATGAAGGCACACCCGGAGGACGATAACGCTCCAATGCTGCAAGTCGCTGGTGGCATGAATCCATGGTAGATAATATTCTATCACTGCTATCAGCCACCGAATCCTGCACCATTCTCAGCCTCTCGCCCATGGTCATTTGTGTTGCCTGCAGATCCAATACGCTACGCTCCGTCGATGCTCTAAGATCGGTGACGCTCCGCTCTGTCCGCCCAGTCACATTCCGGAGCTCCATAATACTGCGGTCGAGCGTATAGTGCCCCGTCCCTACATCGTGCCCCGTACTTGTCCACGGGGTGCGCGAGAAAGGAACACTGTCGCTATCGATTCGGTCGGGACCGATAGGTCGGGATCGACCGAGTCGATCGAACGGGAACGGTTGAATTAAGATCCATTCCTCGTTATGGATTGTCTTCTTCGGAACCAAGTCCCATATTCAGCGGGTTGCCTCGAGGATTGACTCTGCGGCTGAGTCGGGAGAGACCTCCCGTTGTTCTGCTTTTCACGCCGCTTGCGTTGGTTTTGGCTTTTTTTTTGAATGTTTTCATGAATGTTTCGATGGTTTTCATGGCTTGCATTTCGAACTCGCATTTCCTATCGAACTCCTTGAATAATGCAGTGTTCTAATCGGTTGCTTCTACGATTTCAGGTAATCGTGTAGGCGACGTCTAGCGCGAGCAACAAGTTCTCTCGCCAAGAAGTAAACTCAAGGTGAGTGGCTGACCCTTCTCTTCTCGACCCCTTCTTAGGTAAATCGATAGTGTTGTTACGGATGAAAGATTGAATGCAAGGGCACGGGCACGGAAAAATGATTGAGTTTTTAAAGAGAATGTAGGCTATGTCTTAATAACTAAAAGAAAAAAAAATGGTCTTTGCACGGTCATGGACAACTTGTCGACAAGGTAAAGTTTTTCTGTACGGCAACCCGGGGCCACGGGACCATTGCGGCCAAAAGAAGGAAACATCTCATAAGCTGTGCTGGGCACAATGTTAGGCGAGGACTTGCAGCGGGGCTCGCTACTCGCGCTGAAAGGGGCATCGTCTAATAAAAGCTAAAGGAGTCCACGATGGCTCTTAGAGCCAGTGACCAACACACGAAATTTTACACTTGGTATAGAAATGATAACAATCGACATGGAAGAACATGGTAAGTTTCACAAGGTGCGGCACGGGCCGCCGTGGGTAAGTTTCAACGTAAATTTCATTATGCTTGTCATATGCTTGTTTGAAATTCATTAGGATGGTTAGAAACATTCATACTCTAAGTCATATAAACTCTTCAACCAAATGAGAGCTTGGAACTTAAATAGCCACGCACCAGTACAAAGTGTAATGTACTGATCCTCGCTCTCCACGCAGGTACACCAAACTACGAAGGGCGTGCCGCTTAAAATCTCAAGGCGGCGTGGACACTTTTGAAGCCTCGTCCGTGAGAAGGCTTGTTTCTGAATTCCTTTTGAAGACTTCGCATTCAGTACAAAAGAAGACCAATGGCGGCTCGGCTTCCCTCGATCGCAGGTAGAAAGTGTAACTATTTTGCTTGTAAAAGGGATGTAATGTATGGAACGACTATCTCATCGACGTTCGTTTTGTAAGTCGAGTCATGTTGTAGCCCGCACGGCAATAAATGTAATGAAGTCAATGTAAATAAAGTTTTATTATCATTGAAAAAGTCTACTTCTATTTCAACTGTGTCAATCAATTTCTCTGCGTACTCTAACTTGACGTTGTGTTTCGGATAACCTTATGACTATGTCTTGTGCGATCGCAACATAGGTTCGCACGACATCACGCCCGGGGACGACTATGGATTCTACGGAATCGGGGCGTGACATAATGGCATCAGATACAGTAGTGTCAGGTATACTAAAATTCAATAATGTGCCTGCTCGTGTGTTATTTGATTCAGGCACTTCGCATAGTTTTATATCGGCGGACTTTGCCACCGCGCACAAATTTTCTGTAATATCATTAGATCTCGACCTTAGCGTAAGCACACCTTCGGGCACACCAATTTTTACAAACTTAGCTTGCGCCGGCGGGATTATCTGTATCGGCGGTCAAAAGATCGGTCTGGATGTGATAGTTCTAAACATGAAGGACTTTGACATCATTCTGGAATGGATTGGCTCGGGCCGTGCAACGCAACCATAGACTGCGCTGAAAAGAAGGTCATATTCCGCATACCTGGAGTGCCTGAATTCTGCTACTCGTGTGGTGAGGGCGTCGCCGACCTGCATGTGGTCTCCGCAATATCTGCTCGACGGATGCTACATTCCGGGTGCGAAGGCTATCTTGCTTCCGTTCGAGACATGCGACAGGATGGTGGCGAACGCGGGTCAGACCGACGTTGTGGCAGAATTTCCAGACGTGTTCCCGACGAGCTACCCGTATGGCCGCCCGATCGAGAAATAGAGTTCACCATCGACACATTCCCCGACCCCGGCCGATCTCGAAGGCTCCGTACAGAATGGCCCCTGCAGAACTGAAGGAACTAAAGGCACAACAAGAATTACTCGACAGAGGTTTATCCGTCCAGTTCTCACCGTGGGGTGCACCCTGATATTCGTGAAGAAGAAGGATGGATCGATGCGGCTCTGCATCGACTATCGAGAATTGAACAAAGCCACCGTCCGGAACAAATACCCTCTGCCCCGTATCGACGACTTGTTCGACCAACTCCAAGGTGCAACAGTATTTTCGAAGATTGATCTGCGATCGAGTTATCACCAACTCAAAGTTAAGCCAGATGACGTGCTGAAGTCGGCCTTCAGCACTCACTATGGCCAGTACGAGTTCTTGGAAATGCCGTTCGGTCTAACAAACGCCTCTGCCGTCTTCAATGGATCTAATGAATCGGGTGTTCCGTCCGTTCGTTGACAAATTCGTAGTAGTCTTCATCGACGACATCCTCGTCTACTCGAAGGATCGAGCACAACATGCAGATCATCTGCGGATGGTACTCCAAACCCTTCGAGAGAATCAATTGTACGCGAAGATG